>OY744482.1:340735279-341335279 GCA_963556165.1 Tipula helvola | reverse complement strand
ATTTCCAAAATATTTTACTTACTGCAAAAGTGGAATAAAAGAAAATATAATGACAAATGTATTAAAACACTCCAGTTCGGTATAGGATTAATCGAAGAAGAATTTCCCCATCAATTTCAAATGTATAATAATTATTAAATACAAATATTTTACAACTAAATATTAAGCAAAAGCAAATATTCGATTTAATAGTTAATTGTCTTGATAACAACAGTAATTAAGTCATCTTTGTCGATGGTCCAGGTGGCACTGGAAAAACCTTTTTATATAATATATTATATCGGGCAGTACGCCAGTAGCATTAGCTGTTACATCTTCAGGCATAGCGGCTCGTCTGTTAGATATGGTGGTCATACTGCCCATTCTAGATTTAAAATCCATCTAAATGCAACAGAGAACTCTACATGTAACATTTCTCTACAGACAGACATTGCAAAACTGTTAAGTATAACCAAATTAATTACATGGGGTGAGGCTCCGATGGTAAATAAATTCGCATTTGCTGCGGTGGAAAAATTATAGTGTTAATAATAAAATAAAAACTAAATAAAAAATTATCCAAAAGTTCATGAGGTTTGCAGAACTGTTAAACCCTGTGATATTTATTAAACCCTGTGAAATTTTTGATTTTTAATAAATGAACCGAAATCGATCTTTCGAACCTTACTTATAAAGTGAAAAGCCCCACAATTACAATTTGGAATGTTTCTTCTCCTAAAAATTAAAATTTGGTAGTGACTATATGAACTTGATAAATAGTTAATCTACTATACCATTAATTAAGTGTACAGTCACGTTCATAAATTCCTACGCGTGGGAGCCGCAGGCTACTAGTATTTATTAAATAAAACTAAATAAAAAATAGTTTGGTCTATAATTAGCCACTCATAAAAAAGTAAAATATAATGGGCCATTAACCATTGATTAAGATGATAATTTGTGGTTCGTTTTTATTAAACAGCTTATTATAGATAAATCTATTAGTTTGATTTATTTATCGTCCAAATATTTCGACTTGTTAGTTTTTATTGTCTTGTTTTATTAAATTTTATTATGTTTTGAATTAAGAAGTCAACAGAAGATGACTAACTGTTTAATAAAAATGAACCAAAATAAAAACAAACAGATTAAATATTAACAGTGATGAAATGAAAATTTATGTTTTGTTACTGAAATGCTTTAAACCATCAGTTATTATTATGTTTACCTATATAAATTTACAACAAAAATATCACCTATATATACATTGTCGGTTTTGATTTGATTATAAAATTACATTCATTCACCAGTAGATGTCAAAATTTCATTAATTCACTGAAATACTATACATATTATATCGAAGGCGGTTCGAATCAATCATTTGAATAAAAGACAAATGCTAATTGTATTTTTATCTATGTTAATTAAGATACCAATTAACGGTAATAACGCTTAAACAAGTAATTCTATACTTACCATTTTTTTTTACATTGTTCGGTGAAATACAATGAATACGTCGGAAGCGTAAAATGTGAACATACATACATACATATTTCATTTCCAGTTTTCCGATTTTACTATTTATAGCTTTTTTTATAGAAATGTTGAATGATCTCTGTATAAAAAAAACAACTTAATGTTGTATACTATACCGATCAACAATTATCACGTCAATTGTATTTGCATGCGACATTTATTAATTATCCGCAGGTAGACAGGGAAACTATTTTACGTACTGAATACAATGGAATATAAATTTAACATGCACAGATGGTTTATGTTAAAATAAATTTTGCGTAATAGCTATAACAATTTTACAGAGATATCAGATAAACATCAATCAACGTTAAACTATATTATAGTTTGCTATATGAGAGCACTATATGGGGCCTGTAGTACCATAAATATTTTAAGATCGGTTACGAAATTTTTGCACGGTTGTATTTGTATACTAATATTTATGATTGATTGCTGGCGAAATTTGCTGTTACGAATGTACATTGTACATGTTTTTCTGTAGTATTGTTGTTATTATTATAAAGATTGGACTATATAGATTGAAAATAGAGATGTGTGAAAGTGTATTAAAGTGGAATACTATAGTATTATGTTTTACATATTTATAGTAAAACAATTAATTTTTTTTTTGGATGTTACAGCTTGTATTACTTATTCAAAGGAACTCGAAATCTAACAGATTCAAAAATGTCAAAATTTGTGTCAACAAATTTCTGGGTGAGGGTAGAGGGTAGTAATTCCCGACCAATGCTGAATCCCGGGAGACGGGATTGAGGATTATTCAATCCTGGTTTATTCACAAAAATTGTATATAAAACTCACTAAAAACAGCAGTTTCAGTTGAAATATTTTAGACAATTTTTTAGATTTTTTTTAGACCGTTTCTTACTACAAAAGTTCGATGAAATTGAAAACAAATGTGTAGCTTCTTACTGAAGTTTACTTCGACGCCTCCAAAATATTTGACTAATTTGAGGTCACCATTATCTATTTCTTTCGCAACCACTGTGATGTTAAAGATGAGTTTCCTACTGCTGTCAATTCATCTGTAAAATTTTCTGATTCAAAATCATTTTAATCGGGTATCGGTTTCTTCGTTCCATAATTCTTGGTTTTAAGCTTTAGGTTACGTGACATTTCGACAAAAAATTGTATTGCCTTTCTTAATTCGGTAGACGAATAATAGCAGAGCCTTCTAGAGTATAGAGCCCTAAGCATTATGACGTATTTTTTAGAAGCTTTTTTAGTGGTATAACTTTTCACTGATTTGCATAGGAATCCATAGTAAAAATGGTGTTTTTTAGCTTCAAGTTTTTCAATGAAAAAAACAAAAATATTACAAAATGTTTATACAAAAGAGTTCTACATATCTTTAGCAGAAATATATAAGAAGGGTATATTGGTATTAAGTAAATATTAATTGCAGAAATTTTAAAATTAAATTATTTCTAAAATATATTTTTCGAACTTTCATTTTGAAAAACACATCAAAGTTGGCTCTGACAAATTAAAATAATACTTGCTAAATTTATCTTTAGTTTTACTAGTGTACGTTAGATGTCTCAGATTTATATAGAAAAATACGAAAAAAATTGTTTAATCACAAAATTAGACACGTTCTTAATATTTTGAGAATTTGTTTTGCTTTTCCTACAATTTTTGAACTCAAATTTCCCCAGGTGGCAATTTTTGGTACAATTTTTCAAAATGTTTACTGTCCACTGCCATCTATGTTTATTGACTTAATGCACACGATTTGTAGTAAGCTTTTCCTTTTAATTTGACCAGAAAGCTGTTGTTATGAACTTTTTTTTATATTTTGGTTTAAATAAATCAATTATTACAAGAGAATGAAAACGATTTACTTAAACGAGATTTATATATGTTGAAATTTAAACATTTATGAAAATATTTCAGAAATCATAATTAAGAATTTGCAACGTTTTCATTTACAAATTTGTCTTAGGAAAAAAAGTGATTTCCCATATGTTCTATGTGTTTTACTATGGAAATTTTGATTTTTTCCTCGTTTCTAATTCCCTTATAAAAGCTTCGTTTTTTAGATTATGGCTTGTATAATCAAGGTTGCTTTGATAATAGCTGATTTACATTCAATCTTTTCGTTCTTTTTCAAAAGAATAGAATCACGAAGAAAAGTGCAAATACATTTTACCCATATATAAAAATGAGACGGGCATATTCAAAATTTCATTTTTTCATTTCAAAATGTTACTTTGATTTTATATCTTTTTAGCAACTTTCACGAAAAAAGATAAACCAGTGCTGAGATGTTCTAACATCACTTTTTTCGATGTTTGATAGTATTCATGTCTCTCTTTTCAAGAATAAAATTGTATACTATTTCGACTTTTGAATTAAGCTTTTTCTATTGCGATCTCAGCATGCTCGCATAAAACATCATTCTATTTCTACTTGCATTCATCACTCTTTATCACAAAAAATTTTGTTTGCGATATTTTATCGATGTGAAGAAAAGGAAAAGTATACAGAAGGCTGAGATCGCATTAGAAAAATTGTAATGAAAGAAGAAAATAGCGTACAATTTTGTTCTTGTTACAAGAGACAAAATACTATCGAAAACGAATCGAAAGTGATGTTAGATCATCTCAGCACAGTTCATCTTTTTTAGGTTTTTCCGTTCTTTTTCACCAAAAAAAGTTGAGTGTTGCAGTAAATAGTATTGAATAATAATAATTTTTAAGTATTCCTTCTGATTTTAATACAAGGAAATCATACTAAAACGAATTTTTTATCGTACATCTGTTGTCTTTTGGAAAAGAACGAAAAGATTGAATGTAAATCAGCTATAAATAGTTTGACTACACTAGATTTAGTACGACAATTAAATTTTAGTTTTGTCGGTCAAGTGTTCAATATTTAATTTTATAGGGTCCAAAGCATTTAGTAACGTTTGTAATCTCCCAGAGTTCTTCTCTGAATATAAATTAGACGGGCTTTACAACACAGTAACGTAATTTTAAAAACCGGACGATCTTTGTCTTTGACGCTGTTCCACCTTGTTTACAGTCAAAGAGTAAATTTAATTATTTCTCACGCACAGTGCGGCCAAATCGAAAAAAGCTGGTCAAATGTCCAAATAAAAAGTGTCTAGATGGGTTTTGTTTTCCATTGCGTTGGCTAAAGTGCATGTCTAACATTCAGGAATCACTCATAAATGATCATGTTTCCTTCTACTTGCTCTAGAATATTCGTTACAATACTACCTTTATTCGAATTGTATCAACATCGTTACGGAAATAGTAAACAACGAGCTTGTTAAAAGTAATACAGAAAATCGAACGCATAACCAACTCTTATCGGACAAAATGGAATCAACTTCTGAAAGTAAGTAAAACATGAAAATAAATTGTAGTGTACTAATTTTGAAAGTATCGAATATCAAAAAGTAGTAATTTTATCTTATCAGAGGTTGTAGGTGAAAGTATTATCTTCCAAATAAAAACAAAATTGGCTGCTTTAAGTTGCTTTTTCGGATTTTGTTTCAGTTTTTGAAAAAAAGGTTGGGGAAAAAGTATTGAGAGATTTTCTGCCATTTTTTGAAGATTTTTGTTTTATTCTAAATTAGATTTATTTAAGAACATATTAGCCATTATTATCTATCTAATTTCATAATTCCATCGGTGTAAGACTTCTGGGGTTTATCGGCGAAAAGCTTTGCTAAGTGATTTTCACAGTCCTTTTTTGAAGCAAACTTTAGACCATTAAGGGAGTTTTGCAGAGATCCAAACAAATGGTAGTCATTGCCGGGTCATCAAAAACGTGTGTGGTCTGGTGATGTCTTGGTGGAAGGCAACAAGCTTTCTATTGAATTATTCTGGCAGCTTTTGTTGAATTGCTTTGTGCAATCTGGTTAATTGCTGACAGTAGAGACTAGAATCAATCGTTTGACCAGGTCCAGGTTCTAGAACCTCATAATGTAATATTACCTTCTAATCCCACCATACAAACAGCATAACCCTATGGGGGCGTCTAATCTGGCTTTGAAGTCGTTTGTGGTGGTTTATCTTTCTTTGACCATGATGTTTTTCGAACAATATTCTCATATTTTACCCATTTTTCATCGTCAATAATGATTTGCTTTAAAAATGGGTCGATTTCGTTTCGTTTTACATAGTAGCAATTTTCTATGCGTATTCAGCCTTACGGAAATGGTTTAAAACTGTTTTGTGATCGATATTTAATTCCTTAGCAATGTCATGGCTGCTTATGTGTCGGTCTGCTTCGATTTTTTGTAAGATTTCATTGACTTTTCAGTGATTGGTCGACCAGAGTGAGGTGTATCTTTGACATCGAAATTTGGCTATTTCACGAATAGGGGTTGCCAATAGAGGATGAAGAGGGCTAAATTTTGCAACTGTGACTTTAGTTTCGTAATCAACGACCCACATAACCATGAAAATAATATCCAATTTGATTTTAATATGACATACAGGCTGTTTCATGAATAGGGGTTGTCAATAGAGGATGGAGGGGGTTTAATTTAATTTTTCAACTCTGACTGTAGATTCGTACTGAGCGACCTAAAATCCTCTGAGTGCAGATTTGGAGATAATTTACTTGAGCTTTTGACTTTTAGTCAGCTTTTTTGGAATCGGCCGCACTGTGCCACGGTTAGATTTAACATGATTCTGTAATAACGAGTTTCTAATTACAGATGATTTAATTCTATCACTTTTCAAAGCGATGTTGTCAAAATAAGTACTCGCCCATCATCTGGCTTTAAGTTTATCTAGTCTTACTAGTTGAGTATATTTAATGTGGCGTTCAAAATACAAAGTACCCCGGAATATTATTGATACATATTTACTTTTAATATTGGATTTCGTGAAAGCCGATCCACGACCGATCTCCTGACGTATGTCACGAACAAATGGAATCTCGCCCTCTCTCGAACACCACGGAGAGGCCTTTGCAATCGCCTTGGATATATCCAAGGCTTTTTATAAGGTATGGCATGAGAATCTTATTTATAAATTTGTGGCATACGGGCTGGACTCGATGACCACCAGGTGGATTAAAAGCTATCTCAATGGCCGAAAAAGCTGCGCCGCGCTTAATGGGAGATCATCATCGACGCACTACCCAAATACCGGAGTCCCTCAGGGATCACCTTTGCCACCGACCCTGTTTTTGCTATACAACAACGATTTGCTGGATAGCACTGTAAACCCTATCCATAGTTGGTTTAAGATTGAGGTTGTTGATTTAAGTACAATATTTGAGTGGGGTAACAACAACTGGCCCGCCGTCTCAGGACTAAAGCACGCTAAGCGACAAAATCACTATTTTGAGCAAAATGAAAATTAAAGTTTGCGGAGTCATTACGACATGGTGGATAGTGGAAAACACAAAATCAGTTCCCTCAGGAATGGGTAGTCTGATTAAAACGTAAATACTCCCAAACAAAAGAGGATGGTTTAAAACCTCAGAAATCCTCAAAACCCGAAAAATGGCAATTTGGTGATTAGCGTACTCTAGTCCTGAGTCGACCGTCATCTCAGGCCTAGCGAGTACGTTAACCACCAAATGGCCATTTTTCGGGTTTTGATGGTTTCTGAAGCTATAAACTATTCTATTTCGTTTGCGCGTATTTACGTTTTAATCAGATTACCCATGCCTAAGGAAACTGGTTTTGTATTTTCCACTATCCACCATACCGTAATGACCTCGCAAACTTTAATTTTCATTTTTCCCAAAATAGTGATTTTGTCGCTTAGCGTACTCTAGTCCTGAGACGACGTAATTGTCTTCGACGTTTTTTCGGAAGATATCCCAGTTTGTTTTATTATTAGTTAACCTAGGCAAAATTTCTTGTTTGATAATGGTATCACTGAATATCATAAAGACTGTTGTAGTATGTAGTTTACAGATATCACTTTTGCTACACACAAAAAAATAAAAGGTCACCACAACACCGAATCGGTGTTACATAGTGTCCCACCGATCGGATATTTATAATTTGAATCCAATCGGATATTATAATAAAAATGGCATAAAATACATTTGGATAAAAATTTTTACACCGCATAAAAACCAAACAGGAACATTCATCTTTAGGAAAACACCTAGAGGTGCATTTTATTCAATTCAAAAGGAATTTTTATAAAAACTTATGTTTTCGGATAGATAAAAATATTTATCCGTTGATGCGTATTTAATTTTATAAAACTATATTCAGTTGGAGAAAAATAAAATACTTTTTCGGATAAAAAACCAATTAACACCGCACATTTTTTGAGTGTATGGTTTTTATCCCATTGGTATTTTATTTTAATGCATAATACCTATGCATATTAAAATCATATTATGATTTTAATATGTTCCGAAGGTTGTAAGAGAATTGAATCTTCTAATCACGCCGCTGCGACTAGACTGATTGTATCACAATTTAAATTCTATTATACAGAAAGAATATGCAGGTTGCTTTAGCGAATTTAACTAATACAGCCAAATTCTCTTACAATTTTACTTTTTCACGAAAACTCCAAACGGTGTAAATATTTACTCCGATAGAACGAAAATAATCTCTGGAAAGTACCTTTTAAAAAAATCCGCTGTTGACAACTTTTGCGTTTACTCCAAACGGTGCAAAAGTATACTGTTCGATCCTTTTGGATACTTTAAAATTTGTACCCGATCTTGCAGAGTTAATATGGTACTATTGGATAAAAAATAAAGCTTTTTTCGGATAAAATACCATTCACACCGCAATATTTTTTTGTGTGTACAAAGAAATCTGTCAAATCTATATCCGATTTGAGTGATGTAACACGGTTTTCTTTATTCAGATTATACAGCGGAGAGCATATTTGATATTTTCCTTCCCAAACATAGTTAAACCTCATCTCTCATAGTTACTCCCCTGAACTTTCATTCTTTATTCCAAAAAAAGATTTGTATCCATTGTGCAACATACACATTTCTGGTAGAGAAGACTTGAAATGCGATGACCATAGGCGAAGAGCTAATGAAACCATGCAAATAAAGGAATTAGGCAAAAAAGCGTTGATTGAACGAAATGGAAGCTTAACCCTTATAATTATACTATCTACGATAGCAACAATCAGGCCGGTTTCTGTTTTTTGTGGGATGACTCTAATGGAGGTAAAGGGAGTTCTGAAATAGGCACGTGCCTATTAAAATACCTTTCCTGACACCTGCGGGGTTCAAAACCGCAATAAAAATGTCAGTACAGCGATGCTGTATGCAGTAAATAAATATTAAGTTGAAGTTATCGATTTCAAATCCATGGAGCCTGGTCATTCTTGTTTGGAGACTGATTTCCTGAATTTATTAATTGAACGAGCTAGAAAACATAAAAAGTAATACACACCTAAATCTAAATCTATACATAACCCGAGAGTTGGTTTTACTAATATCTGGAACAAGAAAAAAACCACGGCCGTACATTGTGGAAACACTATTAAATGACAGGTTTTTCGACTCGATATATCTAACTACCAAAACTTTACAAAATACGTCAAAGAATACCGATGGAGAACAAGTCAATAGCCTAAAAATCAAATGGCTTCGTTTTGCTAAATAGAAGGGATGAAAAATTACGAATACAAAATTTCAAACGAAGAATTATGCGTTGCTAGGAAACGTGGGAACAAGTTTAACTGGAGATTAGTTTCTTTGTTGGAAAAATATCCCAACAAAATTAATTTTCCCCAGAAGAGTGAAAAACGTGTTAAAAAACGAAGAAGGGACAACGAGAGCGGATAAGCAACAAACATTGGGTGTGCGAAACGCACTCACAGGTTAGTGACATTTTTGTTTCATTCCTTTTGCAAGCAGCGTGTAACAAATTCTTGCCCCCAAACAGTCGCTTCCCATTGTTACACCCAGCCCGAGAGTCTCTAGCCAACTTAACGAAATTTAGTCGAACCCATGCACGCAGGCTGGCGCCCAATTTGTGGGAATTTTAAATTTACCTGCTAATAGTATAGAAGCGAAGGCATTAACAAAGGAAAAAAACAAACAGATTTGTGTAAATAAAAAAAAAATACAGAATTTTAAGTCACGTACGTTCAAGGTTTTTGTCAGATAAAATATTTCAGTTCATTCAATTCCCCTGAATTTCCTGACTTTTCAACAAAGGCACGTTCCTCAGAATTATGAAACGTCACGTTTACAACAATCAATTCGGAATTTTGCCTTAACTCTGCTTAGTAAAAAAATTTGGCTGGCAATAAACCGGCACACAAAAAATTAACATTTAAGATACAAAAAATTGATAAAACTGCACAAATTATAGAGCAACAAACAAAAATTTCTGGGCATCATAAAATTAATTTTTTGGAACAAAATATAATAATTTAGCAATATTTATAGTTTTTTGGCACTATTGGAATGGAACACAAAAAATTATTTTTGGGCATCGAAATAAACATTTTGAGAGACAAAAATAATAAGCTGACAACAAATTCTCATAAATAAATTAATTAAAAATTAAAAATTGAAATTAGTTTTAAAATATTCTGGAAAATGTGAAGCTTATTAGGGGGAAGCTTATTAGCGATAAAAAAATTATTTAAGATTTTTAAGTCGGTTTCCATCTGTAATTGTAGGTCTTCTATACTCAAAGCATCATATGTAATTGCAGCATCATCCGCAAAAAGTTGAAGTTTGCCAGATAAATTTAACAAGAAAACATCATTGATGTAAACAGTAAATAATAATGGACCTAAGATAGACCCTTGAGGTAGGTACTCCACACTTGATAAATAGTTCTTCGAACTTGTAATTCCCAATTTGAACGAAATGTTTTCGATTGAAAAGGTAGCTTCAAGTAGCACTATCAACTATGCCGAGATTACTTAATTTCTTTAGTAAAATATTATGATCTACACAGTCAAATGCTTTGGCGTAGTCAATAAAAATGCAAGACGCTTCAAGGTTATTGTAAATATTTTCTAATAAGTTTAAAACAGCAGAAAGCGTAATGCAGTTTCTTTGAAATCCAAATTATTATCTAAATAAAGTTGTAATCTTTTATGGATCATTTTTTCATGCTAGAATATTTCTACACATTTTGTGGAAAATTTCAGGGCTTTAAAAATCGAAAATCTGTAATTATGCTCCGATTTCGATGATTGATATCAATAGGTGTTGAGACCTGTACTTGTGATGCCAACGAGTATTTAGATCGCTTGAATATTTCTACACATTTTGTGGAAAATTTAATTTGATTGAAAATCAACTGAACACAAATTCAGAGCTTTAAAAATCGAAAATCTGCAATTATGCTCCGATTTCGATGATTGATACATCTATCAATAGGTGTTGAAACCTGTAATTGTGATGCCAACGGGTATTTAGATTGCTAGAATATTTCTACACATTTTGTGGAAAATTTAATTTTATTGAAAATCAACAGAACAACAGCCCACAAATTCAGGGCTTTAAAAATCGAAAATCCGCAATTATGCTACGATTTCGATGATTGATACCTCTATCAATAGGTGTTGAGATCTGTAATTATGATGCCAACGGGTATTTAGATTGCTAGAATATTTCTACACATTTTGTGGAAAATTTAATTTTATTGAAAATCAACAGAACAACAGCCCACAAATTCAGGGCTTTAAAAATCGAAAATCTGTAATTATGCTCCGATTTCGATGATTGATATCAATAGGTGTTGAAATCTGTACTTGTGATGCCAACGAGTATTTAGATCGCTTGAATATTTCTACACATTTTGTGGAAAATTTAATTTGATTGAAAATCAACTGAACACAAATTCAGAGCTTTAAAAATCGAAAATCTGCAATTATGCTCCGATTTCGATGATTGATACCTCTATCAATAGGTGTTGAGATCTGTAATTATGATGCCAACGGGTATTTAGATTGCTAGAATATTTCTACACATTTTGTGGAAAATTTAATTTTATTAAAAATCAACAGAACAACAGCCCACAAATTCAGGGCTTTAAAAATCGAAAATCTGTAATTATGCTCCGATTTCGATGATTGATATCAATAGGTGTTGAGACCTGTACTTGTGATGCCAACGAGTATTTAGATCGCTTGAATATTTCTACACATTTTGTGGAAAATTTAATTTGATTGAAAATCAACTGAACAATAGCCCACAAATTCAGAGCTTTAAAAATCGAAAACCTGTAATTATGCTCCGATTTCGATGATTGATATCAATAGGTGTTGAGACCTGTACTTGTGATGCCAACGGGTATTTAGATTGCTAGAATATTTCTACACATTTTGTGGAAAATTTAATTTTATTAAAAATCAACTGAACAATAGCCCACAAATTCAGAGCTTTAAAAATCGAAAACCTGTAATTATGCTCCGATTTCGATGATTGATACCTCTACCAATAGGTGTTGAGACCTGTACTTGTGATGCCAACGAGTATTTAGATCGCTTGAATATTTCTGCACATTTTGTGGAAAATTTAATTTGATTGAAAATCAACTGAACAATAGCCCACAAATTCAGAGCTTTAAAAATCGAAAATCTGCAATTGTGCTCCGATTTCGATGATTGATACCTCTATCAATAGGTGTTGAGACCTGTAATTGTGATGCCAACGGGTATTTAGATTGCTAGAATATTTCTACACATTTTGTGGAAAATTTAATTTTATTAAAAATCAACTGAACAATAGCCCACAAATTCAGAGCTTTAAAAATCGAAAATCCGCAATTATGCTCCGATTTCGATGATTGATACCTCCATCAATAGGTGTTGAAACCTGTTATTGTGATGCCAACGGGTATTTAGATTGCTAGAATATTTCTACACATTTTGTGGAAAATTTAATTTTGTTGAAAATCAACAGAACAACAGCCCACAAATTCAGGGCTTTAAAAATCGAAAATCTGTAATTATGCTCCGATTTCGATGATTGATATCAATAGGTGTTGAGACCTGTACTTGTGATGCCAACGAGTATTTAGATCGCTTGAATATTTCTACACATTTTGTGGAAAATTTAATTTGATTGAAAATCAACTGAACAATAGCCCACAAATTCAGAGCTTTAAAAATCGAAAATCTGCAATTATGCTCCGATTTTGATGATTGATACCTCTACTATGATGGTTCTGTTACTGTTAGAATATCGGGTAGAATATTTTTTTATGTTTTGTTTTTAATTTTAAATGAATACATTTCTAAGGTTGTTTTGTAATTGATAATATCTATGTGGTGGTCTATAAACGCCTATAATATTGAATCTAAGCTTTGGTGAATAAATGATTAAAAACCCGACATCTCTATGTTCATGTGTTATGTGAAAAGATTTCTTTTTTCCCAAGTTTATGAAATCGGTCTGATAATTGTAAAGACAAGTTTCTGTTAGTATTACAACATCTATTTTTTGATTTAGTATAAACAGAAATTGCTCGAGACGTCATTAAATTTCATATAAGAAACTTCTTTAAAACTGGTGATACACCATATTAGAACAAACTTTAAATAAAAGGAAACTGTTAACTTCAAAGTAATTTTATTAATGGATAAATGTGGAAACAAAAAACTTCACGAAGGAATAAGCTTTACTATCCTAAAGTTTTCCGGCCAATTGAGCTGAGTTAAATTTCTAATTAATTTTTATTTTAGAATAATTTAATTTTTGATGTAAATTAGCTTGGTAGGTGGAGAAAATGCATCATCGGTTACTCACTGTGCTAAATTTCACTGTCAAATAAAGTTTTTTGTAATAAAGGGCTGAGAACTTAAACTACATATAGTGTAAAATAAAATAATTTTATACGGTAAGGAAGTGGATTTAATTAATCGCAACGATAGTTTCCGGAACGCCGATTTTTTTCAAAATATTTTTCCAATTAAAAACTTATATAAATATCTTTAATATTCATCTGCAAAAAATTACTTCATTTTTCGAAAATTTAGCAAACTTTTATAATAAATTAATTATTTAATATAAAAAAATGTAATTAACAATTTTACACTTTCTAAAGTGCGATAATATCAACAATACTGTTAAAGAGCAAGTAGCCAGACGTAAACACTGGAAAGCACCAGCTATACATATATTTATATGTAAATTTTAAAAAATCGTAAAAAATTACGGAAATTTAAAAATTTGACGCACGTATCGTTTAAACTGTTTCATTAACAACACACATGACATGCACATATTGATAATATCCACTCTGATCAAAATGTGAATAAATTTAAATAACTAAATCAAAAAAATTTCTCTAAAAACATCACAACAAATTTTCACCAAACAAAATTCTACAAACATAAATTATTCCAACAAAAAAAAAAACTGTTTGTTTAATAAACTTACCAAGCATTAAATTATTATCCGTTTTCTTTGATATATCGATATATCGATCTTGTAAGTTTATCTTAAAATCGATATCGTCGTAATTTTTTATTTTTTTTGATAAACTCTTTATTTCTCCAACTGACAACAGTAATCACACAAAAACCATATAATATTTAACAAATTAATATTTGTAAACTTTTATTCTCATTAATTAATTAACCAAAAAAAAAAAACATCAACACATCAATATAATTTCACTTAATTAAATATATTTCCAACATTACAACTTAATTCACTAAACTAATTTTTTTTGTTTTTTTTTTGTTAGTAAAACAACCAAAAAATTGAATTAATTAAACCACGACAATTCACAATCATACTGAATTAAATTGGTGAATGTAATAAGACTTTATAGAATTTGTATTCGAAATCGAATTTGTAAAATATTCGTTCGTATCGCGATATATCTCTCCTCTAGGTATACACTGCAAAGACTAGTTGTCGAGTAGTATTTTCATCGTTGTTTGGTCGTTTTCTTATTATTATTTATTATTGTCTTTATTAATTCTCTTTCTACCATAAAAAAAAAATCATTTTCTTTTAAATGTGAGGTGGAATTGGAATTGTAAATTTTGCGCGCCGATGTTAAATATTTTTTTTCTTTTTAAGCGAATGAATTACTTTTGTTTTTTAATTTACCCTTGTTTTGGATAAAATGTTTTTAAGTTGTTTATCGGATTTAACAATTTATTTAAGAAAGACATTTTGCACGACGATACCTATGAAGTGATAATATTATAATAATACCTGTGAGAGGTAAGTTTATAATAAATATTTCCTCATGAGGGCTATACAACGTTTAATCCGTTGGTTTTAATAAATTTTTTTATCAACTACACTTTAATAGTCGCAAAATGGAGCTAATCAAAAAATTTTACCAAGCCCATTTTAATTTCGAATTATAGTATTTTGTTTTCTAATTATTGTTTGTTTTTGCAATAAAATTTGGTTGGTCATTATTTTGTTTTTATCGAATGAAATTTGCTTGCTTGCTAGAAATCGAAAATTTGCTCCATATAACAACATAAGCTATTATTACCGATCCGTTTGGCGGCCAACAATTTTTATCATGGATTACTTTAGTGGAAATTAGCGGGTTCATCGAACAAACGTTACACTTCCTTCACATTTTCGATACCACAAGTTCCTCCCAAATCATCACCCATAAAAAACTGTTCCATATTGAATTTACATTTTAATTAAGAATAAAGTTCAATATAAAAAAAACAACTATTCATTGATCATTTTCAATAACCATAAACTAAACAGGTATTGAACCAAACGAGATTTAAATTTCTTAAAACCTAATTTTAAAAAAAAATGTGTGCTGGGAGCGGCCAAAAAGTACTCTTTGCTCTTGCTATGGCCCATATGTTGAAACGTAACTTGCAGTTTTTTATAATTCATTTTTAAAATATTGAAATTTTTTTCAATTTTTTCAAACGTTAAGCGACAAGAAAAGTCTTTTATAACTCTTTTGAATTACAGATACTTGTTGTACTAAACTGACACGCTTACTTTAAAGTTCGAAATTGAGAAATAAATTAAATTAAGAAGATGTTTTTTCTCAGTACAAAGTTAGAAACTACCAGCACAACTATATTGCATGTAAACAACACCATGTACTTCAATCGAATAGAATAACACTCGATAGTCACGCATAAACAACCAAAAATCCAAATAGAATTGTGTGTATTGGTAATGAGGAGAATCATTGTAAGTAAGAAAATCAGACTAAACACGTAAAAAAAATTTGACAGCTATAAAAGCGAATACAAATTTTTTAAATTTTTTTATTTTTTTTTGCGTTATTTTTTTAAGTATTTATATTATACGAGTATTAGGTGATATTAAGTGGACATAAATAGTCAAAATATCACGAATCAGTGTGTATAAACTGTTTACAACCAAAATAGTGACATTTAAGTGGGTGTAATTTTGCGTGTAGTTAAAGAAAGAAAACAACAAAAGTAGGAGGAAATCATATTAAGGTAACTGTCTACGGGTACGGGTAGGGTACCGAACATGTTTGGGAGGTTTGCAACACTCGTTGATGCGAGAGGATTTGCCAAACTTGACGAAAATAAAAGACGTCGAAACTACTTCGAGGATGGTAAAGAATCACAAAAGTATGTAGTGATAAAGAGAATAGATGCGGGAAAAAAAGTTTTAATGGAGTGTCACCGGTTTATCAATGATAACCCCGCATATAAAAGAAACCCAGCGATTACGAAGTGGAGACCTTTTGGTACTTACTGAAAAAGTCGACGGATACCATATATTGATTAAAGCAGTGAAATTAGCCGAGATAAAAATCAAAGTGGAGGAACATACATTTTTAAATTTAAGCAAAGGCGTCATCTACAGCTATGATTAATGCATGTAAAGGAAGAAGAAATAACCATGGAATTAGAGAGCAAAAAGGGGATCAAGATGGAGCGCATTAAACGTAAAGTAAATAATGAGTTAAAATAAACCCCGCTTCACATTTTAACTTTTAATATGACGTAATTGCCACTGTTCATTAAAGCCGGGTTGTACAACAGAGCATACCACGTTTGACAAAAGCTGCCCAACATTCCAAATGGAAAAAACGATATTAAATATTAAAACCATAGAGCGAATCACTTACGACAGGGCCAGGGAATTTTACTATCGTCAAAATGCCAACACAACAGGAGCAACTATTGCCGCACAAAACAAACAATCATACAGTGAGGTTTTGCAACAAAACACCGACCAAAATAGCAGAAATTAAAACAATAACAACAAAACAACAATAATAATAATAATATCGATAAAAGTAAATAATAGCAATAATAATAACAGAAATAATGAGAATAGTAATAATAATAAAAACAAAATCCTTACAAACAATAATAATAGTAAAACACAGAATAATAATAAATCAAATAAACAAACGAATGAACCAACTAAAAATAAGAAGGAAGGAACAACAACAA
Organism: Tipula helvola; assembly: GCA_963556165.1. Classification (NCBI taxonomy): domain Eukaryota; kingdom Metazoa; phylum Arthropoda; class Insecta; order Diptera; family Tipulidae; genus Tipula; species Tipula helvola. The sequence goes on along the minus strand of OY744482.1, from coordinate 341,318,444 downwards.
CAAATGAAAACTTACCAAGCAGTTCAGTGACTACGGCTAACACCATAAAAACAACAACAACAGATGAAAACAGAACAACAGAATATAATCGAGCTAAGGATCTCGATGGATGGAGATGGAGAAATGATGGAATGAATGTATGATCTAATGAATGCTTGAGAATTATTCATGTATACCAAAAGCGACATGCTACGGAATTATCTGGCCAACGATTGTATGAATGTTATACTTTTAAGTGAGACATGGGAGCGTGAAAACAAGACGTTTCGAGTGAATGGGTACAATTTTATATCCAGACCTAGGGCCGATGGCTTCGGCGGAGTAGCGATATTCGCACGAGCCAAAAACTAAGGATCTGGATAGAAATTTGTTGATTGTAAGTGTATATGTAGCTCCAATTAAAACTGTGAGTGATAGAGATAAAGGCCTGATAGATTTTAAAAAATTATTTGACTGGGCGCATTGAAAGAGTGACATGATTCTGGGGGTAATATGAATCGCGATACATTCGCGTGTTTGGGGGTGTGAAAGAATGATGCTTGGGGAAACTTGTTGGCTGACCTCAGTCTGCATTCCGATCTCGTAATTCTGAACGATGTAGCCAGTAAGATAGACATCACTTTAGTGCCTATCGGACTGGCGGCCCAAGTCACTTGGAATCTAACAGATGAGAATTTTGGTAATGATCATGTTATGAGCAATTCGTGTTTAGGTGGTTTAAATGTTGAAACTGAGAAAAAGGTCCTGCTGAATAGTATATCAAATATGAACAAATGAAGTAAATGATGCAAACCAACTTGAGTGAGAAATAGAGAGAGAGAATTCAACAGAATAAATTTAATAGAGTAAGAGTTAAAAGGAGGAATGAAAGAAATGCTGCAATGGATGACCCCGAAAAGAGAAATCAATTCTTACGGTGTTCAGAATAATTTAGGTAATAGTAACGATTGGGTATTACCTGAAACTGTTTGTGAAAATTTGAATGAAATGTGTGTACAATTTGAATGGAATGAGTTCCTGAGGGTTTTATAAACGGCAAAATCTACGACCCCAGGAATAAATAGAGTAAGTTAAAAAATGATTGGACTATTGAACATTGAAGCAAAGGAAACTTTACTTCGAATTCTCAATGGGGTATGGATGAGTGTTCAGATACCAGAAAGATGGAAGGAATGCAGAGTGGTTCCAATTCCCAAAAGGGATCGCGACACAAATCTGGCAATAAACTATAGATGAATATGTATGTGTGTTTTATTAAAATGGTGAATGGGATGCTGAAAGGCAGGTTTGAAAAGTTTATGAATGAAATGGTTTATTGCCAGAGACCAATTTTGGTTTTCGACGTAACAACTCTGCAAACGAATGTATGGAAAATTGTGTGTGGATATTAAAAGAGAGTATGATTATTTGGTTCCAGGGAAACTATATCAGGTTCTTGTGAATCTGGGATTTCCTTGGGAAATTTGTAAATGGGTGTTTGTTTTGTATGGAAGGTGTTACCGATTGAAGGGAGCGGTGAACATTGGGCTCCCACAAGGGACCGAAATTTCTCTGACTCTCTTCAATCTGTACACGAGCTCGATACATAGGTATAATTCCCACGATAAAGTTATTTTGCAATTTGCAGATGGTTTTTTCCTAATCGGCAAGGCCAAAAATATTGGCGAGGACCTAAATCGAGCTCAGGAAAAAAATGTAATAGTATGGCATTTAGAACGAAACGAAGAACTGAGGTGCGAATATATGATGAAATAATTGAGTATTCAAGATTAACTAGCTATTTGGGAATCTGGATGGACAATCGTTTGAGTTTTAAAGTGCGCATGGAAAAATTAGTCAATAATTTTAAGAGCAGATTAAATGTAATTAAAAGGGTGAGTAAATCGAAATGGGGGAGAAAATGGGAAAATGAATTTATAGAAAAAAGCAGGGTAACAGAAAAGAAGTACTTTGAATGGTGTAGTGCTCCTTTGAGGAAACCTTTCTTTAAGGAAAACAAAGGAGACACTACAATTATACGAGCGATGGAACGAGTGAGATTCAATCATGCTAATTGGAAAGAATGCTTAAAGAAGCGTCATTTGAGTTAGAGTGATTTATGTGAAAGCTGTTTGGTTGTGGAGGACATCGAACATTTAATTCTTAAATGTTCAAAATTTAGCCAAAATAAAGAAATATTTGATATCCTGATGAAAGCAAGAAACTTGAATGAGTTAATACGAATGGGGAAAAATGAGTACACGAATATGTATGAATTTATCAAAATGAGTAGTATAACGGTATGAAAGTGGATCGCCGTATGAAAGGTGAGTGGAAAAAGTAAAAAAATAAAAATAAATTGTAAAAAATTAAAATTGTAAATTTTGAAATCGGACCAGATGGCTCCTTGTCTGGAGCTAGTGCCATAATTAAACATAAAAAAAAATACAAACATAAAAAATACAGAGATAATATACTGAGTGACCCCCAATTTATAATCGACGGATTCAAATATCTCCTAAAAAACGCTAGCTGCAAAAAAAATGGTTTAGACAAAAATTTGTTAATTCAGGTTGTTCAGGCGACAAATATATCACAAATTTACGTTAGTATAATGAAGAACAACACACTAAAATTGAACTTCGCTTCAACTTCCATATATACGTCATAATACTGTACCATATTTTATTGCTGTTTTTACCGCTCTATGTTGTTGACAATTATATTTTTAAATATAACTGCAGTTGCTTTATCATCTTCGTGGAGTATGGTCGATTAATTCAAAAATACAAAATTATTATAAAAAATAAAATCAATTTAAAAGTTTAATGTTAAAACTATATGTAGGTATGTGTTTTTTACTGCGACATTTTGAGAAATCCTGGCGTTTCTACAGGTCAATTTTCAAGATCATTTGAAGGTTAAGGTTATTATTTTAAATGGAAACCCATATTTTTGACACCTGATGCGAAGAAAATGGGAAATTTTACGCCCGAATGCGATGCACCCCCAAGGACACCTGCAGGAATATATATTTATTTTTGTTATAATGTTTATGATTAGCTATGAAAATTAAAAAAATGTCATCATCATCAATCATAAGCATTATAACTAAAATATATTCCTTTGATGCCTTTGGGAGGCTATGGTAAAAATACATATTTTTATATTTTACACCCTTTTGTAATCCGGTGTCAAAAATAGGGGCACCATTTAAAAAAGTGATCTTGACCTTCAAAAAACCTAGATAATTGACCTGAAGGTTAAGGGTATTAGCACAGATAGATGACCTCCATTGTCCTTAAGAATTTTTTGTCGAAACCATTTTTTTTTTTGTTAAGTCATTTATTTTGACTCCTACAAAGTTATATACAAGGGTTATAATTTATTTTAAACCGATGGTTATATTTATACCTAGAAAGCCAAACGGCTGGAGAGCTTTTCAGCTCTCATATCTTGCAGCTCGTATATAATTTATATTTTAAATTTCACGTTTAACCTCAAGCACATTTTTCTATTTGCTACACAAATTGTGAGTTTTTGTTTTATTTAAATTCGGCACAAACTAAAAAAGAAAATGTTGAAGTTAAAATTGTGCTAGATTGACAGTAAACAGTGCTAATTTTTTTTTCGAGATTAACCTTAACAGTGATGGGTGTGTCGAAAACTGGTATTGAAAAATCGACAATTTTACCTTCATTTACATTCAGAACAATTTGAGCAGTTACAACAGTTTCAAAATTTACCGGAATAATTCAAAAACTTGCTCACGAAACAATAAGAATATTTTATTTCCTCTGTTTTTGTAAAACCACAAATACACACAGGTTTTGCCATTTTTTGATCATAATTTAAGGTTTTTGAGTGGTTTTTCACAAAATTGCCTAAAAGTCCTCCTCTGCTCAAAACATAAATCGTACAATGGGGGAATTGTTGCGGGAATTCGATCTGTATGGAATTAACTTAAATGCAAGTAGGAAACGCGTATCATAAGGATTGATGTTTAGCTTGAGTGCATTCCTCAGGTCACTATCAACCATAAAATTCATTAGTTTGAACCACAAAATCTCATCCGCTAAAATACGCCTTTTCTCAAGTGACAACAAATCATACCTGACAAAAGTCTCCATGCATAATCATCCGTATCGGAGTGGTATTTGTAATTTAAAAATCAAGTAAACTTGCGTTGTACATGTTCTAACGCGTCCACGTGAATTGAATAAATTTGACTTCAAATGGGTATATTACATGCATGCTGAAATGTCAAAAATTAGTTGGATAAGAGAGTTTCCGGTGCTAATTAAAGAAATGACAAAACGTGTACAATTAAACACACAAAACATCGTGAACTTTTATTGTATTTAAGCCGAATGTTGAACAAAACAACAAATTGGTAGTAGAGCGTAGTTAGTGATAACATTAATGGGGCATTTGCATTTAAATCTCACATGTTTTTGTCCCCAATCATTTTTTTGTGCCCTTAGCATTTTACAGATAATTTTTAACGGGTCTAAGTTAAGTATTTGACATAGCCATCTTACATATATCATAGCCGTAAGGTAGAAATAGAAGCTTTCTATATGAGGTGAACATTTTTCTGTTTCCCATAAGAACCAATGTAAAATTGTTAGTTTTGATTTATAAGTTTATTAATGAAAATTCAATTAAATGTAATAACATTTTTGTTAATTTGCATGTTTAATATGTTTCGTAGATATGGTTTTAAAATCGTAGAAGAAAATATGTCTACATTTTCAAATAAATTGAAAAAAGAAAACCTTTCCATTTTCAACAACTACACACAAACCAGTAAATCCTTATATAAAAAAAATGTAAACAAATAGCATCATCCTTGTCTTTTCAATATAAAATTAACAAAAAAACAAAGAAAGCGTAAAAGTAAAAGTTCGTAAATAAAAAAATAAAAACAATATTTAGATTGACTTTGTCTTTTCAATATAAAATCATTAAATATGACAAAGAACACTTTAAAGTAAAAACGGGCAAACACGAAAATATAAAACAAAAAAGGTATAGATATCTTTGTCTGATCTACATTTAGAAAACAAAAAGGCGACAACACGATAAAATAAAACTAAAAACACGTGTGAAAATACAATAAATAAGAACAATAGACATCCTTGTCGTTCTAATAGATATCCAATATATTAAATATTATATGAGTTTTTTATTTTTCTCGTTTAAAAAGCTTTGTAGTTTTGCATGTAATTGTGAATAAAATTAGGGAAATTTAAATTGTATTTTACGGATTAATTGATAGATTCCGAGTTTGATTTTCATATATGTCTAAATATGATTATTCACCTACAATTGGGTGAAATAAAATTGCCGAAAATAATGAGTTTTCATTCAAAAAATGTAAATTTAAAAAAGTGTTTTTTACACCGGCTTACATGGAACATCACAAAATCTACACCTCTTATAGAAAGCACGTTTAAAAAATGGCGGCATCATTAGGGCTCTTATATATACAGAGGGCTCTGGTATTTGATCACAATACAGAAATTTATGAAAATGTATTTTTTTAAATTATTTTGAACTTTTATTTTTAAAAAAACGAGTTTTTTTGTCATGAACGTTACTTTACTTATTTTAGATAAATTGTGAAATTCAAAAACATAAATTTGATTTATCGACGTTGATTCACATTGGTGATATGTGATATGTATCAGCGGCGTAGCGAATGGGGGGTTGCGGGGGTTGAAACCCCCCCTGAGTTTCACATATTATACTAAAATCATTACATGGTGATGTGTTGATCCACACAAAATAATTTATAATTCGAATAAGGTTCATTACCTGTTATAATACGCATGTAACCTATTTTTGATTCTTCATATAAAATAAATGCAAACAAACCAGAATAATATTAGACGTAAATTTACAGATCTGTGTAGACCTTTTTTCCAGATTAAGTTGAAATTAGATTACATAAGCGAAGTTAATTAAAATGTTTAAAAGACGGTCAGGTATCTACCGGTTGAACGCTTGTACCTATAATAACAAAATTAGCACAAAATATTTGTCAGATTTTTAGTAGTACTCTTAACCTGGATAATCTCTCCAATTGAAAAGTTCTAACACGTTCAGGTGCCTTAAGAATTACCTAAGAAACACAATCGGTGGGAAGCGACTAAATGGATTGGCATCATTAAACATTCATAGAGATGTGGTTATATAAATAGACTGTGTCCTCGATGAATTGGCCTTAGTGTCACGACGAATCAATATAAAACTAATAAAAAATTGAATTCAAATAAATCGAATGCATTATTTTCTTATAGAAATTAGTTTTTTTTTAAACCCCCCCTTCCCCCCCTCGACGAATTTCTGGCTACGCCACTGATATGTATATCTACTTGTGAGATCTAAATGCAAATGCCCCATAAAACGATGGATTTATAATATAATAAAATCGAAATGCTCAACAGCACTAATTTTGCTATATGGAGTATTAGGATGGAAGCATTATTAGATGATAAATTACTTTTTGAAGGAACAATATTTATTGATGTAAATATCGTAGAAAATGATCCGGCCAGCAAAGAAATTTACAGCAATTGGAACAAAAAAAATAAAGAAATATTAAGCTTAATTATTTTAAGTTTAGCACCAGACCAGGTGTTAGCATTCAAGGGAATCAAAAATGCTTAAACAATCTGGGAATCTATAAAAACCGTTTTCAAGGTGCTGTAGAAGACAAAATAATGGATTTAACACTGGAATTAACCCGATTAAAAATTAAAACAAATGAAGACATCGAAAATTATCTCACACGAGCACAGGGAATTTTCAAACAATGTTTGGGGTTAGAAAAATCAGTTTCGGACAGAGAGTTAGTGCGGTATATTTTAGAAGAGATGCCAGCAAAATACGACATCATAACAAAACCGTTAACAATTATTCGAGGAATAACCATCGAAACCGAATAGGCCGCATTCGGGCAACAGAAACTACAAGACAAAACAATTTACAGTTGGAAAATGTATTATATGTACATGTACCGAAGTTAAGAGGAATTCTATTATCCATATCAAGCCTAGTTCAAAAGGAGAATACAGTTACTTTAGACAAGGAAGGAGCTCATATTTACACAAAAGACGGTACTCTAATATGCAGCCAAATTTTTAGTGAAAATATGTTCAAAATCAAACTTATAATGAAATGGTCACTATAACATCATTCCAAGAAGCTTGTTTCAAGGTAGACGGACGTTCTTACGAACTTTGGCACAAAAGGTTAGGTCATATAAATGACAGTTATTTAAAAGAATTAGAAGTGACGGATATGAATGTCTGCAGTTCATGTGCTATGGGAAAGATGAGTCGAACAACTTATATACAAATTTATGAAGAGAGGGTTTCTCAACTTTTTGATAGACCTATGTCAACAGTGACATTAGGAAATAAACGATACATATTAACAGATGTCGACCAATATTCTAGAAGATACTTTGTAGAACTCTTAGAAAGCAAAGGCGGGCTGAATGAAGAAAATGAATTAAGTACGAATGAGATCAGACAATGGATCAGAATACATAAATTCAAAAATATAAGCATAATTCAAGAAGAAGGACATTAAGCATGGAAAAACGATGTACTATTCATCTCACAGTAACGTATAGTTGAAATAGCTAATAGAACATTATTGGACAAAACGAGATGCTTGCTGATAGACAGAAATCTACCGATAGCACTTGGGGAGAAGCAGTATCAACAGCCTGTTACGTCCATAACATAATACCAATTAAGAAAGAAATTAAAACATGAACCAGCAAGCAAAGACATGAGCCAGCGGAAACTTACAAAGCAAGATTAGTTGCAGCTGGGTGCGGTCAAAATATAGGATATGATTATGAGGAGTCATTCAGCCCAGTAATCAGGTACGAGACTTAAAGAATTTATTGTCAATTTCCATAATGAAACAGGCAATTAGAAAATTTTATGATGTTATGTCAGTTTATTTAAATGCTGACATGACAGAAATTGTTTACATGGAACAACCTCCAGGATACAATTAAGTATGATAAGAATATAGGGTTCTTCTGTTAAAAAAGAGCATTTATGGTTTACCACAATCAGGACGATGTTGGTATTTAAAACTGAACCAAATAATGACGAAAGATGGATTTAGACGACTTATAAAGCTGATCCATGCGTATATATTCGAAAGGAGGTTTTTAGTAATTGGTGATTCCAATACTACTATCATCATTTTATAAAAAAAATTAAAACTAAAATCAATATAAAGGAGATAAACACCGATATGTTTCTAATCTTATGTAAAAACACCGGAAAAATATCAAGAAGTTGTAGGATCCATACTATATTTATCGAGAGGAACACATCCGAATATTGCTTATATAATTAGCAAATTATCGCCATATAACAATGGCCCAAGGGATATTCATTGGGCTGCAATCAAAAGAGTTAACCATTACCTAAAGGGAGCTAAAGACGTGTGTTTAAGACTAAGTGATAGTAAATCATTCAGTGGATATACCATAAAGGAAAAATGGAAAGCAAATAATGGTCACTTTATCAACAATGGAAGCAGAATTGAACGCGGTGTGCGCAATGCGAAATACATTTTATGAAAAATTTATTAGAAGAAACAGATGAACTAGAGTTCATCAAGAAACCAACAATAATTTATACAGTTTTAAAATCAGTTTTGGATTGGACGGTGAGTAATAAGCAAAGCTAGCAAATCGAAAGTACAACTTTATTAAGGGTGAAGTTGAGAAAGGAAACACGGCATTACAAACGATCTGAAGATATAGAAGCAGACATTTTTAATAGAATGTACCGCGCAGCATCATGTGCAAACACCTACAAGAAATAGGCCTTGTCAGTTGCAGTAAAGAATTCCGGAAAAATGAGGGAATTGTTGGTGATTTCTAGAATTAATGTACTGACGTTAAAAATAAATTTCAATTATTAAAAAACTAAGTTTTAAATTTATACTTTCTTAAAATGTGAAATATTTTTTTATTAATTATAAAAATTACAAATAACGACTAGTTTCGAGCGTCTATGCTCATCATCAGGTTATTTAAAACTAAAAAATTAAAATCAAAATTTTACAAATCAGCCAGATATTTTTCTTCTGTGCTACAATTTACAAAAATCTGTGTACTGACGTTATTTGGCTTATTATGGAACTTACGTTATATTGAATGCAACTTCATGCTGAAATGCCAAAAATTAGTTGGATAAGGGGGTTTCCAGTGCTAAATAAAGAAAAGACAAAAACGTGTTCAATCAAATAAATGAAACAAATACATAATAATATAAAACATCGTGAACTTTTATTATTCTGGTCAGCTATCTGTATCTTCCGATAAAACATTCGGCAATTTTAAATGTAGGACCGACATCTCTGTTCAAAATCAATTATAAATAATGGAATTATGCGGTATTCATCATTCAACTCCATAAAACATAACGACCACCAAAATCCTCTTAAAACTTTATTTAACAGTTCTGTGGGCCTCTAATACATATATCACATTATTCTCTATGAGAATAAAGGGTTCCTTCGAAGGTGTTTATTCGAGTGATTATAGTAGATTTTAACAAAATTCAAGATTCATTTTTTAGAATTAAATGTTCACATCTTTTATGCTTTTGGAAGAACGGTTTACCTAATTTTAAGGTGTACTAATCTAAGGTGTAATTATTGCTTTAAAAATTTGTTAGCATTCCTTATTATTTTTTTAAATATCTTCAAAACTCAATTATCAATAATATTTTATCGAGCAATAAAAATTTAAAAAACTTGTAAATAATTTATGTCGTTTATTCTATTAAGAGAATATGAATTTAATTATTTAATTAATTATGAATTTTAATTGTACAAGTAAACAGTAATAACCGTTTTGTATATCGAAGCGAAAGCCTAAGTTATGTTTATAGTGGACGGCTGATGTAAATTTTCTTATGTTGTTAGCATCATTGATGTAACCATTAGAAATGTGAGAGTTAGAGTGAAATTGCTCAAGAGCGAACAATATTTTTACTTTGAAACCTTATAAATTGTATTTGATATATACTATGTAGCCATCAGCAATAATACTTTGTACACAATAATCGTATGCCATAGATCAAATATGTTTTGTTTTGTAATTAAAGTAATATTTCCAAGTGTTAATTAGATCTTGAATATAAAGATATTTGAAGACTATTGTGTGGTTTATACGCATAATTTAGACTTATTTCGATTTCCAAAAAAGGAAACCCGTACCTAAAATAATTATTATTGTTTTGTATTTATTTAACTTTCATAATATCGAACATTTCATAACCTTTTAATATAAATTGGCGTGTGCAAATAATTCCACACCTCAACTACATATACATATATTTAGATTATAGTTGCAAAATCTTTTTTGTTTAATCCCATTTCACACCAAACCAAACCAAAAAACACAAACTCATATCATCTTAAGCTCAGTTTTATTTATTGTAAACAGCGGGCAAATTAGTTTATTTTTAATACTTTCGTGATCAGTCAGGATTTTAATTAAGCGCGTAACACGTAAGTGATTAATGATTTCCTGATTGACATTTCACACTCATTTTAACAAAAGTATTTTGTAAATTTTAGTACTATAGAATGAGGGGTTAAACATTCAAATTTGTATAAAATATTTTCAAGGTACATTTTTTTTTATACTCGTAACAATTTGAAACATAAAAAGGTAATTTAATTTTGTTTTTTTATATTTTTTAACAGTAAAAGTGATTGTCGACCTAAATATTATGCAATTATGAAGATAGAAGATCTTCAATATTTTTGGTTTTATCGTTCCAACATATCCCATATTAAATTCAAGACATTTTATTATTCCTGACACCGTGGCATTAGGAAATACAATAAAATCGATTAAATTAACGCCAATTTACATATAAATATTAATTGCTATAAAACTTTTATGAGACACTACATCAAATAAAACTGTATAGTCTAATTGCTTCAATTTTATTATTCGCTAGAAAGTGATAAATTATGTATGTGATTAATTAAATTTTTAATTAAATATTTGCCACCTTTTGAACAGGAGAATTAAATTTCTTCAATGTTTCTTCGTTAAGTGACGGGGGAATTAAATTTCTTCAATGTTTCTTCGTTATGTTTCTTCGTTATGTTTCTTCGTTAAGTAAATTCTTCGTTAAGTGACTTTTTGAAACCATTACAAAGAATCGTATTTTGCGGAGTCATAACTAAACCTTATAGTCTGTAACGAATACTATACAACTAAATGTTAAATGACAAAAATCAGGCATACAAATATCGAGCTTCTTTGTGTATCTAGAGCCTTATGCGCAAATGGTTTAAAACTGTTTTGTGATCGATATTTAATTCGTTAGCAATGTCATGGCTGCGTATATGTCGGTCTTGAGTGCGAGGTCATTTTTGGCATAGAAATTTTCAGAACGGAAGCGACGTTGAATCATTTTAGAGAAAGTATGTTGGTTAATTGGTTTTCAGAAAGTTTGTTTCCCCTAAGGTACCCGCACCAGATATATAATTATCGATATAGAATTTTCATAAAATATCGTTACTGATGATCGGGTATTCTTGTTAAAAATCAAACGCCGCTTGTTGAAGTGATCGAAATGCTAAGAAAGCTGAACTGGCCATCCAAATGTGAGAGTAGTTAATTTGTAGTGCTTTAAAGGGTATTTCACATCTTCTCGGATTCGCAGAAAATGTTATCCTTATCGGTAACCATAACTTGACGGTACATTTTTTCAACATCGGCCGTATGGGCAATTTCACCGTAACGAAAATCGATACGCAGCTTTGCTGGGGCAAGTAGTAGCTTGTTTTATTTATAGCTCGTCATTCCGTTTGGTATCTCTACAAAATGTCCTAAACTGATGAATTCTTGTATATTTTTTGCGTATTCAGCTTTTAATGGAGCATCGCGGGTCAACTTTTATTCTAAATTAAGAAATTTTTCTGGCAATCCTTAAGGAAACCCCAATATTTGACTACATATTTGCCACTGGTGCGTCGCTGTCAACTAACATGATGAATAACTAATTCTAGCTCCTGAAATTTATTATTATTTATCAAAATTCGTTTTCTGATGAGCTCGACTTGAAGAGGAGTTTTTTATTAACTTAAATTTGAAATATTGCAAATTTGATTTTTGGTGTTTTGCATTTATCAAATGGTTGGAAAACCCTAGTGGCATAATAATCATTAAACATACGTTAATGAGTTGTTTTATGTTTAAATTATTGAAATTCCAGAAGTATTCGTAATTATAGTGACATTTATTTGTCGACTTTACGTCTAGGCGGATGTAGTTGTTTCGAAAATACCAAATTTTGTCAAATTAATAGTAAATCAAGCGTATTGGGAAAAAGTGAAATTTTAGTTGCTTCTCAACGGAAATACAAATTTTAATTGTTTAAAAATAGTAAAACACAATTTCTTTAAAACAATCTTAAATTCGGGTGCAATTCATTTTAACAACTAGATCCAAAATCCTATACGATTTTGGCTCTGGAAGACTAAAGGCTAAGGATGCTAAAACTTGTGGAAATAAAGCAGTCCTTATTGAAAGGTATTATAAAATAAATCAAAAGCGAAAGTTGAATATTATACGCTTGATTATACGCCTATGTTAAACGACAACTCAGATGCCACTATCGATTATTCGATTGGGATCATAGTGTATTTACCAAAGAAATTATGCTTAGCACTGATATAAAACCTTCGTGTGGTTACTCTTATTACAGGGTGGTTACATCAAAATCTGCTACAGCTAGCTTAGGCAAAAGATTTCGGTCGATTACGAAGAAATGGAGGAATATTAATAGCAATGGGAGATGACAAAAACTAATCTATAGTATAATGCTTAATGGTCATAGTTGATAATTCAAAGAATTGCATTCTGTATGCACTTAACAAAGACCATACATACATCCTTGGAGTAGTACCATTGTACCATTTCCTTAAGTTCTTAGCAACAGATTTATTTATTTTGCCTAATCTTTCCAAACATGAAATAATAATTCTATTTAAATTTGTTTGTACTGACAAAATACCAACTTTTCTGATCAACGTTCGTGTTGTTGTCTGATAAGAGTAAGTCCATTTTATCAATGTATGTACTAGGATTTTTATGAGTACCGTAACATTAATCTTACCAAATTTCTATACGTACCTACCTACACATCCGGATTGTTCCATTCTTAGCCAAACATTTATTTGTAAGTTATCGTTAAATTTAAAATTTGTCAACATTTTTCTAAATGTCTGCTTCTGATGCTGATCTCTATTGTCTCGTCTAATTTAGAAATTTTACTCCCTAAATCAGCTACACTTCTAGGATACGAAAAAAAATCTTTCTTCATTTCTCTACATTCTTATTACATAGCCCTGGATAAGGACGTTTTCTCTGCATCAGTGACATGTAACATTAGTGAAGAAATCTTTAGACTGAGCACTGAGCAGATTAACTTTGAAAATTTTCTGAATTGGATTTGTTTCGTTGCTTCAAAAATGTATAATCATATCGAATTTTAGAATTTTGAAAAATGTTTTTAGATGTTGGCCATTGTTAAACATTACTAATTTTATTATTTCCTTATTGAGCCAAACAACATTTTTATAAGCTCCTCGAATTTCTTAATAATTGTGAACATGTTTTTATATATCCATTAGTCGGAAAATATCTCTTTTTCTACACCTTATGAAAAAATTCTTCTTATTTACGGTTTTTCCTAGCGCCAATTCTTTTCATAACGGTTTCAAAAGTCTCTTCTTAGTTGTTGGAAAGAATATTTTTTAAGTTATAATTCTATGCTCACCAATTGAAATTAAAAATATTTATAAAGTATTTTAAGCAGCGGGAAGACCTTACAATAAGTACCTAAGTCTCACACGTTTTACGTACTAAAAATCATTTTTTCCTGAGATCTCATTGCGTAATGGTAATCGTATACATAACAAATTAAAACTTTAACTAGGAATTGTCGACACATTTTCTATACATTGTCTGCATTGTCGGCGTCAATTTTTGAATTGTCTACATATATTGTCTACACGAGTAGACAATTGATTAATTACTTCATGTAGACTACGCGGCACAACACTGCTTTTTGACGAATCTTACTTTCTTAAAATCTAAGATTTCGATACGCTCCCAATTCCCCTATCCCAGTTTTGCATTTTATTTTACTTTAAATTAAAATTCTCCTTCATCAAAAGGGGGCCCTGCGTTTTCCCCATGAAAATCCTCATTTTTGAAGAAAGTTTGATTCGACAAAAAGTAAGATTTTGAAAAGTAAGATTTTTTAAAGTAAGATTTAGTACCCTACCCAATCCTTTTATTTCCCTTAACAGAATCTCCCGTCACATAAAAAAAATAAATTTATTCTTCTAATGGAAATCAATTTCTATGTAAATTTAATTTTAATTAAATCTATCTTTTATTAAATAAAATTATTTGCTAATAGATGGAACAAATTTTCTACGAACATCAACAATTAGCAACGTAATTAACTAATTCGCTTAATAATTCGCCGATTTTTAATTTTATATTTGTAATGATTGTCTTTATTGATTCCCTTCTTTACGGATTATGTATTTTGTTTACGAAGATATGTTGAGAAATCCAGATTTTAATTTTAATTTTTGTTGTTTTTTTTTAGCGACCTACAGAACACATAGCAGATGTTTTATTGCGCTTAAATTTTCAATAACCGCTTTCTACTTTTGAGGTTATTTTAAAAAAAACAACTGTTGAAGTATAATATCCATATTCTAATTTCCTTTCGACCGTTAATATCCATCTTCGCTGTAACAAATAATTTAGGAAAATATAAACGAAAATGAAGTTTGATTCTGAACTTTATTCAATTTTGAATGAAAGTTGTAAAATTACTCAATTATTAAATAGAGGAATTTGGAGCCATAATAATTAAGTAAACGTAAAAAACAATAGATATGAAATAAAATTCTTAATAAAATTTCAAAAAATCAGTTATACTTTTTGTCAATGGATCCCTTTTCCAAAATACTTGTCGGATTTCAACTTAATCGGTTAACACATGGCCAAGTTTTAAAATATGCCGTAGTTTATCATTTGTCGTAGTGTACCATATTCCGTTTAAATCAATATCGATTAAAATCATTTAAAAATTACATTTCCACCGCGCATGATGAATTTTTTCATAATCGGTTAAGAAATAAACAAGTTTCATCCCAATTGGCCAAACTCCTGAAATTTGCCAAAGAAAAATTAAAAAATTATCGTGTTTTGAAGTATAGCGTTTTAAAATATCGCTTCTTGTACCACATCGCGTTTTGAAATATCGCGTTTGTCTCTACGAAACCAAGCATATGGGTATCCGGGTTTGGGATGCTAATATGTTAAGGGGTGATTCCTTGGTTCATTCTGAGAAAAATTCGTATGAAGGGCGGACGGAGGGGGGGGGGAGGTTAATTTTTGATATCTTTTGAGATAGAGGGTGTTAAAAAAAAATATTAAAAAACTGTAACTTCCAAAATATTTATCGGAGAGCAACCGACTTAGCTTTATTTGATTGGTAATTGTATAGGCTATTATTAAGATTAGAGTAGTTTAAATTCGTTGAGAGCTATGTTGCTGTAAAGTAAAAAAAAAAATTGTTTTTATAAAATTGAGTTTTCTCCCCTATAATACCCCAATACAAAGTTTGGGTCGACGAGTTATGAAAAGTGCTCAAAATGTCCTCCTTGTGATTGAATACAGGCTAATAATAGTTTAGGTATGCCTTTGGTTATTTCAATTCTTGGTAATTCTTACCTTATCTGTTGTGCTGCTATGTGTATTCGTTGTATTAGTTCATCTTTTGTTTTAATTTCTTTGGAGTACACAAGCACCTTCATCGTTCCCCATATATAAAAATCCAATACAAGGTGCACCATCATGTTGGTATGTGTCCGAGAATAGATAGGTAGATAGATATAGATATTTACAATACAGGGCAGCTGTTAAGCTGGTAGCCTATAACATACCATGTATGTCCATGACTGGATGACTTCACATTTCTTCAAACAACGCGGCAACTGAATAACTTGACCGCATGCATACTACTGCTACTGCATTCGATTATCAAAGCCACCATCAATTAACTTCCCATATTAGTATTTGTCGAGCCACCATCAATTAACTTCCCATATTAGTATTTGTTTGTTTATTTTTTCCATGATGTTTGGTATTAATAAGTTAGTAAGAATTATTGTTGATTGCTGCTGTTGCTGAAGCCTCCCTTTTGTCACCTTAAAGATGCGTTGGATCTACATATGTATACTACATATACGTTTCTCTTTCTTGTACCCATAACGTGGTATTTATCCTTTAATTTGATCTTCTTACGTAACTTGCTTAATTTTCTTTCACACAAAGATTATAAACTAGTGATGTATTACTTCCCCCTTGTCCTGATTTTTTATTAATATTTATTACCTTTGCTTTTGACAAAAAAGATCAATTTAACCCATCACTGATACAAACTCCTTCTAGTTTTTTCCCTATTTGTTTTATTTAAAAATATTAAATATAATTTTTAGCTTAACTTACCTGTAACACCACCCCTTTTAATCTAACTTATCGTTAGATTCTATCTAACTTATTTCTATTTAAATGCCGCTTTAACTCATTAAGCTTATATAGTAATTAGTAATTCTCTATACTTTTTATGTCTTAGCCACTTGTTTCCTTCCTTCGTTTTGGAATTTTTAATCCTTCTTTTATTCTTTACCTCCTTCACTTGACCATTCTTCAGATGACCATTCAATTTCGTATAATGTCTCTGCCATTTGATTTAACCGCTTTCTGTCATTGGGTAGTATTTCCAATTCCTGTTCCGATGTGACATATTTATTAAAATCAGATTTGAGTATTTGTGTTCCATGTATAACACGGCCGACCTATTTTTTCCTTTATGAGTATACCGTATCACTGTATTTAATAGATGACCTCTGTTCTTAACACACGACCCCAGTAGCAGATTCGATATACAATTACTCTTCTAGAAATTGTTTTCCCTGCTAATGCCCTCCTTGCATTTCGATTTGGTGGTCTCTTAGAAGAAAACCTTAACATTTCCGATAGAATTCTTCTTCAGTGGAGCTATAATCGCCTTGTACATTTTAATGACTGTGTCTCCCAAGATTTTATTGCTTCTTATGAACGATGAAAGCATTTTGCTTACTCCTGTTTAATTCATTTGTGAAATGCGTGCCCAGGTATTTAATCGTCTTTTTTACTTTTATATTCTTTCCCCGATATTTAGTTCTTCTGGCAAAGGGTGACTGTCTAATGGAGATCTGATTAATACCTCTGATTTGTTGTCATTTATTTCCATACTGTTTCTAGTAACTAGTTCCTCTATGATATTTGATAGTTGTATTCGATCGGTGTATGTAAGATGATTATGTCATCTGCATGGGCCACTAGCAACGGTAATTGTATGTTTTCATATTGATTTAGTGTAACATGCGGATGCACTCCACTAGTGTCTGCAGAATATTATCCAACACAATGTTAAATAGGTGAGGAGACAATGGGCAACCTTGTTTCATTCCAGTGTTTTTTCCTTCATCTGCGTTCTTTGTTGACACCACATAATAGACGTCCTTTCCCAGATGCAAGTGTTAACAATTCAGTTGATTAGGTAGTGCGGTATGTTTCCATACTTAAGCATGCTTGTCAAAGTTGACAGATTAACACTATTAAATGCCCGACTAATGTCCAGTAACAGAACATACAGTATCCTACCCACTCTTCACTCCTCTTCCATGATTCTTCTTACTACAAACATATGATCATCTGTTGATCGGTGTGTTAAGAATGCCTTTTGGTATGCATAAAAATCAGCCTAAAATCAATTTTGAATAAATTCGATAACCAACATCTGTGATCGTAATTATTCTGAAATCAGAGGTTGTTTTTGGATTTGGTACTTTTCGTAATGGGATTTGGACTGTTTCCATACATTCTTCCTGGTTGCAATTCGTGATCCATATGGTTTGAAAGGTTTACTAAATGCCTCCATCCTTCATCTGGTAGACATTTTATTAATTCTACCGGAATTTGATCCAAACCCGCTGCTGTTTTATCCTTTCGTGTGGTTTATATTTTCCTAGTTCTAAAAAGAAATCGTAACAAGCCTCTTTTCTGGCTCGATTTCACTGTTGGCTGAAAATACAACTTTGTCCGCTACTACACTTTTTCCAATCTTGTTTCTTCTCCTGAGCTATGTAGCTTGCCGGAAGTCTGCCAAACTTTTCCTTCTTCTAAATCACATAGTTTTACATTTTGGAGATATTGAGAGCTAAACGATTTTCGACAGTCCAATCACTAAACCGATTAAAGTCATGTTGTACCAATAAAACATCAGCACCATTTCGGATATTACCGTACATTTTTAGGTCATCTGTATATAACAAACACTTACAAAGCCTGAAGCATATAATAATATCATTAACAAACAGAAAAAATATTAATGGACCTAAAGGACCACCCTGAGGAACACCAGATGAGACTGTGAACTTCCTCAGTTAAGACCTTTGCGACAAATACGATGATATCAATTTTATAGGAATAAAATTAGAATTCACTTTGGGCGTCAACTTGGTCACCTTTTTCTAGACAGGACATCGTATCATTAACAAATACCGCATGATTGGCTGTCGTTGATCTACCAGAAAAAAAACGTGTTGTTGGGAAACAATTAAGTTTATTAAAATAAATACAATCGTTAACCAGTTTTTCAAAAAGTTTAGGGATAACAAATAAAAACTATTCCTCTGTAATGCTCAACTAAATTGTTTAGCCCAGATTTAAATACTGGGATTACATACGAGGGTTTCCAACACTGGGGAAAAATACCTTGCCTAAAAGGCTGTAATAAAATAGATGAGCTAAACTGCCACTTAAGGCTTCGGAACAATTATTTAAAAGTAATAATGAGGGAATACCACCAGGGCCCATACACATTTTAGTATTGAAACCAACTAAAGTCGTTTTAATTTGTTCTCCCATAAAAAAGAAATACCGTGAATATGATTATTGACAATGTCATGGTCAGAGAGAGATGTTAAAAAATTATCAACTGAATAAACGGATTTGAAACACGTTGCAAATAATTTTCAAACATAATTTAGATCATGAGCTTGCTTATCATTATAAAACATGGGTAAAGGATAACCAACAGGAGCGGAAAACACGATGGATTTCACTTGATACCAGATTAAATTTCTAACATATAATTACCATACATAAATTAATTCTAAACCTTAAACTCATACCGAAGGTAACAATACAATGCATAATCAGCAGTTGCGTTCATCCTTTCATACCGTTTGTGTGCCTTGGTTTTACGGTTATATATAAATGAACAAGTTTTTTATTGAACAACTTTTCACGTGGACTTTTCACCACTTTCCGCAAACAAAATTTCGTAAAACCGGTTAGTCATAATTTCATAATTTGCATAATTTCAAGATATCCATTTAGAGAATCAAAGATTAAAATATTATCATTTAGAATATAATCGTCAAAACATTGAAAACTTAATTTAATTAACAACGGTGTATGATGTTTATCTGTTACGCCTAAAATCACTGTGATTGATTGAAAAATTTCACAAGATTTACAGTTTAACAGAAAAAAAAAATTTGATCAGATAAGACGTGTATGAAATATTGAAATTTAATGATCTTAGTCTAGCCACTGTAAGTGGCTTCATCGTCAATATCAATAAGCTCATTAATATTATATTTATTAAAAAGTAATTATCTAATCCACAAAAAGGATAGTCAATTCTACTACTTCATTGATAAACATCAATTAATGTTTATTGTACTTTATTTGTTTGTTTTGTTTATTGTTTATTATTTGTTTGTTAGCGTGTAAAGTACGCCAAACTTTTGTTCAATGAAGTTGCGGACCATCCCATATAAAGTACTAAAATGAATTCGTATATATACATTCGGCGTATGAACTCCAAATTCTAGTGAATTATATTATTTTCGATACAAATAATTTGATTTTCTGTAATAATATTTTAGAGTAGGCTGTGAAATATATTCCGATGTTTATTTATTTTTTTTTTTTTTTTTCAAATTACCGCTTGCTATGGTTTCAAGTCAAACGATTTAGTTTTGGAAAGTAATGAATACGGTATTATTGAGTGCTTTAATTATTTGAATTTGAAAATTCCTTCATTTTCTTAATTATTGCAACACACATCGTTCCTACCTTTTCTAAATATATTATTTTCGTGTATTGCTGGACTTTTGAACTCGTATAAACAAACATGTTTTCAAAATACATAATTATTGTTAATATTTTATTATGGCGTTTGATCATCGTGCATAGAAAAATTGTAATTTTCTTATCTTACACATTTAAAATAACGATTTTTATTTATTGGAATATTTTGCAAATATATTTAAAAACATTGACAAGCCTTTCACTTTCCATTTTGCGTTGTAATGAAATCTCGACCACCATGTTTTCTAGTTATGGAAAAGTCATTTTCTCTATGTTACTATATACAATATATCATCATCTCAGTGTTTAAGTGATACAAACGCATTTAATTAATTTGGAGTTAACATTGTCACAATACATAATGGCAGTTGGCAGACATGACTAAAAAATGATTAAAATGCGTTTGTAATTGTAACACTTAAATATTGTTTTTATGTTTGAAATATGACACCTCCTCCTACACATTTGTAATTCGATTTTTGTTAGTTCGCAAAATAATTTTGATATAATGCACAAGGTTTTGTTAAATTGGTTGTCTAACTCACTATCCAAACAAGATACAATTATTAATCGGTTAACAACAGGAATATTGACTTGGGCTGTGCATTAAATTAAAAACAAAATATACAAAATTTTATCGTTTTTGGTTTAGAATGTGATTCGAAAATCGAAACTTGGTATGGTACACAAAATGGTCCAATATTTATAGTTTGATTGATTAATTTTGGTATAAAATTGACAGGTTGGTTATATTATATTTAACCGTTTTATTTAATTAATTGGGTTGGCTTTTGAAGTTGATTATAAAATATTTCATGGAGAATGGAACCATCTCAGGTTTCTCGCTTTGCATTGATATCTTTGGTGTGGGATAGTAATTTGATCACTTTGCCAAAATCAGCTTTCACTTTTTGAAACACTTTCACGGTTATTGAAACAAGAGCTGAGTGTGTGTACTTATGTACGCGCGTTAGATATTCTTTGGCGATAATTAAAAGACCAGAGTGTGATTATAGGTTCGGTTGGTAAATTCTAAATTCAATCAAATAATTTAAATTTCAAAAATTAATATTTATTTTCTCATATATCATTACTGATAGTTAAATTTACAAGTTTTTGGAGAAACTCAATAAGTAAACCAGCACATAAATCGTCACTTGAATAATGAATTATTGTATATGCAAAACTATAGTTTTGAGATATTTGTGTTTAAAGTTTCTCTCCCTTACAATTTTCACAAAAAACGCATTAACTTAAAAACGGATAAAGCTTATTAAATGAAATTTTGCTATCGGCTTCTACACTATAAAGACGAAATGTCTGTAAAATATTGACTCAGAATGTGCATACTGTCATATCGAAAAGGGAGTTCAAACAGGACCATGTACCTGTACAATATTTCAATTCAATTATTGGGTAGAACAATGTCGTATACAATGTTTCATTTGTATGGTGTACAATATTTCATTTCTGAGTTATACAACGTTTCGATGCATAACAAATAATTGTAACCCTGTAGTACAAGTTTTTATTATTTTTGCATTGTGTACAAAAACAATAAAATTTAGATTTATAAAGGACATACAATTTTTCAAAATTCTACCGTTTCAGAAAAATTTTCAAAAATGATTGCAATGAGCGGCATACAATTATTTTATTTTTACAAAATAATCATAACATAATTATAAAATACCTTATATGCTTGTACGATATTTCATGATTGAGGTAATTACCACTTTCAGTATACAAGGAAATTTTAGTATCAAATTTAACCCCCAGAATTGCTTGATAACCCCACGGAAAATTTTTTGTACATAGATTAAGAAATGGTGATTCTTAATCAACAATAAACCAGAAATCTTGTATACAACACTTACAACAATTGTATATTCAAGTGACGAATAATGTCGTCCATTATTTGATTTGGAGGTATGTAAATTACTATTATAACAATTTTTTTGCCGTGTTCTATTTTGCAATCCGCAACACAAAACTCACCAACTGATAACACTGCGGAACGTGTAAATTCAGACTGTCTCACAGTCATATCGATATTTGGAGTAATCATGTTGGTAGTGTCATTTGCATTTTGATATATGGCAACGCCTCCAGCTCGAACGTTTGATTGCTTATACTGAATTATACAATTGAAATTAAGGATACTAATTAACTCTTCATTGGTTAACCAAGTTTCATTTAAAAGTAAAACATTCGATTGTTGGTTAATAAAATCAGTGAGATCAATGGAGTGAGCACGAACACTTTGACAATTAAAACTATATACTATCAATCCTTTTCTGTGGCGTATAAAATCTAATAGATCTCTGCTGATATAGTCTGTAAACGATTAAGCGAAAGGCTATGAAATTCATCATGAAAACTAGTTATAGCTGTGGACACTCTTCGATCATGATAGAACTATAGTTAACGGCAATCCTACAGTTGCACCGAAGGTGATAAAAAACAGAATGTCCATGACAACCAGTTGTATTGAACCGTTCGATATCGTTAAACCGGAAAAATGGGCGAGTTATTCTGCACGTTTTGATTTATACTTGCAAGCCAATGAGATCGAGGCAGAGTCACGGAAACGTGCGATTTTCCTAATTGGCATCACCTAAAGAAGTAAGTACTCTTACCCTAGAAGAAATTAAAGATACTCTAAAAAATCATTTTTCTCCCAAACCATCTGAAAATGCGGTGTTCTTCAAATTTTTTAAACGGGGCGAATTACCGGACGAACTTTCGCCTCATATGTTGCTGAATTGCGTCGATTGGCTGTGGATTGTAACTTTGGTACCTCATTGGATAAGATGTTGTGTAATCGACTAGTTTGTAGCCTTCGAGATGAAGGACTGCAACGAACCTCCTAGCCGAGGTAGGACTGAACCTGACCCAGGTTATCAATCGAGCTCAAACAGCTGAATCAGCAACAAAAAATCTCCATGATATTCGTCATCCGGAAAAAGTTCAGAAAATTTTGAGACCGCCTTTCCTACAAAAGCAACAGAATCGACCACAACCTACAATTCGACCTTTTAATGGATGTGGTGCGTCACATGCTCGTTCGTCATGCCCACATTTGAATGCAGTATGCAATTCTTGCAGTAAAACCGGTCACATCCAAAGTGTATGTCGATCTTCTGCTAAAACAACACCGATCAACAAAAGGAACAAGCACAATCGTAACCAATCGAAATCTAGAGTTAACCAAATATTGCCATTGGTTGATTGGGAAAGAGGACAGCCATTATCATCAACGATAGGCCATGTGGTTTCGAAGTCGATTCAGGGTCAAACTTTACGATCATATCGTTTAACACCTTTAAAACAATTTGGCCGTCCTCTCATCCTGAGATTTCAAAATGTGAGTTTAATTTGTCGTTGCGTCGTGTTAATGTCGGGATTATCGATGTAAACGTATCGCACAATAGTCAAACCGCATCCAGGATCTGCCGATTGTCATTGTGGGAGGCACGCGATTCAACGTTTTTGGTTGTAACTGGTTTTCAATCATCTACGCTGAGTTACCAAATTACAATTCGGAATCTCATCTGCTCCTGGGATATTCCAAAATTTCATCGATGGATTGCTCAGAGGTATTGAAGGCGTCCTTCTGTACTTCGATGATATCATCGTCACTGCGCGCAACGAAATTCAACTGGGTGAGCGATTAACCAAAATTTTATCCAGAATTAACAAGAATGGCCTTCGTCTTAAGCTAACAAAATGTAAATTTGGAGTACCAACCATCAATTTTCTAGGTTACAAAATCGACGGACTTAGAATTCGTCCAACCATGGAAAAGGTACACACCATCACAAATGCATCACCTCCGATTGACAAGAAACAATTACAAGCGTTCTTGGGCCTCTTGAATTATTACCACACTTTTCTACCGCAAAAGGCAACCATCGCCGAACCATTGCATCGTCTTCTATATAAGAACCAAAAGTGGGAATGGACTAAAATTCATTAAGAGGCATTCGATGATCTACAAAACATGGTAGACCAAGTTTTGATACACTATAACGAGAAACTACCTCTCTTGTTAGTATGTGATGCCTCGCCGTATGGTCTGGGTTCGTACTCTGTCACCGTATCACCGACGGAGCTGAGAAACCGATATCGTTTTATTGAAAACACTGTCAAAAGCTTAACGTAACTATGCACAAATCGATTGAGAATCTGTCGCCATCGTATAAGGAGTTAAAAAATTCCACGAATTTTTGATTGATCGACATTTCACAATTGTCACCGATCACCGACCGTTCTTGGGAATATTTAATCCATACAACCGAAAATCACCTCAACTACAATGCTACGCCGTATAATATTTCTGAGTGATTATGATTACAATATCATTCATCGCCCAGGCGTAAAAATGGGAAATGCTGATTTTCTAAGCCGTCTGCCCTTACCAGCACCTGAATTAACATCCGACGAAAGAGAAGATGTCCTCAATTCCTCATGACATTCGACATTATATAGCGAAACCGGTATTCGACGCCGAATCTATCGCGAAAATGACGTCAAATAACTCTCTTTACCAGAAAGTTTTAAGCTGGGCGTTAAGGGAGTGGCCGGAGAAGCTTCATGCAGGCGAAGAAAATCTCAAACCATTCTTTAATTGCCGAAATGAAATCTCGTGCATCCGAGTATATTTATTGTGGGAAAATTGTACAATTATTCCACCTGATGGCCAAGCGACAATTCTCACCGCACTATATTCCGGACATCCTGGAATTGTTCGCATGAAAGTTTTGGCCCGAAGCTATGTTTGGTGGCCAAGAATTGAGGCCGATTGCGAACAAAAGGTTAGATCATGTCAACCTTGCCAGGAGAACCAACCGGAGAATGAACAGGCAGCTGTTTATTATTGGAAAATCACACACGGGCCGTGGTCCCGTCTTCACATCGATCCTGCTGGGCCGTTTCGAGTAAAGATTTTTTTGATCATCGTGGACTCTTTCTCGTGGATGGAAGTGTTCATCGTTAATCATCAAGATGTACATTATCAAGATGTGCATCCAACACCTTCGATCACTTTTTGCCACTCATGGGTTGCCAGACGACATTGTATCGGATAATGGAACAACATTCTCATCCAAAGAGTTCCGTGATTTTTGTGAATCAAATCTGATCCGCCACATTCGGCCAGCCCCATTCCATCCATCATCGAACGGACAAGTAGAAAGAATGGTTCAAACCGCTAAGAACTTCCTGAAAAAATTACCAAACGATGCCGATGTCTAATTGAAGCTGTCTCAGTTCTTGATCAGCCAACACATCACATCATTGCCTACTACAGGATGATTTCCATCTGAGCTACTATATAATCAGCAAGTTAAAACATATTTTGATAAAATTCATCCTTATTCTATAGGAGCACAAAAACAAGCATCGTCAAATAATGACAAACCATCAAAATTATTTAATGAGAGTGACCGGGTCTGGTGCAGGAATTATGCAAGAAGGCAGAACTGGATCACAGCCAACATTCAATCAGCACCATTCACCGGACAATTATCACACAGAGTTCGGCACGGGCCTGGTCAAATTTTGAAGCGCCACGTCGATCAGCTGAGAGCTCGTCAACTAAATGTCAATTCACCGTTACCTGTTGCAACTCAAACCCAAGCGTTTGATATAGTGTGGCATAAAGGACTTAACCATAAATTAAGAAATCTTCTACCAATCCAATTTCCTATAATACTGGAATCTCACTTGCGAGATAGATTCTTCAGGATTAAGTTGGATGATACCTTCTCTGAATTGAAAGAAATCAACGCAGGAGTTCCACGTTAGGGCCGGTTTTATACGTACTGTAAACTTATGATCTTCCTGCATTAGAAAACAACGCAGCGGTGACTTTTGCCGATGACACGGCGAACTTAGCTTAAGTTAGCTCCAAATTTGCATGATTTAAATTTAACAAGTGGTTTCGATGAATTAAATAAATTGGTTAAACATGATGTGATTCTTGCTAGGGTGGAATTTTATAAAAATAAATTTGATATTGTGTTAATGGAAATATTTCAGAATGCTGGAAACTAGTTGATGAGGTTCTTAACAAAGACCGCAGAAACGCTCAAATTGCGAAAATTGACACAAGTAAAATGGCAGATATATTCAACAATTACTTTGTTAATGCAGTTCATAATTTAAAACGTACCGTAAGTAATGTTAGTGAAGATTTTTCGGACCTAATTTATAGCGATCCTGCAGTTCATTCAAGTGTTTTATTTGAAACTTGTCCAGTTGAATTGCTTGAAGTTATAACCACTCTGAAATCTTATTATTCTGCTGGCATTGATAACAGCAGCAATATTCTTTCTTCACATTCCCACCTAACCTAAAAGAAGAGGGCACGTTATTCCTATTTATAAAAAAGGAGACAAAGCTAATATTGCAAATTACAGACCCATTACTTTACTATCAGTGTTTTCTAAACTAATTGAAAAGGTAGTTCAACAAAGAGTAAGTAATTTTTTTAAAAAAACAAATTTTTTGCAGAATATGCAGCAGCGGCGGCTCTACCATATACGCGAAATAGGCGGTCGCCTAAGGCGGTAACTTTCTTAGGGCGTTAAAATCTAAATTCTCGAATAAAAAATTTGCAAAACCTGATTTCAAAATAAAATAATTAACTCGCTCATTTTTATTCATCCAAATAAAATTTAACAATGTCATATATCTATATAATTGTACTGCAGTCTAGTATACATATAACTGCTATTTTTTAAAGTAATAGGTAGCTACCATAAGAAAAATAGTACACAACCGATTCTATACAATTTACATAACTTAAGAAATGAAACATCCGAGAATATTAGGAAAGGCCTCCGGGGTCTTTTTCTGTCGATGAACTAATACTTTGCCCAATCTTAACTTGCTTTCTTACACCATCCTGGATTTTGACCATTGCAGACATAAATCTTCCTTCTAATTCAATGTAAACACCGCTCGTGACCAATATGTTGCCTTGTCGATACCGCAGGTCTGCTTTCTCGAATAATTCGAAATGCCGTCTCAGTCTTTCTTGACGTGTATGTTCAATTCGGTAACCGACACTAGTTGAAAAACTTTCTCATTCGATATTTCAGAAAAAAAAACGTTCCAGTGACTCAATATGTTGCTCTCTTAGAACATATAACCGTTCACCTGCTTGGATTCCTTTTCCTCATCAAACATTTCGCAATCTTCCGCGTACAGTTCTGGAGATGCTTCATCGTCCATTTTGCTACTCTACGAAATTAAACTCAATAAAAGATTAGTGTTAGTCAGTCCTTTTACTGGACTTCTTTACTCATAATTCCAAATCAGTTACACCTTCATAGCTCAACTCATTGAGCGATTCATCTAACACACAAACAAATAACCTAACTCATCGTGCGATTCATCCAATACGAGAACAAATATTTAACCATTACAAATCAAATCATCTTGCGAAACTTACAACACGAGAACAAATATTCAACCCTTGCAATTTATCCCCAAAACCCGCACGTGGAGTCAGTCCGGCAGAGCGATCAAGCATTTGTGGCCCCACAATACTGCACAAGCGCAACTCAAAAGGGGTATGCAAAATAAATTACTACGATAATTAAGTTACGTAAGACCACTCAACCTTCAGGAACCACCGATTGGCTATGGTACGATATTTTTCAGGTCCTACAACCTTGCACACTGACGATATCTATTTATCTCATCCAATATAGCGCATCTTATTTTTATCTTTATTTCACGTTTCAATTTTTTATTCACTTTTACAACTTATCTCTAATCAATAATTCTATTTACCGCAATATTTTCTTTACCATTGTCCCACGATTCAATTTGTATCCACTTCTATAAACTTCTCTCTATTTCCTTACACTGTAACACGGCAAACTTGACCGTTTTCACAAAAAAAATCGCCAAATTACCCCGCAATAATGCCCCTCGCCGTGCCCCAATACACCTTCCCTTTTCTATATATCGCTACACACGAATATACCGCGTCTTGTTCGTTTACAACTTTGCTTCTAACTTTAATTTACAACTTTCCTTCGAAAATAATCCCAATTTTCTTATTTATTAGACTGAATATCACCGTTCCCCAGCCTGCGCAATATATTACCTTATATATGTGTACTGTGCCTCTGTCTATGGTATTATGTCAAAATTAAATAAATGATGACAGAATTCGATATGACAAGCCAGAATTTCACTTATTTATAACCAAATTCAATACATCAGAATTCGTTATGTCATTCCAAAATTTGAAAGGTTGTCACAATTTGATAAATCTGTCATGAAGCCTTCAGAATTCCGTAAATCATCTCAAAATTCGATATGTTATCTCAGAATTTGATAGGTTATAACAGAATTTCTATTTTTGGTTTTAGCATTCGATTTGATATATCATCTAATGACTCCAGAATTGGATACATCATCTCAAAATTCGAGATGTCATATCAGAATTTTGAATATATCATGTCATATTCTAACATAACATCTCGAATTTTAGGATGATATATCCAATTCTGAAGTCTTGAGATAATATATCAAAGAATTCCATATCTCATATGAACAGACTTCGATAAACTTCTTCAACGTCTGAATTTGTAATGACAGAATTCAATAATTCATGTAAGAGCTTGACTGTGGATGTCAAAATATATGAAAATGATATGTATTTACTCTCTCAACCATGGGAAAGAAAAAGTAAATGTTTACAAATCCATCGACATAATAAAAAGATCGGCTACTTTACAGTCCATAAAACCCATTAGTACGAGTCTACGAAAAATTAGCAGTTCCAAAATACAAAAGTTCTTCAGTTTTAAAATAAACGAATCAAATCAAAATTCTGTTTCCTTGGAGAAAAATATAAAAAATAAAAAATCGAAAGTTGTCTAGATATTACACGGAATGTCATACAAAATGTACAATATCATTGAACTCGCCCATTTAAAAAAAAATACTTCAAAAAAATATTCACAACGTCATTCGATCATATTTAAATATTTTTGATTAGCATTTACTAAATAAAACACAATTTTTGATTTATTTTTAATTTTTGTTTACTCTCGATCGATCGGTCAACAATCAAAATGTCTCAACTCTTAGTTTTTTGCTCGGTAGACATTTTTTTTTTTTTCATTTTTATTATCAAGGTTGATAAATTTTATAATTTCAAACTCCTTCCCGTAATATTTATGCACACAATTTGAATTATTGCAAAAATAGCATATAATTTTGTTACCAGTGGTAAGTATATATTGTACTTCCTACTAAACTAGAATTTTTTGCTTAAAATGTTTTCCAGTAAATTACGCTAATAAATATTGTTTTGCGATATTGTAATTGTTTGTTGTTTTTAAAATGTAGTATTGTACAAACCAAACATTTATCACCGTCAATAATTGTTTTTGTTTAATATTTTTTAAGTATTATAGAATATTTTATTGTTTTGATTTGGTAAGTACGCTGAGCTATTACATTGTGTTTGACATAGGAACATATGTTTTTTGGTTGTTGTTGTTGTGCTAGTTGAACTTCTACTAAAAATTGTTGAAGTTTAAACTCTACTTTTTTGATAAATTGATGAATAACCTTGAAAGTTATCGGGTTTTTATTATTATTTATATGTAGCTTATGTAGTTATTTTGATTTAAATTTATTTCCTTATGAAACATTCCGTACGTTGTCCCTCACTCACAATGGGTCAATTAAAATATTTTTATTCGCATTGTTAATATTTCATTTAGATTGTGTCCAAAACCTGTACCAATCATTTTTAAAAGCATTGCCTGAAACTTTGATTTTGTTGTAATAAGTAAGAATAAAAAACTTGAACAAAATAATTTTTTTCATTTTACGATAATACTATTGTTACGTTTTTCCCTTGTCACCAAAAATTAATACAACACAATTTATTAACGATAATTCACAAAATCACATTTTATTAGTCTCGTACAATTTTTACTAATCACTTGTAATTTTTATATTGCACTAAAACAGTTTTTAACCTTCATCCGTCCCTCACGTCATTTTTGACCAAATCGAATATTATTTTTCAAATATCTTGTTAAATTAAACCATTAAACATGTTTTGCTTTGTGACTTTTATTTAAATGTATTAGTTATGATTTACTCAAAGAATTGGAATTTTCTGATTAACCGTTACCCTGCTACGAAATAAGTAACACTAAAGATCTTGTGGTCAAAAATGACCAATAGATGAATTTCACATTATTTGCTTTTCCAATTTTCGTCTAATGGTAAAACTAAAATCATTTTGTACATACACATACATACATAATATTTTTCAAAGATGTCAACGGCAACTGAAGAAGAATTAGCTGAAGGAGGGCATATCATTTTCCCCTGATGACCTGATGATGATACATGTTCTGAAATTTCGGATTACGTAGAACTTCATGTATTCTTGTGAAAGTGATACTTCTAAAACGGTTCAAAGTAATTTCAAGAGTCATAAGATTTGATGATTGTAGCACACGTGACACGAGCTAGTCGTAAATGTATCAATATGTTAGCACCAATTCGAGAAATACGGGTAAAGTGGGTGGATATATTACCGAAATCCTCACAATTGACGAGCAGTTGGTTGGATTTCGTGCACGGTGCCCTTTTCGACAGTATATACTGGATAAACCCGCCATGTATGCTATTATGTTTTGGCTGCTCTGCGGTAGTGAAATCTCTTATGTTTGGAACGTACAGCCATACTTAGGAAAGGAGGCAGGCACATCACCTGAGAGAAATCAAGGTTTACTTGTAGTCTTTGGTTTGTGTATCCCGCAGCATATAAAAGATAGAAACATTACATATGATAACTTGTTTACATCCTAGACGAACTGGGCAAATGCTACTGAAACGCCACATGACCATGATTAGAACAATTCGAAAGAAAAAAACATCAATACTACCGATTATTCTAGAAATCAGAAACAAGCTTTTGTATTCCTCTACTTTCGCTTTTACTAAGGATACAACCTTGCTATCATACATCACAAAAACATATATGTAAGTGTGAATTTTTGCAGAGACAACCAAACAAAAAATATTTTATTGGACTGCAATAAAACGAAAGGCGGTGTTGTCAACATGGTCGATAAAACGATTGCTTGCTATACTTGTAGATGTAAAACAAATAGATAGCCAGAATAGTGTTCACTAACATATTGGCTCAGTAATAAATGTGCTCGTGCTATTCACTAGTGTTTGCCAGAATGGAGTAATAAGAAGCATTATAGAAGCCGACTATTTATTGAAACACTGGGTGAGTCGTTGATCAAGCCACGTAGGTCTAGAAGGGTTTACCTCTCACGGTCTACAGATTGGCGCAATCTGATAGCAGATTCGACATCAAGCGTTGCAAAATTTTCAACCCCGAGATCATCTACAGAATAAGCAGGAGCACTGAAAAGAGGCCTTCGCAGTTTCTGACAAAATTCGTACAACAGGCACACTATGTAAGAAATTTATTTGCAAAGCTCATACTAAGAATGTGTACCATCAGTGTACGAAATAAAATATGAATTGTTCTTAATAAATAAACATTGAAATTATTTTAAATTACCGTGTTATCTTTTGTTTTAATAATTAAATTTGGAAACAAAAATTTACATCGTATTGCTTAGTGTACATTTGATGTTGAATTTATTTTGGTCATTTTTGCCCAAAGGAACTTTAGTGTTACTTTTTTTTAGGGACGGATGAAGGTTAAATCACTTTTTAATTTATTTCTATTCTTCACACTATCGAACTCGTTCCCTTCTTACATACTCAAACCAAAACTTCTAAAAATTTCATGATTGTTCCGGTAAGAATAGTATAGAAACATTTAGATCAGTTTTATCATGGAAAATTCTATTTTAGTACAATAGAACTTTGCGCTATAAATTAACTTATTCTATTCTATCATAGGTGTCACCGTAGTAATATGTTTAAAATGGGAACATTTTTAGAGCCAATAATTACCGCAACAAAAAAGATAAAAAAATATTAAGCGAGGCATTTTTCAACTATAATGTTTAATAGAAACATTTAATCT
Organism: Tipula helvola; assembly: GCA_963556165.1. Lineage (NCBI taxonomy): Eukaryota > Metazoa > Arthropoda > Insecta > Diptera > Tipulidae > Tipula > Tipula helvola. The sequence continues at coordinate 341,286,096 of OY744482.1, read as the reverse complement.
GTAATTAAAATTTTACTGCATCTCGTGTTCGGAGCTGAATATAATTAACGTGACGATTATGTTAACATAAAAATATTGACTATGAAATGGATAAATCGGCGGATAGTTTAAGCTAGTTAACGTATGTATCACCTTGGACCATATAATAGAATAGACCGCTACCAATGGCTTTTAACTGTCTGCAGCACCTGCAGCGCAAAGTAGCCTTGTGACCGATAGGGTAACTATAGCAAGTATAATGAAAATTAGTACCAACAGATGTCACTACCAAATTAAGAAGATTTATTTGTTACCAACAGATGTCACTGCAACTTCATCCATCGTAAATCTTATAAATCTAAATAATAAATCTTATGTTAGAACAAAGTTAACTAAAATTTAAATTATCCATAAAATAATTTTTTTGAATTATCGTTTTTTATTTTATTTATATGTAAATTTAAACTTGCAATGATATCTGTTGGTACTAAATGTATCTACTGAATTTTGTAATGTCATCTGTGGGTACTAATTTTGATTATACTTTGCTATAGTTACTGTTAATTGTCGGGAGAAGCTTTTTTCTCCCAGGTTGAAGAATTTTGTAATTTTGTTTAAATTACTCCGGCGTGCGGCTTGTTTATGCAATTTTAAGTTCAATAGGTAACTTCGTAGAAATTTTGTTTTTAATACAATGCATAAATTGCATCAACAATGGAGAATACAAAAAACAAATGCACCACTGAACTTTTTATACGTTATTAGATTCACTATAAGCGTCTTCCATTGGCGAAATCAAACTACTCGCAAGTACTTGTATCTACTCACAACTACCCATGCTCATACGATGGTGTAGAAAACAGAAGTAATTACGCATATAATTTGCGCTAGTGGATTTTAATTGCGAAAATTCCAATAGATGGCTTTTAGACCTTTTTCGAAATTATTTTATTGTTGATGATACATTTTTAAGAAAAATGTGTTTAAATATCAATGCGGTAAATATCAATGCTTTCCTTTTATTACACGTCCATTTTTTTTTGTCATATTTTGAATCTAATTTTAAATATCGCCATTACTATAATAAACAACTTTACAAAAGACAAAAAAAAAAACAACTAAACGGAAGCCTGTGTTTTACTTGTGTTACTCAATTTCTCGTTCCATTGGGTATCTACTCGCAAGTACTTCGAAGTAGCAAATTTTGCCCATTGGAAGACGGCTAATAATAGTTTTATTTTTAGCAATTTTAAAATATGTTTACAAATATTTATTAAATTTATAATTTATTTGTTAAAATATATTTATTATAATTATTCAGATTTACAATGTTTTATTTATTATTTAATTTGAATCTTACTCGCACGCCGACCGAAAAGCAACTAAAAAATAAATTATCAATTTAACAGAAGAGAAAAATTTAATATACAGTAAAACCGCTTGGTTATCACTCCACTTTCCCCTTCATAACATATAAACAAACAAAAAAAGAAAATGAAGCGGAATAACAACCAAACAAGAGTGTTACAGTCGGACGCATAAATTCAATCTATTAAATTGATTGCTGATCATTAACATCCTCCCCGCCTTGATCCTTGGAATGAACAGGATCAATTTGTAATGGAGCGATTTTTGTTATAGCACGTTTCATTTCTCCATTCGCAGTCTTAATCGTTACTACGCGGACGCGACCATCAGCTCCTGGATCGGGTATCAATTATTTTACCCAATTTCCACTTAAGCGATGGAATACCGTCTTCCTTTATGATGACTATTGTACCTATATTAATGTTCGGTGCTTCTTTCGTCCAACGGTAACGATATTGAAGTTCTTGGATATATTCCTTAGACCAGCGAGACCAAAAATTTTGAAATATACCCTTTGTGAGATTCCAATGAGTGACATGATCCAAATTAGAATTCAAATCTGCTAATTCAGGTATTGAATTAAGGTGCCGACCAACGAGGAAATGACCTGGGGTGAGTACCTCACTTACATCGTCGGTAGATATTGGTCCAAGCGGCCGAGAATTCAATACAGATTCGACCTGCTTGATTAGTGTACTGAGCTCTTCATACGTCAGCTTAGCGTTTAGAGTTAATCGGCGAAGATGATATTTTGCCGACTTAACGGCGGCCTCGTAGAGACCATCAAAATGCGGTGAGCCCGGTGGAGCGAATGACCACTCAATTTTGTCGCGTTGACACATAAGTTGAATTTCTGAATTGAGATCGGAGCGTTGAAGAAGTTCAAACAATTCATGTACTTCTGTGTTGGCGCCGACGAAATTGTGCCGTTGTCGGAAACGATTTTCTTCGGCAGACCCCGTGTAGCAATAAATCGTTTTAATGCTCCCATAAAAGGTGCTGTTGAGAGTGAAGACACCAGCTCCAAATGAACGGCCCTTGTAACAAAGCAGACAAAAACCGCCAAGTAGGCCTTGGTCCGGTACTCGCCCACGAATCGAAAAGTGCACGTAAAATGGGCCACAGTAATCCACACCCACGTAACAAAACGGATGTGTCTGATTCACCCTTTCAAACGGAAGGTCGCTCATCTTCTGAGCATCATCGTCTGGCTCGAGTGCAGATCACGCATTGTTTAAACATCTTTCGAGCAAGGCGACGCCCATTTATTGGCCAGTAGTTACATCGCACGGCAGTGAGCAGTCCTTGTGGTCCGATGTGAAGGTGTGTTCTGTGAATAAATAATAAAACTGCTAGTGTAAAGAAATGATTCGGTAGAAGCAAAGCCGGATGCTTCGATGTGTAAGACAACGCAGAAAATTTCAATCGGCCGTGAACACGAACAATTCTGTCATCACACATGAACAATGACATTGACTTCAACTTCGGATCGCGAACCATAAATGAAGAATTCTGAAAACTATAATGTTCAGATGAATATGACGTAAATTGGATTAGTCGTATCATGGTTTGGAGCCCCTCAATGACTTCAGCTGAAGACATAATACCTGAGCGACGACTAGCAGGATTTCTGGTATTATAACTGAAGCGCAAAGCGTAACTCTTCTGGTTTGTATCCGCAAAACCATGTATTTCGATGTTTGTTGGCGGTTGACAATGATTGAACATATGTATGTCGCCGTATGTAATGCCTTTGAATTTTATGTAAATTCTCGCGAGAACGATAACAATTCGTTCTTAGAATCATGGGGAGACTGTCGTCCCTATTTAGTTTAAGTCGCGATAATTGTTGCAGAACCATTTTCCCTATAGAATGATAACCGGCGATATCAGCCCAATGGAATTGCATAATGTAGCTATTGCAGAAATAACTATGCGTTTCGTTTTCTCAAGATTGACGAATCGTTGGCCTGCATGAATTGCTAAGTGGCCTTGTTTACTTTTAGCACTAGAAAATGGCAGCCGAATTATGAAACGACCATCGATATTACTTGCATAGTTCTGTAAAAGATGCTTCTCGCACACATTGCTTGAAATTAACTAATTTCTTTATAGGACAAAATCTTTCCATAAGCGTATCCAAATATGTAAATGGAGAATTTACGAGCGTTAAATTGCAACCTTGATAATCTAAAGGCGGACCATTGGCCTTACCTGAGACGACCCATCCTAATCTTGTATTCTGGAGAGTTGGAAGGTTTTTACCTAATTTAATATGACCGCCACACTGTAGTTTAAAGAATAATTCTGCACCAATGAGTAAATCAATATTTTGAGGCGTATAGAATTTTGGATCCGCCAGTTCGATGTTAGATGGTATAGAGATCGTTTGGATAGATTATTATGAATGCTCGGCAGATAATCGGATATCTTTGGTAAAATGTGTGCCTCTATTGAAGCAGAATAGATGCTGTCTCGGGATCGAAATTCAATAGATGCAGAATTACATTCCATGAAGGATGACACGCCAATAACAATGTGCTTGTTCGCATCAGATAATTCAACGAGTCCCGTGGCGAGGATTACATGATTAGGAATCTTGTTGATTGCGGTTGGCATAGTGATAGAATTATTTTTCGTATTACATTGTGAAGATACAGCTAGATGAATGGACGATGATTGCCTTAACTGTGAATTTTGAGTTTCTGAAGAACTATTGGTTTTGTCTAATGACGAAGGCTGATCTGTAGAAATATTATTAGTGATGTGAAGAAGGATGTGATGTTTGCCATCACGTGTGCGACATCGAACATCAATTTTACAGTCGTCTTCTATCCGATCTTCCAATAACGGCCTCAATTTGTAATTGTATCGGTCTACGTCGGCTGGAGTAGATTTTTCCAATTCAGATTTATCTTCTAGGTCAAGAGTAGTTTGATGTTCTAAGAATTGGGCATACTTCGAAACTAGATTGTCACGACGCAACCGTAATTGAGACGCGGTAGCACTTGCAATATTATCAGTAACAAACTTGTCGAGCTCATCAAGGAAGTTCAAAAATATTGTTATCACACTCTTTAAACGTGTAATATTTACGACCATAATTGCGACTAGTTAAATGAATGTGTCTACTTACAATTTTCTATATTTATCCAAACAAACCCTTTAAAATGTTAATAATCCGCAACCAATAAAATATAACCAAAAATTTGAAGGGCAGCAACTGGCATGAACTGTTAATAATCGGCAATAAAACAGCAATACAGTTGAAATCCGTGGAGCAGCAAATGGCAAGAACTCTTAATGATCAGCAACACACAATAACACAGTTCAATTATGTAGAGCAGCAAATGGCAAGAACTGATAATGATCAGCAACACAATAATATCGTAGTTCAATTCAACGAGCAGCTTATGGCAAGAACTGTAAATGATCAGCAGCAAACAACAATAATACACTTCAAATTCGACGAGCAGCAAATGGCAGTAATGTAAAATTTGAAGGACAGCAATGTACAACAATACAGTTCAATTCGACGTGCAGCTTATGGCAAGAACTGTAAATGATCAGCAGCAAACAACAATAATACACTTCACGGGTTTTATCAGCCGGAATTATCAGCCAAAATCGCAGAATCACAACACATTTTATCAATGGAATAAAGCGATGAGTAAATTTGGAGAAATTCAAATCCATGCAAAAACAGATCAAGTACCTCGGCTCGGATATGCCATTTCTGATCAAGGTTTACCCGATCCGGAAAAGGTAGATGCTGTTTTGCAATATCCAATATCGAATTCACCGAAAGCTGTCCGACGCTTACTCGGAATGGCTAGTTGGTATAGAGAGAAAGAATGTCTTGCTGTTATTTTAGCTATTGAACGATTCCGACCATTTATAGAGGACAGCTATTTTTCCTTGATTACTGATCACGCTTCTTTAATTTGGCTTGACAACATCAATGATCCCAGTGGAAGATTAGCCAGGTGGGCTTTAATAATACAACAGTACCATTTTGAGCTTCAACACAGAAAAAGTAAATTCTATGTTGTTCCTGATGCCGTATCTCGCATTTCTTTGTGTGATATGGTTACTAATTCGGCCGACGAACCTTGGTATAATAAACTATTTAAAAATGTTTCAGAAACACTGAAACTCCTACTGATATTCCTGATTACCAGATCGAGAATAATATGTGCTTTTGAAACACTTTGGCAAATCGGATTGGAAATCTGTTGTAGCGATACCTGAACAAGATAAAATTCTTAAATTGTGTCACGATGACCCGATGCCTTCTCATTTAGGTGTTGCCAAAACTCTGTATCGTGTATACGTCAAAATTATTTTTGGCCAAATATTCATATAAGACTGTTATGTTAGCTAAGGCTGTTAGACTGACACCTAAGCAAATGCGATGTGTAAAGCAGTGAAAGATGGTCTCATATCGAAATCACCAATGGGGTCTCAAAAAATCCTAAATTCTCCTTGGTCTATTGTGGCAATCGGTTTCCTTGGCCCGTTACCTAGATCTAAACAAGGAAATAGTTTTATTTTTGTAATGTTAGATGTTATAACAAAAATTTGTGTTATTGTTTGCTTTACGGAACTCGGAGACAAAAATAACAATACAAGTTTTTCTGGTATGTATTTGGTACGCCGAAAACTCTAATTTATGATAATGGACCTCAATTTCAATCGTCAATAGCCCATAACTAAACAAGCAAAGGCCAATATCGTAAAATACATTCAAAATTCATTAGAACTATTTCTTATATGAAATTTATTTCAACAAAATTGGAACAAATTTATCCGTCGTGGATAATATCTCATTTTGTTCACTAGTACCATAAATAACTATTATTAACTACAATATTAGTTTTATTATTGTCCCCGCCTCTATGCCCAATAAATTAAACCATTTTATGAAAATTTACAAACAAATTAATGACTTGTTTAAGTAGTTGCTCTTACAAACGCTAAAATTTGCGTTTAAGTGGTGTTTGGCTACTTTCACAATTCTCAATTTATATTCAATATGTTTACTTTTGATTCGAGTATGTGTTGCTTATAAGAATACAAGGTGTTGTAATTAATTAATTTAAAAGCGTTGCCACATGATTGTCCTATGCCTAGGAGTAACTATCACCATTTATTGTTTTGGGATTTATGGTTTGTGCTCAAACTGTCAACTAGAAGAAATTAGTGAATGTTCTAAGTAAATCGTAGTAAATATTTTCTTTAAGATACTCGATTCAATTGATCTGTTCAAAATTCATAAAATTATAAAAATATATACACGCACAAGCCAATCTTGGTAAATGCTATTTAAATTTTTAAATCACATTAATTTTCTATGAAAGCCGATTTAACTTGTTCTGTAAGCAATATTTATAAAATTATTATCGGTACATGTTTTAGCTACATGTATAATGCAAAAATAAATGATTTATTAACAAACCACATAACAGATTCAGGTTTTTTGTTAAACACAAATCAATAAGTTAATCTTGTAAAGCGAAACTGTTATCTACATTTACGTCTCTTTAATTTGGATAATCTTATATCGTCTTTGATGTGCATAAATGTGTCTAGATTGTTAATTATGTTGCTTCCATTCGCATTTTATAATTAACCTTGTTATATGCGAAATCCTTGACCAATGAGCCGCCTCCCATCTTATAATAAAGTAAATTCAATTAAATTAAACTGCTGACACCTTTATAACAAGTTTATTTTTTATATAAATTACTAATTAGTATTAATCAATCATGATATTCTGATTCAAGACGTGTGTAAAAGAATCTACAGCAGTTCGATATTTCAAACTATACGATCAAAACGAATTAATCATAACTGTTGAAATGTTGTTCATGGGCGTTTAAATTAAAATCTAATTAATTTATTTAATCACCAATCACACAAACTAATTAGATATAGTGCCACCGTTATTTTAAAATTACTCCAACATATTATTAAATTATTAATTTTGTCAATCACTTTTGTGTTGAAAAAACCCAATTTATTTACTGATTTTTATCACCAAAATATTTACGTTTACATTTTTGGTGTGTTATTGAATTCAAAGTACAAAAGCTTAAATAAACAGCGGCAACAACAATTCAACTCTACAAAAGTACAAACAAACAAAGATTTATGTTGGTTTTTGTTGTTAAATACTTCTCCTGTGGTGATTTGTTTGTTGGTTTTTTTTTTTGTAAATTGTGTCACGGAAATGAACGTTTTTTGCATTTAGAAGGCGTCTAATCTCGATTTGGATCAAAAGAATGTAGTATTTGCGCGACTTTTATGTAATTTTTGTGGGTCACAATTGAACATCGTAGGAATTGGGTTATGACATTTTGTTTTGTATTCGCGGGTGGTGATTTTTATCAAGGTTTAATCTTGTTATGACTTATTTAAGATATCTATTTGGCATTAAAATAATATTAAGTAATTGTTAAGTGTACTATAACTCAAGGAGTTTTTGTTTTAAAGATATTTTTCGTTTTATATTCGGATGGGAGAACTTTTTTCACTTTAACTTAAGCCTAACAACTCTGGCAAGAGGTGTTCACTTGCAGGTTTAGTTGATTGGTGATTTTGTGGACGAGACGGATTTTTTTTATTGTGATTTATTTATTTATTTTTATTCAATCTGTGAATCCAAAGATCCAGTGGCAATTGAAAAAATTGTTACATGTATATTTAGAATTAAAACCCGATTCTCCTTTTTCTCCAATAAAAATCCTTTATTGAAAAAACATGCACACTCTACCATCAGTCGTTTTTCATTGACCTCCTCTGTTAAAACTCAAAACTATTTTCGTTCTTCGTTGAGCTATTTTTAAATGTACGGGGTATTCCAGTTTCAGTCGTCTATTCTGCCACCAGAGGTGTTATCCTTATCGCTGTTGTCGATATTTCCTACTTCCTCCAGGTCATCTAACGTACACCAAGGTTTTAATCGATCTGAACTGCATACGCCTTTAAATTTTCGATGGGTTTGCTCGGCTCCTGGAACGTCGCGACGATGTGATATCTATCGTTTCCAAGCGCTTCGTCAATTAAATACGGTCCCCGATATTTTCGAATTAGTTTTCTTGATGTAATATCATTTCGCCTTCGTTGTATTTATGCGGGGCACCGTGTGCTTTATCGAAACGTTGTTTCTGGCGTATGCCAGCTGCTTTAGTTCTCTCATAAACACTGTTAATAGTGTCCACCTCATCATCGGTAAATTTTGTATTCTCCATTGACAGCAACAATTTATTTTTTAATATACTTCGCGGTTTGCAGGTTAAGATTAGTCGTTGAGGTGATAGTTATGTTGTATTATAGGTTGACATCAACAAACCTGCCGCGGCTCCTCATGTGAAAATGTGTGGGGCTGCGAGATAGCGGTACAGGAAGCTTCTGGCTGAGGGCAAAGCGCCCGGTAGTGAGAGTGTGAGACAAGGCTTCTGGCGGTGCGGTCACGGAAGGAGACTAGCGCTCCTACGACGGCCCAACCGCCAAAGAGGAACCGCTCGGATGACTTTACTTCACCGGCACAAGAAAAGGCCAGGGGGGAAGAACAGGTCCTGGTGGCCTCGGGTTCTGCGGTCCGGCCTGGGGTTACCTTCAGGCAGGCTGCGGAATCAGAGATCATCGGGATCTTGCCCTCTGGCTTTCCTGAGGTTTCCCTCACTGGAGAGCAGCTTAAAGCTGTCCAGGAGGGAATCTTGGATAAGGTGCTGGAGCAGGAGGCCAAGGAGCTTAAACCTAAGTTCCTTGGCAGTCAGCTTCGGCTTGGTTGGCTGGTAGTGACCTGTGCCGACCGGGCCACTGTACAGTGGCTCAGGGAGACCATAGGCGCTATTAAGCCATGAGATGGTGCAGAGCTGATTGTGGCTGAGGCGGGAAACCTGCCTCGAGCTAGGATCGTGTTTGGTACCTTCCCAAACAGTGCCGAATTGCCCTCGGATAAGCTTCTGGGTTTTATCAGAAGCCAAAACGAGGGCATGCAGGCGATCGAGTGGTCAGGAGAGAGGCGAAAGGCACTTCAGCTTTTTGCACCTTCTCCATGGGCAACTCTTCGGTTGAGAAGCTCAAACAAATTGATTTTAAAATCAATTTTAAGTTTGGGATTGAGTAAGCTGAGGAAAAAATCTAGAAGGTTATTCAATAAAGCTAAACGCACCGGGGAATGGGGCGAGTATAGGATGGCCTTAACGGAATATAATCTGGAATTAAGAAGATCCAAAAGGACTACCTGGAGAAACTTCTGTGAGGGAATCATTGAATTACCCTCTGCAGCTCGTCTCCAGAAAGTCCTTTCTAGGGATCACTCAAATGGTTTGGGGCTTCTTCAGAAGCAAAACGGGAAGTTCACTGAAAACCGGAAGGAAACCCTGAAGTTACTATTAGGTACCCACTTTCCGGACTCAATAGTGGTAGGTACCCAGGAGGACCCGCATGACCCTTCAAGTGAGGTAGCCTATTCACCCCACTATAGGATCTGGAGCCTCTCTGGAAAAATGTTCACACCTAGCAAGGTGAGATGGGCTATTGGCTCTTTCAAACCGTTCAAATCTGCTGGAGGGGATGGTATCTTTCCGGCTTTACTTCAAAAAGGTATTGAGGAAATACTCCCCAGCTTGGTCCAGTTGTTTTGGGCAAGTTATGCTTTTAACTGTATTCCGAAACTATGGAGGAAAGTAAATGTGGTCTTTATACCAAAGGGAGGGGGTCGTCTGGACACCCAGCCCAAGGCTTATCGGCCAATTAGCCTCACATCGTTTCTATTGAAGACGATGGAAAAAATCCTGGATAATCAACTAAGAAATGAAATCCTTGTAAATAACCCACTGCATCGGAACCAGTTTGCTTATCAAGCTGGCAAATCCACTGTGATGGCTCTTAGTGGTCTAGTCACGAAGATTGAAAGAGCGGTGGCTTTTAAGGAAATTGCCCTGTGTGCCTTTGTGGACATTGAGGGGGCTTTTGACAATACTTCCTATGGTTAAATAGAGAGGGCAGCTATGGAGAAGGGGGTTCCGCCTTCTACAACTAGGTGGATCCGCTCCATGCTGAAATGTCGCGATATTACAGCCACATTAGGTGGCGAGTCAGTAACCATCAGGGCCATAAAGGGCTGTCCCCAAGGAGGTGTACTGTCTCCTCTTTTATGGTCATTGGTTATTGATTGACTACTGGTCCTCCTGAATAGCCATGGGTTTGATGTCCAGGGCTATGCGGATGACGTGGCTATCGTGATTAGAGGCAGGTTTGATGAGATCATCTCTGATCTCATGCAAAATGCACTCAACTTGATATGGCAGTGGTGCGACAAGGAAGGACTTAGTGTCAATCCAAACAAAACTGCCATTGTCCCTTTTACGAGGAGGAGAAAGCTCTCGCTTGTAGCTCCCTCGTTAAACAGTACTATTGTTGCCTTTTCCAAATAGGTTAAATATCTAGGGGATATCCTGGATCATAAACTGAACTGGGAACAACATTTACAAAAAATTCAAAATAGAGCCACAAAGGCTTTTTGGGCCTGTCAGAGACTCTATGGACGTACTTGGGGACTACAACCAAAAATGATCTACTGGTCATTTCTAACAATCATTAGGCCTATGATCACTTACGCATCGCTAGTGTGGTGGCCTAAAACTGAACAAAGGACAGCGCAAACTTTATTGAATAATGTTCAGCGTATGGCCTGCATTGGGGTTACGGGCTCAATGAAAACATGTCCGACCGCAGCAATCGAGACACTCCTAGGACTAACTCTATTGCATCTGCATGTAAAAAAGGATGCTGCTACTATGGCCCTTAAGATGCAGGCGGAGGGTAACATCAAACCAGGCAATATGGTGGGACATCTGGAAATCCTTAAGGAGTTTCAGACAGACCCCACTATAGGAATACCTTCCGACTGTATGCCAGCCAAACTGGATTTCCACAAACCCTTTTGTGTTAGGTTACCTGACCGGGAGGAGTGGAGTACAGGGGGACCATCCTTTGAGCGAGGGTCATTGGTGTGGTTTACAGATGGATCAAAAACGGAAGAGGGGGCGGAGGTAGGAATACACGGGAGTGGAATATCACTCTCGAAGTCCTTGGATACCAATGCAACCGTCTTTCAAGCAGAAGTGCACGCTATAGAACTTTGTGCTAGGATAGGCATATTAAAAGGCCTAAACGACGCAAAGGTTTATATCGTATCAGACAGCCAATCGGCCTTAAAGGCTCTTAGGTCTTTTACCAATGAGTCAAGGCTGGTATGGGATTGTCTGAAGGTTATTAAGTTGCTGGCAAGCTCAAATAAGGTAACACTTGTTTGGGTGCCAGGTCACACTGGAATTGTGGGAAACGAGGCAGCTGATGGCCTCGCCCGCGAGGGATCTGCCTTTCCATTAATTGGACCAGAGCCCTTCTGCGGCGTCTCTAAGGGGCACCTTAGGGCAGCGGTTAAACGCTGGGAGGATGTGCAAAAGTCCTCTTACTGGCGCGGAATTCCAGGTTTGCGACAGGCGATGGAATTTATTTCACCTTCGTCGGCCAGGGCCAAGGAATGTCTTGTACTTAGGAAACCTGAGTTGAGGCTGCTTACCGGCTTCCTCACAGGTCACATCCCCTTAAGGTATCACCTTAAGAAAATGGGCCTAAGTTCGACGGATAGATGTCGCTTCTGCGACATGGAAGCGGAATCAGCGGAACATGTTCTGTGCCATTGCCCAGCCATTTTCTGCAAAAGGTTACAGCATCTAGGAGGGAGAGTAATGAGCCCGGATAGTATGCATCATATACCGGCCGGCAGTATTGTCAGGTTCATTAAGAGCCTGAATATTGACTGGACGGCTCATTAAGTAGGGTCCATGCACAAAAGATCTTTTAGGTCGCAGTGCGGGGTGGTTTGAACGCCCACATGGCCCTCAACTAATAATAATAATAATAATATGTGGTGTTATTGATCATTGTATTTAACGCCCACTATATATTTCGAATATTTGTGTCCCATTATATATCATATTCTCCACCCATTACTCGTAACATTCCCAAGATAGTTCGGTTGTACCTTTCACATTGGCCATTAGCTCTTGGCGTTGCAGTGGCATTCAAAATCTGTTTTGAATGATCGTGCTTTTAATGTAGTGCCACAATCACTAATTAATCTCGTGGAAACTCCGAGATGAGTAGTCCAATCCTCCATGACCGATATAACTGGAGCTGTATTCGTTGATATTGCTGCTCTGAGAACTACGTATTTTGAAAACGCGTCTATTATACCTATCAAATGAGTATTACCTTTGGACGTTTTCAGAAAAATACCCAAGTGGTCCGCATGTGTGGTGTGAAATGGTGTTGGCGTCTTATCAATAGGATACATTTCACCTTCCTTTGTCCCGCCTTTTAATTTGTATACACACATTCCAGACACGACGAAATATATTTCTTTACATAGTCTCTTATTCGGGAGAACCAAAAGTGTCTGCGAATAACTTCAACCGTTTTTTCAACACTCGGGTGTCTCATATCGTCGTGATTCATTTTAGCGATACGCCATTGCTCGTTCTCGATATACCGTATAATCTGCAAGCATCTGTCATTCTTCAGAAGAATTTGGTTTTCGACTTATAACTTCGATGATTTTTTGAATATCGTCATCTAAGCGTTGCATACCGATCATCCATTAATCTTGCTGTGATACCAGGAACCCATCAATCGTTGCTGGTTCCAGATCCATTCCAACATCAATTGTATTCCGGCTAAGTGCGTCGACATGTTGCATCTTCTGCCCACTTCGACGAACAGTATTAAAGCTATATTCAGCCAATCGCAACCACCACCTTCCTATTCTTGGAATTAAATCATTTTTCGTAGCGCAAGTTGACAACGCCACACAATCCGTGACCAAAGTAAATGGCTTTCCGATTAAATAAATGCGGTTGTTCTCGCCACGGTGGTTCAGGACAATTTACCGACAAATGTCCTGGTTTTAAACAATTATAACACTCATAATGTCCTAGCTGTTAATAGGATATGTCCTAGCTGTCTAATAGGAAAAATCTCCGACAACTCAAACAAAAGCCACGAAGCAGATAGCCCCTGTGCGTTTAGCATAACACGAATAATATGTTTTTGAGCTATAACAATGGGATGAATTCTTGAATAATAAGTTCCTCCCCAGCAGGCTAATCCATATGATAGCCTCGATTCAATAAGCGCAAAATAAATAATTCTTAAGACTGCGGAAGGACAGACTGAACACAAAATATACAATTTTCGAATAAGAACACACATATAATTACGAAAGGAATTGATATGATCAAGCCAACGCATACAAGAGTATCTACATCAAACCAAGGTTCTTAAAATTAGATTCGAATCCAACTTTAAAACAGTCACGGACACAAGTTATGTGATCACAAATAAAATCCTGGTCAATAATTCTAAGATCAATAGCAACATCATTATTAAGTTTATAAATCATTACTTTAGTTTTTGTGTTTTGGAAACATAGTATGCAGAAGACTTAGATCAGTATATTCATAGAGTGAAAAATTCAAATAGAAAATGGAATTCATGTAGATAAAAAATAAGATGAGGCCTAAACAGAACCTTGTTGAACATCATCATTTATCATTTTATCTTCACTAATTGTTACGGCCATCGTAATGAAGATAAACCAACGGATATATTATTTGAAATTATATTGTGAAATTTAATTATGTAATTATTTGTTAACGCCATCTGTGACTCTGAATTATTGATAAAAATATTGTTTCCTCTTAATATTTACTAATGCCATCTATGGACGGAAATTGATTACCATAAGGTAACCGAACGCAATAATTACATATGTCAAATGAAAGAGAAAAGAAATAAAATGTTTTAATCGCAAATTCGCAATAAAAGTTTGAAGAAGAATACACTTGTCTATTTGATTTTAATTACTTTGTACTGAAGCGCAAACATTGATTCCAGAAACCCGAGAAACGATTGATATTGTCTAAATTTCTTAACGCTCAACACGGCAGCTAACTGCGCTAAATACTCAAGCTCTGTTATGCAATAATTACGCTGAGCCTTGTTGAGATGCTTAGAAAAGTAGTCAATAGGACAATCCTCGCCACTGGATGACCTTTGAAAAAGAACTCCACCCACTCCACTTCTAAGTATAAAAATGTTTTGAAAAATTCGGATTAGACAGAACTGGTGCGGTGGTAATATATCGGTTGAAGGTTGCCTAGCAGTTTAGGTTTGCCTAACAGTTAAAGTTTGATTTACGACTACTGAGGTGTCAAACCAATTTTTCAGAAATTTTCTGAGCTCCTTCCATGTTGACAGATCGTTTGTGGCAGTGTACTTCTTTGCCCAAGGAGTGTCAGTATCAAGCTTCTGAAGGATTATATAAATCAGAAAGTGATCCATGCTTTACGCAAGCGCTGAAATACCTCGAATAGTTTCATCGGCTGTGGTAGTCCGTAACTGAATTGCATTTGATGTTGGCATGGTTCGTATGTATTGTAACAGTATACTATAAAACAAATTCGTGTTTCTTAATATTGTAGCACATGAACCTTTCAAATTCGGCGGATCTGACAATTGGGTATTGTGAATTGCGGCCATGCACATATCCTTAAATATTAGCCACTTATTATAGTTACTGTAAAATGGCTCGAGCATAAATTTTGATAAATCCGAAGCTTCTTCTATAAACGACTTCTGTTGTTTGCTGCAATTCATATCAGACCTGTAACATTTGTCTTAAAGTCATTCAATTTTCGTTCTGATAAACGTAACCCCAATTTAAGATTAAAATAATCTACTTCATACTTGTCTCATCTTCGGGTATGCAATTTATTTTTATTTTTTTATTAAATTTGGAATTAAGGACCTTGAATAATATATTTTGTGATCTAGTAATTTTGCATTCAATAAAGATACTATGTTGATATAGTTTAGCCAATTATTTAATTTATCGACTGAGCAGTGAGGCAAGGTTCATGTTCAATTATATTTTGAAAAATATGTCCCATAAATTATCTACAATTGAATTATGGTTTAAACAAAATACGAATGTACGTTTATTATTTAGAGCCCCTTGCTTTAAATTTACGATGTCAGCCTGAGGCAACATACAAATTTAAATTCTGCCACTCGTAGCATAAATAATATATGTACATATTATGTATATGTTTTCAACAAAGATAAACCAGCGTATTATTATGTAAAATATGGAAGCCGATAGGTCATTCAATCGTTTATGTAAATACTTTAACAAATCTTTCAAAATAATTTTATACATATATGATGAAAGGCCACCCTCACATAGAGTAGCTCATGCCAGCGTTTATTACTACTAAAAAAACCTATTGTTGTAAAATATGTGCCTCAAATTGGTTTTGATAATCAGTCTGACTTTACCTAATTCTGATGATATGTTTGCGGTCTCCGCACTTTGAAATTGCTTTTACTCTGAATATGACCATTAATTAAATAATTAAAAATCTCAGAAATTAACTTTAAGGCACCCACATTTGAAAAATCATGAATTTGCATTATTTCATTACACATTCCCAGTGTATTGCTTAATTAACAATATGATTTTCCGCTGAATGAACGTAATGTTATTTTTTATTTTTATTTATTCGTTTTGTTAGATGTTAATTCAATTTTCTCGTTCACGGAGCTACCATTCGAATGACATTGATTTAATGAATGTCATTATAAGTGTGGCAATATAAAGACTGTATTGTTATTTAGTTAGATATCCGTTTAATATACAATAGTTTTTTACATTCATATCAAGCTGATCGATATCGTGTGAGATTATAACTTCTAAGCTTTGTAGTAAATCTAAAATCGGATTTAAAATTTCCTGGTTTCGCCCACTAATTTACTCATTTACTATATGTATAGTGATTATCACATTGCGAGGGATCGTTAAACAAGAAACAACTGAATATGTTCAATTGTAAAAAAATTGTAATTTTTGGATTACAATCTATGACTAATTGCGCTTTAGCGTTATGTTTGAGTACAAAGTAATGTTATTTTAATGCTTAATCGGATTTATAGTTCGGTATTTAGACTATTTGCATAAAATATCTTTTATTTAATCTTAATAAATCGTTACAAGGACTTAATTTTTATATGACATAGTTTGTCTAAAGTTGTAATTTTGTTGCTGCACGAAATTCATTATGTTGCTTGTATTCCATTGTCGCAGTAACAGAACCACTTTACCAATTTGGCACACATAGGTGGTCGTTATCTTATTTAGATTATTAGATAGTTGGCGAGTAACTATTATTTTCTCTTACAAGTATTAAGGTAACTATATAATATTAAGCTTCGTAAGATTGATAACAAGATGCCTCAGGATGTGATAATGATAGTGTGGTTATGCAATTTTCACAATTTGTGATCATTTAGAAAGCAATATTGTGCACTAGTGACAAATGCTCCTTACATATTATGTAATGTTGTTAAAGGCCAAACTTAACCATATTACATATAATTACAAATCAATCGACTTAATGAGGAATACGAAGAACAAGGTCAATCAATACAAGACATTAAATTAGATATGAATAAATGTTTTGTATTTTACGCGAAATTGAATGGTTAGAAGTAATTTCTTCTGTTAATCGGCTAGAAGAAGACCCATAGGTGAAAATAAAAATAAAGAAATGCATGATCAGCATGTAGACGAACAGGACCTGTTCAATCAGTTTCTGTACAGAATGTCTATTACCCACACCCAGTCAGTCGTTCGAGAACGGCAACAAAAATGATTGCCTTAAAGAACAGACAAATCTAACTTTAGGAGAACCGTTTGGACCTATAACTTCAATTTCCTATCTCAGATCAGTATTTAGGCACATTCTCAGAAAGTAGCAGAAGATGATCTATTAGCATTAGCTTTCCTGTTATTTGAAGACGAAGCAAGGATTTTGTATAGAGCCTTTTATAACAAAACAAGTTCAAAATTTGGATAGATTTAATTAGGAACATAGAACAGTAATTTTTTACCAAATGGTTATGATTTTTGGTTAAAACAGGAGTTATGAGAATCGACTTCAGGGAAACAACGAAAACTTCGACATTTGGCAGCCATGGAAATGCTATTCAAATATTTAAACGAACCATTACCAGAATTGAAAATATTGAATACAGTGATGCGTGATAAACAAAGGACCAGTTTTATGCCGCTACGCACTTTAGATCAATTGTTAGTTTATTGTAAAATAATTGTGCAAACTAAGGAAGAAGTAAATCGACAACATAATCCAACCATTTCGAACAGGAACTTCATTTTCGAGATTACAGATTGTAGAAAAAAATATTTGTTATATGTAGGTGTCCACCAGGCCTATGTTTAAATAATTGTCCCAATTGTACGCGTTCGTAAAACAGAAAGGTGGAACTAGTAGAAGCATGACATTTCATGTTTCACAAGATCAGCAGCCCATACAAAAACACAATCAAATGAAGCCAACACTGAGGGCCTCTACACAGCTTTTATAAATATTAATTCACCAATTTTCTCACTTCAAGGGGATAATCAACCCTACATTAGGTAGATGATAATTTTGGGTCCAAATTCAAAATAGATAGCTCCGTCTTACCCGCCGCTAAATCGAAATTTTTAAGCATAAATGACGGTGAAACAAAAACGTTTACTGTTACACAACAAATCAGTTTACAACGAACCTTGCAAGAATTTGCTTATACGAGTGAAGATAGTTTTGGGCGAAATTCAGTTGTATCTCACGATAGAAATTGAAGACTGTAAACCTATATAAAACAAATATGATGAGCCTGTATGTAATCGAACCTTCCATCAGTCAATGGTCAAGTTCGATCGTGGTGGTTAGCGAGAAGACAGGTCGTATATTCGATTTTGCTTGGACTCGTGGAAGCTCAACGATAAAATAAAGCGTGACGCTTACCCATCGCTGTCAATTAATGGTATACTCGGCCGATTCGGTAATTACCTTTGGGTCCTGAAGCAAAAACCAGTAAACCATGTTTACCATATACCCGGCAGATTCTTATTTTAATTTAAAGTAATGCCGTTTAGATTAACAAATGCTCCGCACGCCCAATAAATTCGAATGGACACAACGGGCTGATGAAACTTTGCGATAAATTAAGACTCAGCTATTAAAACTTAAAGATCTTATAGGAAGATTGAGGCGATATACATTGAGGCTTCAACATTATAATTTTGATTTAGTTCGCAGAAAAGGTAAACATAACGTTGTAGCAGAGGTTCTTTCACAGCCAATTTCAAAAATCGAATGTATCGAGTTGCTAGTACAAATTATTAGAGTCCCTCAAAATTACTCAGACTTTAAGATCGTTTTAAAAATTGTCAACTTTGTAAGGTGGTGAAACCACCAAATTATTCTATAACACCATCGATGGACAATTCCCGAAAAGCATCCAAACCTTGGGAAATTGTAGCGACAGGTTTCATGGGACCTTTTCCATGTTTTTCCACGCAAAGGAAAAACTCGTAGGTAACTTTGCATTACATTTTAGCATTGATAACTCTAACTTTGTACTGGTAAGTTAAACTTTTTGTCCCTCCTAAAATTGATTAGCAGCCGACCACTACCAGTCAAAGATTAACAAAGTATGGTTGAGTATTTTTTGCCAAATTTCTCTTTTAATAAAATTATTAGTAATCTGTAAAGGAATTGTTATTACTTTCTAAATTGGCAAACTTTGCCGAATCTACATAAACCCAATTGAATGGTGGTCAGTACTAGTAATATAGATGACATTGGTTCAACAACGGTAATTGCTGTATCATGTTAAAAAAAACATGACAACAAAATTGCTCATAAACCTTAGGTGGAATTTAATAATATTTTAGAGTATATGGTGTATACTTACCAACAAACAATGACTTTGCCGATACCTACATTAATATGTCAATTCAAACAATTATTTCTATTACAATCAAATAGTTAATTCCAAATCAATTAAATTAATTAAACGTATAACATTCACTTTTTATTTTTGTTATAGATATTATGTTTATGCACCATCCAGTTTTAAGTTCAAGCATTCCATTCAAATTATGTAACATCGATATGAACAATACTCGATTGGATGTAATCACAAAGAAAAATTTAACATCCGACGTTGTTTTCCCTGGGTTTAATTTATATCGAATCATGATTATCGTCTCACCATTTATAATTTTCCATGCATAATCTTCAAATTGATTTCGTTATTTTGAAATCATTCATTTCTTAACCTTGAATAATTTTTACAATAATTTTTAAAACTCTAATTTCAACAACAACATTTCTTGACGTATTGATATCCAAAATCAATCAAAAATTAATTAAAATTAATTTTTATGTTTTGTTATTGTAATCAAACAATTTTTTTGAAATATGTACATGTTTTTCTTAAGAGTAAGATAAGATTTGTTGAATTAAATTATTATAAGCTGTTACGAATGGATTACCAATACCAGATTATTCCACTTTTGCCTTAATTATAAAGCGCAGGTATTATTTCGGTCTTTTCTTGCACCTGACAAACTTAAACAACTTCTCATTGTATTAAAGATATCTGCTGATTTATATTTTCGGTGTATACCTACTTAGCAACAGTTCGTGTGATGTTTATGTGGTTGCCTGTATTTTATGGTGTCTTGAACATTTTCCGACTTTTATTCCAAAATAAAATTTTCCAAAACAAATCTTTAACAACTTGACGATTCTTTCAATTTGTTGTCTTTCCATTAAAAAAAAATTATGTCTATCCGACTCCTTGAACGACACCTTCCCACAAATCGTCATTTTACTATAATTTTATGTTATTTTAAGAAGGATAAGCCTTTAAATGGGGTTACGGTTTTTTTTTTTTTTTAATTGTGACACAACTTTTCCCAATACCATATTAGGGTACCACAATATAAATCCCCTATGTACATTAAGCCGGCAAATCAGAGATTAATAATTAATTATACATCTTTTAAAACTGCGACGGAACAATTGTTGGTAGTTGTGTGAAAAAAGTTCAACAAAATCAATTGCCTTCAAATTTTGTAAACAGATAAATGATGAATTGTCACATTTATTATCAATATAAAAAAGTTTCAGTCTCGTTTTTCCAAAAATCTGCTCTTCAGTTTTCTCTTCCTCTGTATCTCAGCCGGGTGCAAAGTGAGCGATATTTTTGTTTTTGGTGAACGTTGAAACAATAACACACGCAGCCAAAAACAAAAAGGCTTCTGTTACAGAAGACATACTATGATATCCCAATGTATATTGACGTGCTGACATGCATTGTTCGTGTAGCTCAATCACCAGCTTTGAGTAAATTACAATAAAAATGCCCACAAATGGATTTTTTTATTTTTAGATGGAAATGGGATTCTAAAATGTTTTTTTGGATGAAATTATGAAATATGACAAGTGTGTTGGAAATGGGATTCTAAAATGATTTTTGGATAAAGTTCTGGAATTGCCAAGTATGATGGAATTTGCCTATTTCTCAACCAATTATTATGAAATTTGACATAAATGTTGGAAATGGGATTCTAAAATAATTTTGGATAAAGTTCTGGAAATTTAATATATGCCATGGAAATGGGATTTTAAAATGATTTTTAGATATAATTCTGGAATATAGCCGGTTATATGGAGGTTGAGCAGATGACTGTTTAATATGAATCAAAAGCTAATCGTATAAGTTTCAGCA
Organism: Tipula helvola; assembly: GCA_963556165.1. Taxonomy (NCBI): domain Eukaryota; kingdom Metazoa; phylum Arthropoda; class Insecta; order Diptera; family Tipulidae; genus Tipula; species Tipula helvola. Next base: position 341,265,027 of record OY744482.1, on the reverse strand, counting down.
TAAATTTAATTATAAATAGAGAACCAGGGTTTCACTACATATTGAGTGGATTTAAAAAAAAACTCCGGTGTTAAATCCATAAATTTTCAGTTTGAAATTAAACAGGTACAATTTTAATTGAGTTTACAATTCGAACCACGACGCCAAGAACATTTTGAGTGAAATTTAAAATAAAAATTAAGAAAATGTTTCTGGATTAAACTGCATTTTGCATTTGAGTGTACATTTGGTATTCCAAAATTAGATTTTAACATAATTTTAATTGCAAGTAAACTGGGATGCAATACGAGATTTGATCTCAAACAACCAACAAAATTTCATTTGATTTTAGTTTAGAAATTTGTATAGTAAATTTTGAGTGAAATTTAATTAGGAATTTAAATTTATAAAAATGGTTTTGGCATTCCAAACCAAATAAAATCTTTTGTGAAATTATATATTAGAATTGATTTACAACTCGAATTTTGATTTCACAAAATTTTGCGAGAAATACATATAAGTTTACAATTTACATTGCAAAATAGATGAGAGCCAAAATACAGATTTTGAAACTAATTTGAATTGGATCAAAAAATTAAACTAGAAAAGAAAATAGGTTTAATGGATTCGAATAAATCCTTGGAAATTGAGTATCCGCAGATTAAAATAAGTTTACAATTTCCAGCGGGATTTGAATAAACTTTGAGTGACATTTTAATCTAAAATTGAGTTAAACTTCCAAACTGTAATTGAATGTTGATTGTAATTTTGAACACGCTCATAGATAAAAAAATTGAATTACAATTTTGGTTTAAGCAAATACGTGAGCTTATACCTTAAAACTTGTGTTTGGAATCCGGAAATGCTCTTAATAACAGTTTGAGTGAATTTGAAAAATTTAGTTAAAATTGAACTGGGTAAAACATGATTTGAACAAAGTTTGGTCTAAAAATTCAATTTCAATCCAATCGAGAGTTGGAGTAAAAATTTGGATACAACTAATTAAAAAATTATTAAAAATTGAGTTTAACTCCCAAACTGAATTAACACAAAATTATGGTTGAAATTAAACTAGAAATTTTTTGATATTTTATTTACAAATTAAGTAAAAATTGCAACCTATAGATCTGTCTATTCCAACCTATAGATCTGTCTGTGTTTGATTAGAAATTTGGAGTAAAACTTCAGCTTCAGTTGCAAGTTGCAACTGAAAAATGGCGAGTTAGAGTATAATTTAAAGCTCTAATTTGGGTTAAAAGGTTTGTTAAATTTGTATAAAAATTTTGAGCAGAAATCTGAGTAAGTATAGAAGTATTTGAATTTTAAGAGCAGTAATTGAATAAACGTTAAATGAGTATGTTGAATAGAAATTGAATTTGTATAGTAATTTGGATTTGAGCAAAAACGTAACTGTAATTTAGGTTTTAGTTTAAAAGTGAAGTTTGAATTTCTAATTGGACTGGCAATAGAAAAATTAAAGATAAATTACAATTATAAAATAGATTTGAGCAAAGTTTTATGTTTATTTATATATTTTGGTTGCAATTAGATAGAAATTTTGTGATATTTTGAATACAAATAGGCTAAATTCTAAACTCGATTTGGCAAAATTGAAGGAGGAATTGAGTTAGAATTTTGAGTGAAATTTAAAATACAAAATGTACAGTTCAATTTGTGCTTTCAGTTTAAAATGATTCGAGAAGTGTAATTTTGATATTCCAAACAACAAAATTTTTCATTAACTCGATGTAAAGAATATGAATTGTAAACTGTAATTGAATAAAATCGTGATAGCAACTTAAATTAAATGAGCGCAATTTAGTGTTTCTTAGTTTAAAACTGGATTTAATAGTGTGAATCTTTTAGTCTCAATTTTCACAGTGTTCTTTTGAAGTAAGTGTCGCTTACCAGTCCAAATTTTTAAGTGCACGGATTTGGAACCATTTTTGGACTATTTCTCCAGCACTTCGAAACCAATGAGTCCAATTTTACAGCCAAAAACTTAATACTTTTTTGTTAATGATTATATTGAAATCCTCTTAAGATAAGGTCTAGTTTTGGTTTTCTTTTCATAATTTGACCACATATTTTTCATTTTATACACACGACGTATTTTGAAATGTTAGTTACATATTTTAGGAACATATTTATGATTTTTGGCGTGAGTGAAATAATTATCACTTTCATATTTTACAATAAGTTCGTTTGCTGTCCGAATACTAATATAATTTTGACATAATAAATTTGACGATAATGCTTGGAGAATAATACTATATAATAACCCTAAAATAGTATCTACATAGATTATTTTATTTTTAAATATAACCCCAATAAGGAAATCTACGGATCACCGCCATATTTATCATAGAAAATTTAGCATTTTTAAACAAATAAAATTGCTAGTTGATCAACAATATTTGCTGTATATAATTAAATAAAAAACCATAATTTAACGATGTAATGGCAATGAATTTATTAATTATGTACTTATAAGATAAAATTAGGGCTTGCTGATAATATTATTGATACAATAATACACAATTTTTTGCGCAGCAGAAACACGAATAAATTGCTCACAAAATGATTAAAAAAGTCAGAATAAAGGCACGCATGATCACTTTTACGAACTATTATAAATTTATTGATCATAAATTTAATTTCATCAATGCAAAAATCTTTTTAGTGGGAGGGGCGAGTAGGAGAGTCAGCAGAGAAGCAACAAATTCAACAACAACGTCAATCAACATGTGTTATAGTTAGTACAAATTTAGGTGACCGAATGAGAAAATGATGATGGAACGAAATCTCGCAGCCCTCAACCGCCAATGGAAAAAATAGTATAGAGCCAGAAAAAAAAAATAAAATAAAATTCCTTACAGCTGTTCAGAAAACCTACGGCACTAATGGTGAACGTTGATTAGGAGATTTTGATTTTATTGTCTTGTGACTAACAACTTGTGAAAAAAAATAGAAATTACTAACACAATTTACTAACTTATCGACTGCATAGGTGGCTGAAACCAAGTCGAGTCTATAATTAATGCTAACATTCTTTCCTATCCTTCGGTCTTGTTATATGTAAAAGGGTGTACGGTGGTGTACCCGGCGTCTTTCGGGAATCTTGCTTTAGGCTTCGTCGTACATCTCTCAATCAATCAATCAATGCAAAAAACTTTTTACTAAAATCAACAAAAATTATTTCGGAAACGTCAAAATTATAATATGTAGCCGCTGTAATAATTTGGTTGCATACAAAATAATGTCAAAATTACTAAAGCAGAAATATTTATCACAGAAATCGGATCCGTACTAAAAATAATTGTAGAAAAAAAAATGGTTTGGTTGTAAACTGAAAGTGATAATTCATTATTCTATTTCAAAGTCTTGTGAAAGTACCAATTTTCAGCATGATGCGATCAAAAGGAATAAAATTAAAACTTTTATTGTATTCAGCGTTATATTTTTATAAAAGAAATAAATTTTACCGTAAATATTGGGTCCATCCTATTAATTTTAATAGAAAACGGTTAGAAAAATACTGTACTTTAGTGAAATTAGTGGACCGGTTTCCTGAAACATATTTCAATTATTTTCGGATATTGAAAAGTCACTTTGAATATATGTATATACTCTAAAATTTCAAATTAAATTAAACCATCCTTAAGGGGGGAACCTCCTCCAGATATTATTTTTTTGTTTTTTTTTGCTTTAAAAAATCATTGAGTATCTGAAGAACATATTTCCAAAGTTTCAAGCCCAACAGAAAGTCCTAAAGGTCCCTACGAAGCCACCGAAGTGATGCGAAGCGATGCGTTCTTTTCAAGAACGAAAACTTCAATCGAGTTTTTCTCAAAACGTGTTTTCTTGCGCGCCGTGGAATGTAACACATAAACGAATGGACCAATCAACTTGAAATTTGGTACAGATATTCTTTAGCTTATCGGCCTTAGTACAAACCTAAAATGTCGTATAAATTGTTTAAATAAATATTGTTTTTAACGAATTGTTTATAAGAAAAAATGTGTTTTTTTTTCTTTTTGTCTTCAAATTTTCAATTTTTTTTTTTTTTTTTTTTCTAAATTTACGTTCATGCAAAGCTGAATGAATTATTTTAATGAAATAAATTTGTTTCGTTGATTTTAGTTAACTAGAAGGACCTGGGCGTTCCACGGCGCAAACTCTAGTAACCAAGTTCGAGCACCTCTAGCGCCGCTAAACATTTTTTTTTTGTATTCTTTTGGCCGTCAATATTATGTATTATGTAATTTGTTTCATTGCAATAAATGCTCTCAATTTTTTGTAAAAAATTATTGAAAAACCAGATGTCTGGAGGAGGTGCCCCCCTTAAAGGCGGCCGCATGTATGCAGATAATATTCGGATAAATATTTATCCGCAATTTCAACCAACCAAAATCACTGAAAATGAAAAAGAATTGTCCCTTCCAAGATAAAAAAATTGAATCTTTGAGCAATTATATCCGCAAGCAACCAACTTGGGAGGGGAAATTCTTTTTCATTTTCAGTGATTTTGGTTGGTTGAAATTGCGGATAAATATTTATCCGGATAATATCTGCATACCTGCGACCGCCTTAAATGCAGTTCGAAAGGATACAATTAAAGCCAAAGAAAAATTGTTAATTACTTTAAGGTAAGTACTCATCGTCAATTTAATTTAATTAACTAAATCGACACACTTACAAAAACTAGATGTAGTTTTACCGATCTCTAATTGAGGTTTCTAATGGGAAGGTATATACTATCGAAAAGTGCATACATCAAACGGTTCTGGTGATAAATAAACATCTACTGACCGTTGCATTACCTAAACCTACAAGTGCTGATTGAACCTGTATGAGCAATAAATTTCTAAATAGATGGAATTTTCCCAATTGTTTGGGTGCCGTTGATGGGAAGCATATCGATACATTTGCATCAAATGCATCAGTGCTAATAGCGATTGTGGATGCGAATTACGAATTAATTAGATTTTTAGATAGATTCATCGATTTTCAAAAATTTAGAATTTAGTAAAATGTGGCTGCATAATCCGAAGAAACTTGACATTCCAGATGACGCATGTTTGCCCGGTTCTAATAAAATTGTGCCTTATGTTTTAATTGGAGACGAAGCATTTTCATTAAAACCTACGCTACTTACGCTTTACCCGGGAAAAAATCATCAAATCCGTCGAATATTTAATCACAGGTAATTATAAAATATTCATATAAATTTTGTATTTTGTACATTTAAATTTGTTTTTTCTACAGACTATCAAGAGGAAGAAGGATTGTCGAGAATGCTTTCGGCATATTAGCTAATAAATGGAGAATATTAATAAAACGATTAGAGGTGAAACATCATCAGACAATGAATAAAATTGTGATGGCGTGCGTTATTTTACATAACATTATTAAAACAGATGTTGGTACTTTTTACACTTGTTGCCGTAGGCACTTGGCGAATCACACTTAATATACGCATCTTTTAAATTTTTTAAAAAACACTTGTTAAATATTTCGCAAAATTACAAAAGGTTTAAAAAATCATTCGATCGATTTCGGCTTGTTAGGCCATCATCAGGAGTATCTACTAAACTGTAAAAATAAAAATGTAGTTATTTATATATATAGTTGGAAAAAGCAAAAAGTGAAACAAGAATATACAAATAAAAAATGTGGGAGTGGTAAACAATAAAAATGGTGAGAGCAATAAACATTAAAAATTAAAAGAGGGTGAGTTAAACACAGGTATTTGATTATTGATTAGTCAACGGCCGAATAACAAGATTCCAGACGTTGTTTTTTTCTTCTTGATTTTATTATAACCCGACGTATTAGTCATTTTATGGGATGGTATGAGTATGGGGAATAAAATAGTGCGGAGTCGGTAATTGGTGAGAAACGGATTTCTCTCTGTTCGTTGAGTTAAGAAAAATAGCTTTTCGGATTTCGTAAGATTCTAAGTTGTCAAAACGTCTGCTTTTTGGTTGTACATATAATATTTCTAAATTGTTTAAACTGGATGTGTGATTTTCTAACGTTAAATGATTATAAAGGGATGATTCATCCCTTTATAATCATTTTTTTTCCAGCTAAAGCTTTATGTTTCAGTTTTATGTTTAATAGCTTTAATATAGTCTTAGCTGAATAGTATAACCGTAATTCGCTGCAATTTCTAAAATTATATTAAGCTCTATGTTATAATTGAATTTGGTCAAAGGAATGTTTATTAATCTTTCTAAGGATGAGTGGTAAGCTGACATTTTAATATTATGGGAATGGTTTGAAAAGTTAGGTATAAATGACGTATCGATATTAAATTCTCAATATACCACCATTAATTTTACGGTATAGAAAAAGAAGAAAACAAATCTATTAACTTTCTATATATAACAATAACTAGAATTAATTTTTCATTAGAATTCAAAATTTATCGAAAACCCACGTATACAGACGCCATTATACCTAACACTTCAAACCATCCCCATAATATTTTTATACCGCATCTGTATAAGTTTTATTAAAAAAATTCTGCCTTTTAATCGCAAATGGGAAATTCGTCACCAGAAGATTTTTCATGTTTGTGCTATGTGGCAATGCCTTTACTACGATTTTTTATTCTCATGTGAAAATTATTTTGTAGCAGTTTTGGTTGCCTTCAGTTTTTTTATAAGAAAAATTATGTTTGGTTTAGAGATTTCTTCTACCGCAACAATTTGCGTTTGGTCATAAGTACCTAATTCGTCGAGAAACGTGGATATATGTCAACAAAATTTTTTTCGCAATTACAATACTTACTCATTATAACTTCGTTATAGTGGGAAAAGTAAAAAAAACATATTTGAATAATAATAATATTTGAGTTTCACTTAAACGGTCTATAAACACGTCAAACAACAACATTAAATTTTAATAAGTGAATAAATTTTTTGCAGGCTTTTCGTAAGCATGAATAATACTTTGTAGTAATTCCAGCTTTAACAATGTAATGAATATATGTATATATTGTAGCAAAACTACGAGTATATCAAACATTTTGCCAAACCTTGTTCATATAGTAGCAAAGCCGTTCAACAAATAATAGTTATGTTGTAATAATACACATTCACTCCCGCTAAATGTCATACGCAGTCCGCAACCTATTATTAAAATAACATTATTTGACTGACGTGAGAATGGTCATGGCGTCATTTTAAATATGTAGTAGCAAATCAGCACCATAAATTGACATTGGCTTAAAAAGTCAATCATAAAACAATACAATTATATACATAAATTAAAAACATACATTGTTTCGCTTCAAATAAAAAAAGTATCATTTATATGTTTCGTAAATGTAGTATGTATCTTTGTAAGATCGTTTTTATGTAGCGCGAATAATAAAGCATTAAATTTAATGTGTCAATTCCGCGAAACAACAAAAAAACATTTCGAAATTACGTAAATCACTTTTTTATATTATTGATATACGTACCTAGCGTAAATTATTTGTAAACATTACACAAACCAAATCTAGAATCGTGTACTACGGTTTACTTACAATTGTTGATCCACGATATAGTAGTAGGTACAGTTTAAATTCATCGATCACAAATTATCTAAAAATGTAACCTTTTCTCCTCAAGTTCCTTGCACAATGGTTTCAAACCTCAAAAACATTATTCAACGGTGTTTATAAGTAGTGGGAGACGAGACACAACAATATGAAAATGTCATGGTAAAAAGACTTTCAATTTACATTTTGTTTTTGTTATAAATGTTAAAAACTATTAATAATTTTGGTTAAGAATATATTAAATAGCATATCGTTATGCGTGCCAAGCCCATTATTAAATAATCAAAGTTAATTTATTGAATTATGAATGATCAAATCGAATGGAATGAAATCAATTTTAATCAATTTTTTTGAACGAATTGATATCTATAATGAAGCCGTTTTTTTTGTTTGGATCTTAATAAATATTTAATTAATTTGTGGTTAAAAAAAAAATCCGATGGTTCGACGGTATACAAGTTTTACACTTCAAATTGAACTTTTTACACCGCAAACCTTTTGCAAATTATATTTGTCAAAACAAATTTTATTCCTTAACCCATCGTTAATCTTAACAACCTGGGATCTGTCGGACAAATATGAGCAAACCCAATGCAAAATGACTCCACGAAACCCACCATAAAAAAGCTTTTTCAATAGAAATTTGTGGTTAACCGTATCGAATAACTCGTAAGATCAATAGAAATAGAAGCAACCGCATTTCTCTGATCAAGATTTTCATATAAAAAGTTAGTGAAATTTAATAGAGCGTTTTGAGTGCCTCTGGATTTTCTGAAGCCAGACTGGCTGTCATGTAAAAAATTTGGTACTGTTAAAACACTGTTAGTGCGTATTTGGCGCACACGAGCATACAGATTTGATTCGCGAACTGAAAATATCACGAATGTGTCATTAAGATTGCAATAGTAGCTGAAAGAATTATATAACTTCACACCATTATACCCTAGCGATCGTTGAGAAAATTATGTACCGTATATCTTGGTAATCTAAAATGAGTATTCCTGGTATTATAATTATGGATTCCTCTGTTGGTAGACAGCAAACTATCTAAATATTTAAAAAGATCCCCCTTTTCAAGTAAATAAGACAGTTTTAGCACATTAAAGTGTATTCTCTGGCTGATTGATTTTCAGCTTAGTTTTTCTAGTATGTCTTTAATATGTGTTCTATTATCCGCGCTTAAAATGCTTCTCATAAATCGATTCTGTATTTTTTGCAGACGTGTTAATTGTGTTTGATTCATGATAAATAGAACAGATGAGCAATAATCTACATGGGGAGCTAATTGATTTATAAAATATTATTTTGGTCTCCATTGGTAGCTTGTCTTTAATTCTGTTGAAAAGTCCTAATTTTTTATTCATCTTTTTGGCTAAGTAATCCAAATGCTGGTTAAAACTTTAGTTTTCATCAATGACGACACCGAGATATTTGTATTCTTTAACTCGTTCCATGATTTGGTTCGCAATTACAATATATGAACTACCCTCATACTTCGTTTTGATTGACAAGAACATATACTTCGTTTTCGAAATATTTAACGACAATTTATGAAACATCAACCATCCCCGTAAATTCTCAAGATCATTGTTGACTTTTTGTACTGCTTCTTGATGAGTTGGTGCCGAAATAGTAATTAATGGGTCGTCCGCAAACATATTAATTTGACAGTTTTTTATAACATCTACTATGCCATTTATATACATACAAGATAAATAACAATTGTCCAAGTGTTGAACCTTGTGGTACTCCGAGATTGTTTTGTATCAACGATGATGTAAAATTATCAACTATTTTATATTGTTGTCTCCCTTGAAGATAATTATTGAACCATTCAAGCTCTTTTCCTTCTATACCGTACTTGGAATAAGAATATAATTTTTGGAATAAGATTTTCCTATATCTATAGTTTCAAAAGCTCGTTTGAAATCTAAAAAACTGCTATCACTACTTTATTTTCGTCTATTTGAGTTTTCGATATGTCCAACATAAGATTTAATGCTGTTTCACAGAAATGCAATTCTCTAAAACCAGATTGTTGATCCACTAATACATTGTTATTAGCAATATGATCAACCAACTGTTTTTTAACTACTCGTTCCAGTACAGCTTCATAAATTGGAAGCATATTTATGGGGCGCAGGTCTTCAGATGTGGTTGGTTTTGTGGCCGGTACTACTCCTTCCTTTAGACTTCGATTAACTAAATCTGTAAAATGTTCAGAGAATAAATGATTCTTCATCGCATCCAGCATAACCATTCTGTTTGTGCCATCAAATCCACATTGAGACTTTATTTTACTTATTATTTTTGATATCTCCTAGCGAGTTATTTCTTGAAAGCTGAGTTTTTCAAAATTATTATTATCCTGTGAAAAATTCCAATCCTTTATCTCAGGGATGTTCTGGTGAATATCTATCACGCTGGACAAAAATGTCTCATTTAGCGCTTCTGCTAACTCTTGTTTACCGCTGAGTGTTTTGTTGTTAAATTGGATACACCACTGCGTCGTATTTCTAGACTTGTAAATGGATTTAAGCGTTTTCCACAGTTCCTTTGGGTTGTATTGATTTTCAATGAACTTGTTTCTAAAGTATTCAGATTGTTCCTTACATACATTTATTACTATGACTCAACCATTACAATTATAACATCTTGATATCCCTATTGCCTCCACTATACGTCACATCTGTCAAAATGTATAGTTAACTTCTCAGCTTGAATAATTTTTTTGAAGTTATCAGAATCCACTTCAATAATTGTGTCTATCTTATGAGAATTTCTTCTACAATAAGTAGGTACTCACTGTTTTCATGAAAGGGTTTTGCTGTTTTAGCGCAGACACAATTTCATTAGATTCTAATTTCTCTGACATTCCAAGTATTTTCACTCTTGGGTTTCGTTCTGTTGGTAGTTTCACGTTATATTCAGCTCCCATCTTCTCAGTAACAAGTGTCTTCAGTTTCTCCTTGGCATCATTCGAATCACATTGTAAGATGATTCGACCGTTGGAAATATTTCGAAAGCCCAGTGGTGGTATACTTTTAGGGTCAATGTTCATTGCTAGATTTTCTCTACTTAGTGGGATTGTTTTTGACTACTGCTGCAAAATATATTAGCTGCTCAGTTGGTTTTTGGATCTCCACTACTTGGTTTTTTATTTCTCCTAACTGTTGATTTAATTTCAAATGATTTACCATCAAGTGTTGTTTCAATTAATGATGAAATCATTAATTTTGCTGAACTCTTCATAAAAAGTATCTTGTTCTAAATTTTGACACTCTAAACAGGCAAATCTTACATAGGGACATTCCTTAAACAACTTACCGTACCTATCATCCAATCTACACAGGTGTAATGATAAAATTTCTTGCATTTTCCGAAACATCTCAATGAGATGATGATTTTCAGAAATCTTAAATATAAAAACCACTCCTTATCAGTTTAAACATATTCACTGCAATTTTCACCGAATAAAAATGTCGTTTACTTTATTAATTAATTAATTTATTTACACGTACACGTTTAATTACTTCTTTATAAACCAGGGCTTCAAAAAACTCAAATGACCAAGTTACTGGCTAATTCGCCATATTTCAAAAATGTATTCAAAATTCATTTAACAATTCCATTTACATCGTACCTGTCCAAGTAAATAGAACATAAGAAACGTTCAGTGATGTTAAAGTACATAATCGGATCGGTAAAGTCCTTACAGTTCCGTTTAATGAAACCTACTATAATGTACGACTTAGGTATGACGGTGTTTATATGTATGGTAAAGGTGGCATTAGATGAAAAAATTCTGCCCAGATCAGATATGAACACCACTCTGTCAACATCTTCACTGTACAGGCGATATTGATGGTAAAGAGGTGTTCAGATATGATAAAATGAAAGAGTCTTACACTTATTCACATTGAGCCCCAGTATATTACGCTCCTGATCTGGGCGAAAATCTGCATATCAACTCAAAGCAGTCAACAACATCGTTGATAAACAACGCAAAAAACAGTGGGCCAATATGATTACCTTGAAGCGCGCGAAATAGATAGGATCAAGAAAATTGGGATGAACTAACAAGAAAGAAGTTCTTCAACTTAGTGATAAGAAGTGAGTGGTAAATCTTATCGAAACCTTTCTCAAAATCAGTATAAATAACGTCTAAACTATTAAACAATTTGCCACAAAAAGACACCAGATTAGTCACTGTGGATTTTTCTAGATAAAATCCGTGCTGAGTAGAAGAAATAAATGATTTAGCGTGGCAAATCAAGACCCTTTGAACTATTCATTCAAATAGCTTGAATATGACCCCCCATAATTACTTACTTTGTTTCTTCTACCCGTCTTGAAGATATGGGATGAACGCATGGAATTTTCCAAACATCCATTGGGCAAACATCTTGCTCACTAAATTTAAAATAATTATAGTTCACGCATTTTAAGGCATGAAAGCGGACATTGTAGCTGGTTCGTTTTACTGATGCAAAAAAGCTAGCAAACAAATTGCAGATTTCCGAGCTCTGGTATGCCACAGGCGACGGAAAACCAACCATCTTTCTCTTACTATTTATGATATTTTAGAACTCCTTTGGACTAGATGTCAATTCCTCCTCAAAAACAATTTAAACTTTTAAGCTCTTTGCAAGCTCTATCCAAATCGGGATAAAATTTAACCCCGTTATGTCTGTATAAGGAATAGAACATATCGCAGCATTTGTCGTACCACGCGGCTGCCGAAAATCGTTTTTTTATCAGTATGGAACGTGTCTTACAATACTACTCCTGAGAAAGTCGTTAAACTTCAGAACAATCAAAAATATCATTAAAATTTCCACCACGTTGTAAAATGTTCCAATCCGAATTTCTGAGGAAATCGTTTAAGGAAGCATAGTCGGCATTAATAATATTTATCGTAATCGGTCTATGATAGATGCTCTGGCAGCCGGTGAAATCCAAACATGATGATTAATCACAGAATGCATCACATCATTAACTTTAGCACCATATTTTAGCCTGTTGTCAAATGACCAACAGCTTTGCGTATTATAATAGGGTTGCCAAATTACTTTAAAATTTAGTTAAATCAAAGTTTTTTATTTGTCCTAATATTTCGACTTGTTGGCAATATTCATAGGAAAACAAAAGCTTAATATTTCGTTGAAACTTTACAAAAAACATTTAAAAAATATTTTTAAAAACTTGTAAAAGTCCAAAACTGATTTTTATATTTTTTTTCTTTATAGATCAAATGATCGTGTCTAAAAATTGCAGAACACTTTTTAGACACTATATTGAACTAGAAAACAAAAATGTAGAAATCAGTTTTCCCTTTTAAAAATTTAAAAAAAAAAAAAAAATGTTCAACCGAGAGAAATAAAAAGCTTTAATTTAACTAGTTTGAATTTTTAATTACTGTTTTAATTAATTAGTTCCGTAAGTCTGCAAATATATTTTATGAATTTTAAAGCGGCCGGGAATTTTTCCTGAATCCCGCCCGCTTAATCCGCTACTGGCTCACCCTTGGCAGACTAGGGATTAGCTAAGCGCGATTAGTGATTTTTTCGAGATTAGCTGTAGTGTGTCAAGTTGAAGATTAGCTAATCTCGTTTTATTTGAGGATTAGTCACTAATCGAGATTAGTGCACTAATCCTTGAAAATTTTCGAGCTTATCTCGTTGTATTGGGTTTAGTGATGGTACAAGTGGCACTACAATGTGAAATAATTATTTAAACATTGCTGAAAATGCAAGTGGCGTGAATTTACGATAGAAGTTATAAAATCAATGACATCTTAAAAAATTTGTGCTGTATAAATTTCGATGAAAAAGAAAATCTAGTGAGTTTTAATGTATAAATCTTAGAAATATTGAATTAAAAAATGAGTCCAGCTGATTTACTAGCTATATTTCAGCGAATCACCATAATAATATTTTATTTCTCTGCAAGAAACTAATCCCTAGTCTGTCAACACATATGGATTTGTGGTGGATTAGCTAATCTCGTTTCACTAATCGCGCTTAGCTAATCCATAGTCTGTCAGTGGTATAAGCCTACTATAAACAGTTTCGTACAATTATTATATACAATTTTGGATATAAAAAAAAATCCCAGTTTGGTCAGCTGCACTCTAAATAAATGTTCAAGTGTACATATAATTATAATTTAAAAATGGATTTAAATACTCAACATAATTTAAAGAAAATTGTAATGTTAAATTAATTAATGCGAGATAAAAAATAATTTATACACTGTGTTACGTTTTTAAGGCATTAATTAATTTTAATTACAAATTGAATTAAAAAAAAATTAAATAAAATGGATTTGTATGTATGTATATGTATATAGTAAAATAAGCATTTCTAATTTTATTAAATTATGTATTTACACTTTGTTTCATTAATTGGCCCATTACTAATTTTTTCCTAAATAACACTTTAGCCGAGCAGATGAATTATCACTGAGTATATAAAATACTAAAGAAACAAATCAATCATTAATTGCTAAGTTTATTTAATAAATTTGGTAAAAAAAATTTAGCAATGCATGAAAATAATTAAAGCAATACATAAAGTACGATTGAAAAAATCGCAATTTCATCTTACCAAAAATTTGTAACGGGATGAGATAATAAAATAATTACAAATAAGTAAACAAAAAAAAAATGAGATGAATGTCTTATATCTGACAAGCTTTTGATGATCTAATTACTTTTTGCAGTAATTAAGTTAATTTAAAGTAATAATAAGTTTAGACATGCAATTGTGTAATTATATTGAACTGAGTTCTGATGTATGAATATATGTATGTAATGTATATAGAAAGTTTGGAGGAAATGATTTATCGTAGTGCAATAAATACGAATGAAATTGAAAGTTGATCTTAACAATATCAAATTACAAAGAACTCTAAAATGTATTGAAATGGATGTGATTAATTAAAATATCTTAAATCACAACATGATACTAATTACATGAACAGATGGTTATTCTATAAAAATATTTCTATACGTGAAGTTTACCCGCCGGAATCATAAATGACAAAGCATATTTTGGTATCCGAGTATATTGGGTTGCTGTATAAAGTGCTAATTGATATTTGTGATAATTGGTCACGCAATCGTTTGATATATGGTGTGCAATTACATTGTGGTCTGCTAGTATTTGATTGATATCATCAAAATCCTTATATTTATGGAAATTCGGGATTTCTAACCAACTGAGCTGAAACATATTGTATTACAAAAGCAGCATTCTGCGAGTAGTTATAATTATTATTAATTGATTAATTAAATAATATTTATACTGCATTATTACGAATGGGAATTGTATAATAATATTTCTATTTCTTTAATTTTAACTTAACTTAAAATGGTTGGCTTATAATTTATTGGTGCGATACACGCGAATTTCACACAATAATATTAATGAAATATTTTATCGAACAACAATCTAGGCGAAGGCCACAAGAATTATATTGTTAATCAAAGGTTCAAAATTAGTTTAATTGTGTACAAATTGATTTATAAATTTTAAAATATTTGAGATAGCAATCAATTATTTAAACTTGACATTGGTGCTACTGTTGTTACTGTGGCGACGGGGGCATAAAAGCAACACAACTAAACTCATTATAATAAAATACATTTTTTTATGAATAAGTAAGTTGGATTAACCAAAATAAATTAACATTAATTGTAAATTTGTATAAATAATTGAAAAATTGCTCTGCCGCTAATTAAACGAATTCATTAATGAAAGATTTAGAATGGTCGCTACATAATTTTTTCTTATACATACATATGGAAATCCATGCGGTTATAAATAATGTTAAATAATTATTTTTGGTTTACTTGTAATTGATACACAATTACAGCTTTTTATAAAGCAAAACTTTCAAAACTGCTTGATGTGCTTCATCTTACATGTATGTAGCACAATTCAATCAATCTTGGCATAATCGTAAAAGTAAAATTGAAATAAACACGCAGATTAAGTTACTTGGCTTGTCCTAAGGTAACTGCTTTCTGTAAGTGGTTAGAAATTCATATTTTAGTGAACACATTACCTTTCAGAGATAAGATAGTGAATACGTATACCTTTTTTATCTTTTCTATTATAATAAGTTATAGTGGTTTAATGCATAATAAACTAATTGTATAGGTATGATTGGCAACTGTTTCAAATTCACCTTTTTTACGCATGTCGTCATTCGGTGCGATAAAATCAAGCGGCAATTTCGTTTTTTTTAAATTAAATTGGTAATGGTTTATATATCAAAAATAACATAAACTATTTAATATACAAATTTTTAGAAATTCTATATTCTTCAAATTTTTGGGCATTCTATAATTTAAAATAGTAAAACGCAAGCAATACAAAATTAGAATTAGCATTAATTATCTTTTGTCACCGAATCCCACCTCCTTGTCACAATTTCTATAATTCTTAGCGCCTTTCTTCTAAACTTACTCTACTCTAATGGCATGATATTATTTTAAAGACGTCTCATAGTAATTTCATATTAAGATTTACATATATACGAGCTTTATTATCAACAGAATTAATTACTCAGAAGTAATACCTTTAAATGCCAAAAAATGAACTGGGCAACGCTGTAATCATTTATGTATCCAGAGCAAAGGCGAGTTATAATGATTATTGGTCATCTGATCCTGAGATACGAGATACATTTATAACTTCACTAATGCCGAGAGATCGGTTCAATCGGTTATTATCCAATATCCATTTTAATGACAATTCGTCAATTCCTAAGGTAGGGTCTGAAAACTTCGATAAACTTTACAAAATCAAACCAATGTTAAACATTCTGGAACAAACATTTTTGGAATGTTACAAATCCGTTGTGTACAAATCATTTGATGAAAGTATAATAAAATTTAAAGACCGTAGCACGTTAAAATAATGTATGCCTTTAAAACCAATAAAACGATGGCACAAAGAGCCAATAAATAGGTTAGAGCCAATTAAACAGGGTACGTAAGTAAGCCAGTTCTTAGTATACACAGGCAAAATAGCATATGTTGCAGAGAAATCTTTTGGTGATCATGTTGTAAGGGATTTAACAACCACTCTTGTTGGTGAATATCATCGAGAATATTTTGATAATTTTTTAAATCTGTACGCGTAAATTAAATTTGTACGCGCATCAAAAGAATATCGGAACGAAATTTACAGTCTATTCTAATGATATGCGGAAATTTATAGACCTATTAGTCTTTATGTCTGTGTATCGCTATTCCGACATACGATCATACTGGGTAAGACACGCATTTGAAGCGATCCGATAAATGATCCCTGTGCTTAGAAATTCGCCAATACGTTCACTTCAACAATAATTCTCTTGCAATCGATAAAGGCCAACCAGATTATGATAGGTTGTTCAAGGTTCGACCGCTTATAACACATTTTAATGAAACCTTAGGTTCAGTGCCAATGCTACCGAGCATTGTCGAATGTTGTTGTTCGTCTTTCAAACAATATAGCTACCTAATTTTTTTACCATATTCTTTATTTCGATAATTTTTACAAGTCCGTGGGCCCAGTGGCGGATTAAGGTCGGTTGAGGCATCGGGCGCAGAGGAAAAATTAGGTATTTTAAAAAAATCGAGAGAGACAGGATAGTAAAATTATATGTTAACGATATGTTTAAATAAATAATAGCTATTTATTCAACCTGGGTGTTGATTCTCTAAAAAATTAGATAATGTGTAAACGTGAAAACTTTGTAAAAATCAAAGATTATTTTCATCGGTTTGCAATTTTCGAATTGATTACTACTCAAATACTAACGAAAAATTGCATACTCATAAAAGTAGGCTTTGCTTTTTAGTAATTTTCTCATTCAGCTAATCCACACTAGGTCTCATGAGTCCGGTATCATTCTTCGTTTTTCCCCTTTACCTATAAAACCGATTTTATTGCGGATTCATTTTTCAACCAAAATTTATTGGTTTCTATAGTCTCACCACACTCACACAAACAAAAATCAAATTTAAAAAAATGTCAAGGACATTTTTGACTTGTATTTTTTTGTTTCATATTGTGTTTCGACCAATGCCGTCTTGAATATATCTAGTAGGCATTGTTATATCTAGTAGGCATTGGTTTTCGACATACACATTTACACATTGGATGGTTTCTTTTATTCATTCTGGGTATTCCGGACATTCCGAAAGTGACGTAAATCGTTATTATTTTATTCATTACATTCTTTCTATTCCTTTTTCAATCCATTCTTTTATACATTCCGTAATAATGTAAATACATTATTATTTGTGGTGGCCTTGGCTTATTTCACACTTAAATTATTTGATTTAATTTTATATTTTATTCAATACTTGAAATAGTTTTTAATTTTCTTTATTGTGATATTTTTTGTATTTTATTTTAAAAATACTAGTTTCGAGCTTCGCTCTTGTCAATTCTTTTATTTATTCGGAATATTCAGGACACATTCTTTTTGTACTATGTTCTTCGAAAGGTGGAATATGGAATATTTCGTTTGACGTTTTATAATTATGTTTGATGCTTACAATTTAAATGATTAAATTGAATTAAATCGTATATACATATTATGGAAAATGAAATTGTTAATTATGATACATTTAATTGTGTAAGGCGTAAAATAATAAATTTTTGCAAAAAAATATTTTTAGTTTCATTACACGATAATAGTTTTAAATAGAGCTTGACGGATACAAAAAATCCCAGGTTATATTTTTTAAGATAATTAAAATTAATATTATTGTACAATACATGAAACTATTTATTTAATAAACTTAATTTGTTTCCTAATCTTAAAAATTAAAAAAACATCATACTATGGAAAATGTTACCATTTTTCCTTATTATTATCTTATTTTTTAGAGAATCAGGGTGCAAGATTCTCTAAAAAATAAGATAATGTATAAACGTGTAGACTTGTAAAAAGCAATGCTTACTTTTATGAGCTTACAATTTCTTGATTTTACTTACTACTAAAATAATATTGAAAAAGTCCAAAATCATAAAAGTAAGCTTTGCTTTTTACAAGTGTACACGTCTACGCATTATCTTATTTTTTAGAGAATCAGATTGCTGTTCAACATTCGATTCCTTATGTTCTTTCTGGGATCCGCTCGAAACGCGATATTTTAAAACGCGATATGACGAAACGCGATATGGTAAAAAACGCGATATTTCAAAATGCGATATTTCAAAACGCGATATGGTACAAAACGTGATATGGTACAAAACGCGATATTTCAAAACGCCATATGGTAAAAAACGCGATATTTCAAAACGCGATATTTTAAAATTAAAATTTTAAAATAATAATAAAAATTAAAATAATAATAATATTATTTTAAAATAATAATAATTATTAATCTTCCTTCAATTAGCCTTCATCCGTCCCTCGCGTCATTTTTGACCAAAATCGAATATTATTTTTCAAATATCTTAATAAATTACTCTGTTATCTTTCGTTTTAATAAATAAAATTAAAAATAAAAGTGAATTTTGCATTTACTTACAATTAGCGTAAATTTACTGATGAATTTATTTTGGTAATTTTTGCCTAAAGGAACTTTAGTGTTACATTTTTAAGGGACGGATGTAGGTTAATAAAATTTTCCATCACCAAAATGATAAAAATGAACATATACGATCAGAACTAGGAAATCGCGTTTTGAAACATCGCGTTTTGTATCATATCGCGTTTTGTACCATATCGCGTTTTGAAATATCACTTTTTGAAGTATCGCGTTTTGTTAAATCGCGTTTTAAACTATCGCGTTTCAAATGGGACCCGTTCTTTCTGTGGAATGAATAAAAGAAAACACCCATTATGTTAATTTTTAGAGAATCAGCACCCTCAGGGCACAGTTAGAAAATGCCTCATTTTATGCAACGAGTGGGATATTTACGAAACGAGTGAAGCGATTTGCACAAAATCTCACAAGTTACAAAAAAAGATATTTCCTAACGTGTTACATACAAGATTTTTTTCTAATTTTGTTATAAACAGTAAATTGTTGAATTTTGAGAAAAAAAAGTCTTTGGATAGTTAAACCACAGATAAGAATAGACAGATGTACATCTTGTATGGGCCAAATTTACATTAGAAATTTCAATACCAAATTCTAATCTAATCCTTTTAGAGCAGGACGTATATATTGTAAAATACAATTTTGCTTGAAGTTGGTTTATGTTTGCTTTGATATAATCAAAATAGCCATACGTAAAAAAAGATAAAAAGAGACAGAAATGTACGTCCTGCTCTAAAAGGATTGGATTGGAATTATTGTATTGAAATTTCTAATGTAAATTTGGCCCATACAAGATGTACATCTGTCTATTCTTATCTGTGGTTAAACTCCAAATTAATTTTACAATTTTTTGGAAATCAAGTAGGCACAAAATGGTATTGTAATGAATATTTCCTCACTAGCTAGCCATGATAAACCAATTGAAAGGTATGATTGACAGCTGTTTCAAATTCGTCTTTTCTTGCGCATCTCATCATTCGGTGCGATAAAATCACAAGGTTATGTTGTTTTTATTAAAATTTTGACTTTTATTAAAATTTTCACAAAAACTATCGCCGCAAAACAATTCGATTTGTTTTTGTTTGCTATGAACTAGCGTTTATAAAAAAAAGTATAGCACCGAATGAAGCACTGAATGACGTAATTTTTTATTGAAAGAGATAGCAATACATGCGCTTGATCATACCTCTTAAATTGGTTTATCATGCTAGCTAGCTATGAAATATTCCTCATTTCCTAACAGTAATATTTCGTTTCACAACCTACTACGATTTTGAAAAGCCGTACTTTTGTAACCAAATTGGAAAATAGTACATACATTGTATCACCAGTGGCACTATTCTGGTTTTCTCGGGGAATTGGGAATTGCGAAATAATTTATTGTGACTTGATTTAGTGTATTTTGGTATCTTTTTTTCCAAAGCATACTGTGGCGATTGGTATTTTGTTCAAATTTTGGGAAAGAATAATTCCATTTCAAAGCAATTTTGTTGTTTATTTTCCCCTAAAAATTTTGTTGGGAATTACACAGTAGGCAGTAGTGTGAAAATGGAATTATTTTTTCCCAAAATTTGAACAAAATACCAATGGCCACAGTATGCTTTGGAAAAAATGATAAAAATTCCCCGGGAAAACCAGAATAGTGCCACAGGATTAAATGTAATACTTTCACTTTGTTTGACGAGCAAATAAGGTTCAAAGATTGCAAGTCAAACACACTTTTAATCCGAATCCACCGAAGAAAATTCTTTGCGTACACTAATTATAAGTACAAATTACATGCATTTAAAATTTCTAGATTGAAAATTTTATTGAAATATTTTGTATATCTAAGGAGGCTCTGACTTTTTTTCGTTTCTGTATTATCAGGTTATGACGTGTCAATTTCTTTGAATATTGAAAACAGACATTATACAAGAACATTCACGATTTCACGCCTAGGACTGTTCTAACTCATCTTCAAAAATAAGCGTATTTCCTTGACAAATCTACAACAACAACTGCATAGGATAAACCCTCGCAACAATAATATTACCCCAAAAAAATATTGGGTTTATTTAAACCCAATTCTAATTTTTGGTTATGATACCTGCCACCAGGTCATAATACATATTAAATTTATATTTTATTTCGAAAAGTTAGCTTTTGTCAATTAAATCAAATTGGCTATTTTCTTGGGAAAAATAAACCCAAAATAATTCGAATACAATTTTGGTCAACAAAATTCGCTTATTATGTACTTGAATCAACGTCATCTTTTTCTTTATACATTTATATTAAATTATTAACCCATTTTTTCTTTTCTTCCACACACAATATAAACACTACAATTACTTGGACACTTAAAAATTAGAAAAACTAGAAAGTTGGAGTTTAGCGGGGCCCCCCAGAAGTCCGGGCCCTGGGCGCGCGCCCGGGGCACCCGCCGTTAAATCCGCCAGTGCGTGGGCCTGATATCATCCCAGTATAGATGTCCGTTATGATCAAGTAGGTCATTTGTCCATTTTTCATGACCGATCAGGTAAACATGGACTTTCATTTTTGACATGTGCGCAGAGGGGTTGCCCTCAAAATTAATGTTTAACTTTAAATTCGCCCTTTTCAACATAATTTCAACATAGTCTGAATATGTCAGTTCGAAAAAAAATTCATGCATTACAGGGTTAACAGTGTATATCGTAAATACAAATATTTTACTAAAAAGTTGTGTAAAATATGAGAGAAAAAATATGACGTTGTTGTTAACTTTTTGACGTTTCAGTGATTTTTGGCAAAATTTTCGCGACCCCATTATAAATAATATACAGAGTGAGGAAAAAGTATGGAAACCCCTAAAAATCTCGCGGAGTTCGGTCAAAAACAAAATGAGCAAGGTTTATTCTTAAATAATTTTCAACAAGAAATATAATGGTGAGCTTGGTTGTGACCTTGACCTTCATCTTCAAGGTCATTTGGAGGTCAAGGTCATTTTTTAAATTAGAACCCCTATTTTTGATGACAGAATCGAAAAGAACGATCAATTTTATGTCCCAATATGTATTTTCCATGACCTCCCTAGATCATCTGAAGGAATTTACAATGCGAGGTCAACGTATAGAACCTCTAGAAATCTCTCGGAATATGTCCAAAAAAAAATGAGAAAGTTTTAGTCTTAGGTAATTTTCAACAAGGTATTTAATGGTCAGCTTGGTTGTGACCTTGACCTTCTTATGCAAGGTCATTTGGAGGTCAAGGTCATTTTTTATAGGGAAACCCCAGTTTTTGACATCGGATTCGAAAAGAGCGATCAATTGTTCGTCCGAATATGTATTTTCCATGATCTCCCAAGGTCACCTGATGGAATATAATTTTAACCTTGAAGATGAAGGTCAAGGTTACAACCAAGCTCACCATTATCTTCCTTGTTGAAAATTATTTAAGAATAAACCTTGGTCATTTTGTTTTTGACCGAACTCCGCGAGATTTTTAAAGGTTTTCATATATGTACTTTTTCCTCACCCTGTATGTACTCATAGATAATAAAATATATTAAAAAGTACTGAATCAGCGTTAATCGATTTTTTAAATGAATTAATGTCATTAAATAATGTTTCAGAAGTTTTCATTGATATTAAGCGAGCATTCGATATGGTGGATAACAAGTTGCTCTTGTTTAAATTGCAATCTCTTGGCTTTAGAGGTGTAACAATGAGTTGGTTTGAATCTTACCTTAAAAATAGATCCGTTTTCGTTAAAATAGGTAATTCTTATAGTGTTCCGTTTGGAATTGAGTACGGTGTCCCGCAGGGTTCCGTATTGGGTCCAACTTTGTTTTTAATTTATACTAATTCGATTTTTTCTATGAACCTTCTTGGAAAAATTATTGCATTTGCTCACTTCATTCAAGTACCTAGGCTTGGATATTGATGCTAATCTAAATTGGGGAATCCAATGTCAAAAGCTTAAGGTACAGCTCAATTCTGCCCTACGGGCTATTTATTTGTTACGTAAATTTTGTCCCACATAGGTTTTGCTTAATTTTTATTACGCTTGTGTTGAGTCTCGACTGACTTATTGTTTGCCATATTGGAGTGGGATTTATAGGGACACTTTGGGGCCTTTATACAAATTACAGAAGTATATTTTATGTGTTATATCTTTTAAATGTCGTCGTGATCACAGTTGGCCCATTTTTTTTTAAATTTAAGATTTTATCGTTCAAACATCTTTACATTTTTCGAGTTTTAAAACTATTTTATTCGCGTAGTGGACATCGTTTGCTGAGATTGGTAGCGGCTTATGATGTTCGCAATAATCACTAGTTGTACAACAAGAGGTTCGAAAATAGTCGAATATACAGTTTATAGGACGAGTTGTGTTGCCTAGGAAACACAACGACACCGCAGGTGGAGTTGTGTTTCTTAGGTAACACATCGAGTCCGCAACTGTATATTCAGATGATTATCGAAGCTCGAGTTGTATATGTTAAGACTATACAACGAATCAACCATGTCAAATATCAAAAATATTAATTGTTTGTTTAAATTCATGGAAGATATGATTTATTTGTTTGCGGCCGAAACACCACTAGTGGTGTTTCGCGAAACACTACTTAGCAACGCAAATAACCGATATTATACAGCGTAACTAAGGAAAATTCAACTATCTGATTGGTTTATTTTCCAATGACTTGTATAGTCACCGTAATGTATTTACAATTCCTAGATATTTCGAAACACTTATTTCGCTATAAAAAGCATTAAAAAGTTATTATGAGTTTAATGTATATGTGTTTGCGTATAATTCGCTAATACTTTACTATCTAGTTGTTTTCTATATATAGGAAATAATCAGAAAGGGTAATTTTCATTTATTTAGTCGCTAAAGCGTGATTAGATTGACTGTATAGAAATAATAAATTTTTCGTCATTCTCATACAGATCGAAACTGAAAACTTGCAATATTCTTAATAATTTTCTCCCTAATATTAGAAATAACCTATGCAAATTGATTCTGCCAAGACGTATTCACCCCTGCAATTTAATAATTTATTTCGTTTGCGGAAAGTTTTAGTCCCGTTTGAATATTTGTGGGACCATTTGACTGCACTGAGAATCCCAAAATTACAAGCAATCGAACAGAAATAAACAAATAGGTTGAAACAGGACAAAATTGCTGAATAAATAACTGGAAAGCTGATTTCATTGGAAACCATATAGCGTTAAGCTATCATTACATTTCACCTAAAGACTTCACACATCCTTAATAATGATAATTTTTTCAAATAGTTGGATTACTGGAGATTAAAGAAATAATTTAAGATATAAGAAATAATAATATGGTTTAGCATTTTAATGTGACTAACCCTATACTTATTACACATACATTATATTCTTAAATGAAATATTTAATCCTTAATTATAACTAATAATTGTAACAATAATTGTGATTACATTTTAATCATATGGTAATGGTATTTCGTACGAATACCTACCTTGTTTCTTTGATTTTAAAAGGTACACATACCTTAAAGAACGCGCCACACCCACCAAGGCCGTTCTATTCGATTAAACATTTTAAATATCTCATTAAAATAGTAAAACCAGATTTGTTTATATACAGTTACTGTATAATGTACATTACATGTTCAATTAGTAAATTACAAAGTTTTTAAAATAAAATTTTATAGAATTTTTAAGTTTTTGTTATTCATTTATTAGATTATAAGATAAATATCGATAAAATTTTAATAAATTGGTTTTCATTATTTCTTTTGTTATTGCTAAATTGGTAAAACATAACCGAGTATTTTCATTTTTCACAACAATAAAAATCATAATTAAAAGATTTTATCGGAACATAAATTATTGACCATTCATTACACACGGTTCTAGTGAGTTATTGTAGAAAATTGTGTTAAACAAGCGGTGTATTTCTAAAGAAACGATTAACCGAGTTCACTAATTTATTAAGTTATTTGTAATATAGTACCTATGGAAATGCGGAAGAATTTTTTTGAAGTTTTGTTTAAAACTCCAACATCAAATATGACATCAAAATAACAATTAATCGTTCAGCTAATAACTAGTGCTAGTATATTGTACTATGTATTAAAACTAATAACCCACAAGAAAATGGATATATTACAATATTTCAATTGTCTTTTACACGTATGCAAAACATGTTTATGTTACATTAATCATTTCCCAATTGCCTTGACCACTTTTTATGCATTATGAGAATATTAAAAAATATTTTCTTAATGGTTGGCGACAATATATTGTATTAAGTAACTAGAAATGTATGCATATTGTTACATAGACCAGAGCAAGCGCTTTTCAAACGAAGAGTCACGAAGTGTCTTTCGTTCCAAGGTTTCGGGTTCCGCAACCTAAAATAATTCTGGTACAAAAGTGAAGATGCAGTAAGTTTCAGGTGGTAAAATTTGTTCTCCAATAATAAAAGTCTTTGTGCTTATGGTAGAATAATATTTATTTTTTGTATACCTTAAGTTACTGTGTTGTTCACACTTTATTTTATTTATTTTTTTATATTGTTTCCTTTGATGGTCACCGATCAAGAGAGCGAAAAGAAATTATGTTTATTACAATATAGCTTCAATTATTCTTGTTTGTTTGTTTGTTTTTAAATTTGCTCAGGTCAGGTCTTTTAATCTATATCACCAGTGGCTTGAAAACAACAAAAATTTCCAGAAACCCCTCAAGGGAAGCTCTGGACGGTTGAATAAAATTTTAATAAGTAATTCAACATCAAACGACATTACGAGACAAAACATCAGAAGTTCAGTAAGTTAATTTGGCAAAACAGAAAGGATAAACTTAAAATGGGCTTGAAAAAATAAAATTCGCGGTTCCATAACCAAAACACAGAAGCTGAAAACAATACACGTGCACGCAGTATCGAAGATGATAGCAGAAAAAATGAAGCCTTTCACTAACGGGGAATTCGTGAAAAATCGTTTGATGACCGTAGTGGAGATTGTATGTCCCGAAAAAAGGAATTTGTTTTCAAATATTAGTCTTTCTACAATTACAAAGTATTTTGATGTCAAATCGTTACACGACGCATCGAAGAAATGTCAGCGAATCTAAAAATATCTTTAAAAGAGAACCGCAAAAATTTTCAGTTTTTTCTCGATAGCCGTTGATGAAAGTATAGATACCACGGATATAGTGCAGCTTGCAGTATTTATTCGTGGAGTAAAACCAAATTTCGAAATTATTGAAGAATTAGCTCAACTCTTACTTATGATGAAGAGTACTACCGCAGGAGTTGACATTCTAAAGCATTGCTGCAGTGCACAACCGACCTAAATCTAAACCTATCACAGCTAGTGTTCATAACAACTGAGGGAGAGCCGGCAATGGTTGGCGAAAAAAAAGAGTCATTGCTCTGATCCAAAAGCATCTGGAAGACCTCGAAATGAAACAAACCCTAAGAAAAATTCACTGCATGATCCACCAAGAAGCATTGTGCGCGAAGTCCTCAAATTTAAGGGACGTGATGGACGTTTCTGTGAAAGCAGTAAATTTCATCTTATCTCGAGGATTGAACTACTGTCAATTTCAGTAACTTTTATTGGAAACAGAAAATCAATACAGTGACCTGCTATACTTCTGTAATGTTCGCTGGCTCAGTCGAGGCGCAATGCTAGAAAGAGTATATGCTCTGTGGGAAAAAATAGCCACATTTCTTGAGAGTATAAACGTAAAATTGAGAACCACGGAGCACAAATGCACCCAATAAGAGCCCCGCCAAAACGGAGAGCTGTGGTAAGTCAAAAATGAATTTAACATTGGAATAACTAAAGACGTTTCAAAAAGAAATATTTGGATTTAAGGTATTAAATACGGGGAACATGGATAATAATAATAATTTAAGTCCAAGTGACGCATTAGTTGAAAATACTGCTCCAGAAGGCTGAAAATTTAACGACGTCGCCTTTTAAAAGTTTAGGGGCAATTGCAGGTTCAACGACACACCTACAAGAATATGAACGAATAACTATACCTAAAATGCGCAACAGTTTCACACAAACATATGTCCCCATGAAGATATCCCTATATTATGACTGGTTGAACGACGAACAATTTAACAAATACACTGGTGCACCGAAATGGGTTTGATGTACTATTTCCGTTTTTAGACCAAAACCGCCACTTCAAAATTTGATGTTTATCTAACCAAGCGGGATCAGCTAATACTAACCTTGAATTTTCTTTTTTCGGACGGCGCTATGGATATAGAGATAAACTATAACCTTAGCGCCGTCATCCGTTAAGCCATCAGGCGTAGCTGCCAAAGAGTTGTATTCTGCGTCGATGCAGAGACTGACTGATTTCGTTTTGCACCCCGTTGCATTCTCATAATATGTTTCCAGCGCCTTTTTATCGTTGGCTAAACCCCAACGAGTTGCTAATGTGCTGAACATTCTCGGCTTTATAATTTTGATGGCTACTTAAAACTGATTTAGAACATTTTCCACTTCTTACGGTACTCATAATCGCTGATGCATTGGAGGCGGTAAGTCTGGATTTCCGTAGATCGTGCCTCATTTTTGACTTACTTTGTCGCATTGTTTA
The DNA here is from genome assembly GCA_963556165.1 of Tipula helvola. Classification (NCBI taxonomy): domain Eukaryota; kingdom Metazoa; phylum Arthropoda; class Insecta; order Diptera; family Tipulidae; genus Tipula; species Tipula helvola. The sequence goes on along the minus strand of OY744482.1, from coordinate 341,237,357 downwards.
GCTTTTTATTTGATTGCGCTCGAAATTGGTTACACTGTTTAAGGTATCAACCGTTAACTTCTCCATTAGCAGGGGTCTTGAAAGTAGGCAATTTGATTTACTAGAGATAAATTTAAAGATTATTTGTTTGCTATTGTATTTTTCGTTTCACTTTTGTGTATAAATACCTGTTGATTATTGAACAAGTTCTGAACGCCACTAGTTTTGTTTTTCCCCTTGTAAATTTCGTAACATTTCAATTTACTATCACGAGGTTTATTAAAATCCGAAATTTTCATTCTGCTCATCTCTTTTTTAACTGTGCCAGGCTAGTGCCATAATTGCAATAAACTCGTTGGTGATACTCTCTCCAATGATTTGCCTCAAAAAGAAAACTTCAGGTAAAGCAAACCGAACGAAATTTTTTTAAAACTCACCGGTACCTCCATATTGTTGTAAACCAAATATTACTGCCCCAATATGTTTGTATGCCGCAGTCAGTCAAGCACCTGCTACACATTCACAGTTGGCACTGTTCATATCTTCATCGACGAATACCAGCTTCACGGTATATAATTTATGTTTTCTTTTCTCGGCAAAACACGTACTAGCTATTAAAATTTTATTTTGGTCGATCTTTCAGGCTAGTCATTGCGTGATGTTTGAAAAACAAACTCATAATAATCGTAACTGTTAAAAATTCAAAGAATGTTTTATTTATTTCTGACAATTCGGATTCGTGCTGATCGGTTGATTTTCGATATAAAGATCTAATAGATCATAATACGCGATTCAGAAAATGATTTTATTCTATAGCTGTTACAAATTATCACAGGAATTGACTATACTAATTTGGGTGTGTGCAATTTTTTCAAAATGTCAAAAATTAGTACTAACAATTATTTATCACAGGTTTCGGACACAGTCCTAGTGAAAAAATATATTATAGGGAGCAAAAGCGAAAATTTTTATGAAGAACGATAAAAGAGCGAAAAATGTAAACTCTGTTTTTTAGGGATCAGTAGGTAGATTCGGGTTGTGTGGAATTATTTTGTGGAACGGAATTTTGTTCTAGAATGAGAAAATAAATCCCGATATTGTGGAATGAAACGCCAAATTTCCCTTTGCGGAATATCACATGTTTTTTTTCGATTTTTGACATGCTTACTAGATTTAGAACTTGTACTAAAACTAAATCCCGCAAAGAGAACTGGAATACAAATTTGTGGAACGAAATTATTCAGCGAGAAAACGAAATGTGAGAAAAATAAATATTCCGTTCCAATCTAGTTCATTTCACAAGACCGGAATCTACATACAGGTTTGTAACTTGTTCGTGTAGATGTTATATGAGTTTTTGTATAAACTAATTTTTAATACAAATAGAGTTTACAGTTAATACGAATATTTTGTAGACCAAATTTATTAGCCTACTGTCTTATAATTTTTAAACATTATTATTCGAAATTAATAGAATAAACGTTTTAAACTTAATCCGAATTAAGAACTTATAAAAATTTGTACTAAAATCGTATACAAAGGTTCATATGAAAAAAATAATAAAATTTTTCGGATAATTTCACAGGCACACAAAAAAATATGTCAAGACGCAGAGGGTAGACCCCTTCCCTACCCCTCCATTTTTGTGGTCGCTGAAACCGAATATGACCATAAAAATTTAACTGGCCATTTCCCCGTTATTACCCCCATACAACCCCTTTTGGGAGTTGAATTGTCAATTCTTATACAAAGTTGAGTAGAGTGTGTATTCCTATATTTTCTGGGCCACTAAGAATGATCAAGACTACCAAAAATGAATAAAACCCCCTCGCTACCCTCAAGAGTCACTTTACCACCCCATACACCCCTTTATGGGAGTTGACGTGTCAATTTTCATCCAAAGTTGAGTGGAGTGTGTATGCCTACGTTTTCTAGGCTGCTGAAAATAAATAAGACTACTGAAAATGGATCCAACCCCCTCGTCAGCCTTCAGCCTTCAGTTGGAATGGCAATTTCGATACAAAGTCAAGTGGGGTGTGATTCGGGGTACCTATGGAGACGAGTCCTCTCGCCTCTCATAGTACAGGTTACTTTTCAACCGTAAGTCCCCTCGCCTTTCCGAAATCGGAGTATTTTTTCAACTGTAAATCCCCTCGCCTCTCACGAATTAGGGTGCTTTCTCAACCGTAAGTTCCCTCACCCCTCACGATTATTCAACGGGTGAACCCTCTTATTTCTCACGAACTGGTAGGTTTTCACACGAACACACCTTGGAAAGTTGAAAAAGTGTCTTACCGGCCCTGTTTGCCCAATAAGTAACCCCTCTATATCTTTTTTGTAATTAGGACTTTTCTTATTGCCTAAGAAGTTTTCCACTATAGTTTTAAAGCTAAGCCAAGCTTTAGCCTGCTGGGGGTTCGTTGATTCAAGAAATTCAGTGTCGTCCAAAACTCCTTCATTAAGTTTGGCTTCAGATTTATTTGGAAACTTCTGTTGGAGGTACCTAAAAGCAACCTCTTCTACTTTAAATGATTTGACTAATTGTTTAATTAATCCGAATAGTAGTGGATTTTTTCAAGCACAAAGCATAATGAGGCCAGTTTTTTTGTGAAGTGCAACAGTACCGCTTTCAAGCGTGTAGAAGGGTCAATAAATAGTCTCCATTCTTCACTTCTGTAGATGCTTGGTTCCAAACAATCAAAAAGTCCTCTAACATCTTTGCAATAAACAATAGACTCCTCTGTAAAAGTAACAGAAGTCTTTAGCCAAATGACCATATTTTTAAGGTGTGACGCGAGAAGCTCTGCATCATCTTTTGGTAAACCCAAATCCCTTATCATATCATTCAATCCATTTTGGTCCCATAGCTTCATAGGGCAATTTCTCTTGTAAGGCTCAGCCTCTTCACTAATGTCAGTGTTTGAACCACTCTCAATTTCTTTCTCACTTTGGTCCTGTACACTGCTTGAATCATCTGTTGGCTCATTAATATCCATTTGAATTTATTCCGCAACCGGGTGATCAATAACGTCCATTTCATCAGTAATTACCGAATCATCATGATCATCCTGGAAAATGGGAGGTGTAAATGACAAAGCATCTGAATACACGACATTTTTGGCTGTAAATATACCATTGAATCCTATAGTCATACATTATGTAGCACACCCCTTCTGTGTTCGGCTCACTCCATATAACGGGATTCACCATAGACCTCACTGCTTCAGGATGTAATGTGGGACGATCCAACATTTTCCTGCACGAGTTACAAATACTCGTTGGTATCTATGTTTTGCCTTCACCTCCTATAGCCTTTATTCTTAAAACAGATTCATATATATTTTCATGTGTTCACACATATAGAAAAACATGAAACTACTCTTGTTGCATCTATGAGTAGAACATCTTCGGGTGTCCGTACATTGTTCGATGATTAGGTCCATCTCATCGTTCCATCTAACGCCTTCAAAAGCTACATGAAGTCTTAAGTCACATCGACACAGAACTACAGTTGGACTTGCATTTCATCTTGAAGCATTAAATCCTAAAGTAGCCAAGTTACCCACTACTCGAAAGCTGCAGTCGCATGATGACGACGCCCGCGGGCCTGCTTTCTCACCCTGACCAGCCGCCGATACTTAGGTCTCCCTCTCCTGCAAGACTAAGCTTACAAAGCAAATCTCAAAATCAGTTCAGACGAAAGCAAACATAAATTCACTGCGTGTAATCAAAATTAATTTCGAGAGATACTTTGAGATAAAGTATAATAGTTGTATAAGCCGTATTAAGGAAAAAATAAGAAACGACCCAAAACATTTTTGGAAATTTTTTAAAGAAAAACGTAAAACTAATGGTTACCCAGTGTGTATGACATTCAAGGAACGTAAATCTTTGTGACCCGCAGGTTATATCAAACATGTTTGCGGAGTTTTGTCAATCAGCTTATAAACCGGAAGACATTGATAAGTATGAAAATCCAAACAATGGTGAAAACAACGTAACCATACTAACACCAAGGATTGAAACAGAGGATATTCATCGAGCTCTAGAAGTATTCGGAGATGGATGTGGTCCTGATGGCATTCCAGCTTCATTATTGAAAGATTTCAAATCGTTGGTAACTATTCTGTGTCTTCTATTTAATCAATCATTACAACTAGCCGTATTTCCAAAGAAATGGAAAGTAACAAGAATAACACCAATTTTCAAAACAGGAACAAGAAATGATGTCTTTTGTTATAAGGGAATTACATCAATATCTTCAATACCCAAATTCATCCATTTAGATCTTTGGTTCCTCGATTCATCTCACAGTGTCAGCATGGTTTTATACCCAAGAGATCAACATCAACAAATCGTATTGAATTTATCAGCAACACCATTAAAGAAATTTAAATGCATACAGATTCAGTTTTTCTAAACATTTTGTTGCGTGGTTTAAATCATATTTGAGTAATCGCATTCAGTATATTGAGCTTAGTAATAGAAGATTAGGATCAATTCAAGCTACTTCAGGAGTACCACAAGGCTCTCATGTTAGTCCGCGGATCTTCATAATTTTCATCAATGACTTTACTGAAGTAATACAACATTCTAAGGTATTAATGTTTGCAGATGATCTCAAAATCTTTAAAACAGTAGAAAACATCGGCGATACCCATAAGCTACAAGAGGACATCGACAATCTAGCGAAATGGTGTGAGTCTAACCTCCTCAGTCTCAACATCAACAAGTGTAAGAGTTTATCGTTCCATGGGAAAGTTAACCCTGTTACACAACAGTATCAAATAAATGGCGTGCTTTTACAAAAAGTATTCGAGATTAAAGACTTAGGGGTTACTTTCGTTTAAAACATGTGCTTTACTAAGCATATTGAGCAATGCGTTAGCTAGAGCCAATTCCATGCTTGGTTTTATTAAGCGTTGGACTGGGGATATTCATGACCTCGAGACAATCAAGATCCTGTATTATGCCTACGTCAGATCTCAACTTGAATACGCTGTCAACATCTAGTGTCCTTTTTTTCGGCGAACCTATCAGAAAACTCGAGAGTGTCCAAAAAAAGTTTATACGGTATATAACGTGTAAAGACTGGATGCAAAACCTATCAAATGACAACATTGGCAAATAGACGAGAGCTTTTAAAGTGTTCGTTTATTGGAAATATTTTACTTGATCAAATCGATGCACCATCCATACTGGAATCAATTAAAATAAAGGCACCGAGTAGGAATTTAAGAGATCATGAGTTCCTTCATCTGAATAAACACAGAACAAACTATGGTGACAATGAACCGGTAAACATGATGTCGAAGAGTTTTAATAAAATCGACCATTTGTTCGACTTTTACTTAAGTAACGACAGCTTTAAACGTAGGTTGAACAACATTTTGCTCCAACCTAAAAATATTTGTATGTCAATTTTAATTCTTTATATTTAATTTAATTTTTATTCTACCCTGTTCAATATGATATAAATTCAAGTTAAATTTGTAGACTTTTCTCTGTATAAATAAATAAATAAATAAATAGAATGGATTGGGATTATTACCATGGCCTTCCTTATCACCTAGTCCTAAACGTTACTCGTTTTCCAATTTTCCATGTTATTCAACCAAATGTAATATCTATAAGATCCCGGACGCGGGTGACTAGAAGAAAAATATTTGGGTCAACATTTATTGCCAACGTATAAATGGATCGTTTTTAAAAGCTTGCGAATTACTGCTAAAATTGTGTAAAGTTAAAGTTTTCTAATATATTTTGCAAATATAATTGGAAAAGCAATGTTGTTTATTGGCCTTTAGGCTACACCTATAGTAGGTACATAAATATAAAATATTAACATTAAATCAACTTGTCAAAAAATCACCTGCTTTGAAATTATTAAATTAGGTCTGATTAAAACGTTTAAGCAGTTTGTTGTTTTTCATTTTGTAAGCAAATTCAATATGTGATCCAATATATAATGTTGATATTGACAATGGATACATGAAAACGCCGTATAAATGTTAAAATTAGGTTGGGGGATAATTCAACTTAGTATAGTTTCTATATACCCTATACCCACAAATAGCAATATTGGTTTTTTAATAACTACCACCCACCGCGTAATTTATTCAAAACAATCATAACAGCATAAGCGTAAACATTCGCTATATATGTACTTGTGTACAGTATAAACATTACATTTTACTAGACATCAATTATGTTGTCAATATGCAATTAACTACCCTACACGCAATAGATTTTTGTTAACAAGTTAATAATTATCTCGATTTATAAAACTAGCTTGACCTTTTCGTAAATTTATTGGTTACTAAATATGAAATTGATCAAAAAGTATTAATTTCATTCCAATTCTTGAACGTAAAAATCTTAAATTACCTCACCCTATATATCTCATATCAAAACATATTAATTCAAGTCTAAATGTTTATTGTTGTCACTCAATCATGAATTGGTTTGTTTGAAAGGGTTCGAATATTTCGTTTGGCGCTTACATCCATTTCCACGAGAAATTTAAGACACCAAAAAATCCAAGGTTGTTCGCTTTATCTCAAATGACATGACATTTATGGTTTGCATTTTATAGTAGCATTGTATGTAAAGGGAACATTCGATATTTAAATTTTATACTTTTAATTATTTATATAACACAAAAAAATTAATTAAATTAAATTTCGATTGGTAAATTATATAATTGTGTGTTTTAATATATTTTAATCAATCACGACATAATATCATATTTCTACAAGTGCGAAAGAGGTTTTGTATTAATTTTGAATTTTTTCGCAAAATTTAGTTCAACTAATTCACGGCTATGTACGATATATGAAAAAGTCGTATTTATTGAATAAAATACAACGGACGGTGATTGTGTTAGGAGCTCCGAAAATAAATCAAACCGTTCTATATTTTCATTTATTGTTTTCGTTTTAAAATTACCTTGAAAATGGTAAATTGTTGTTGTTGGTGAAAAGATTTTTTTTTTTTTTTCAAAATGTTTTTCTCATAATCTTGATAATTTTTTTGTTACTTTTCCCACTATAACAAAGTTATATTGGGTAAGTATTGTAATCGCGAAAAAAATATTGTTGCAGATTTTTACATTTCTAAACAAAAATGTCGTGTCCGTCCTGTGAGTCATAAGCTTTTGTTATTTTTGTTTTGCCTAGTGCTAATTATATAACTTAAAGTGAAATGCGTTTAAATTTATTAAAATGACCGATAGGCTAGAATCGTTCGGGCTCACAAGCAAATGGTCCAAAATGAGGACCGGTTTGCTAAAGCAATAACTGAAACTACCAGTGTCAAATTTATAACTAGCCGATTTCAAGTCTTACAATATAGATACATTAAGTTCAACAAATTCGAGCTTCAGTTATTCGAAAGCCCAAACTATAAGTGAGATATTTGCTGTATTTGTTCAATCTGTCTATCGATCAACCGCTAATACTGATTACATCGATAGAACTAGTAATAGCAACATATCAATTACTCCTCCAGCCAAATCTAAAGAAGGCATTTTTCTAACAGCTTTGAAGGTTTTTGGAGACGGATGTGGGCCCGATGATATATATTCTATCTATATTAAAACTTTTGCGAGTATTTTCATAAATCCGTTGTACAAACTGTTCAACTATTACTTATCCCCTGCTGTGTTTCCCGAAAAATGGAAAATCTTTAAAATAACTCCAATCTTTAAATCAGACAAATGGGATTACGTCACATGTCACAGAGGAATATCAACTTCATCATCAATTCCCAAATTATTTCAACTAGTTGTATGCAACGCTTTTAAATCAAGCATGGGTTTATGCCTGGTGGGTCCACATCTATTAACCTGATTGAATTCACCAGCAATAAGGGAGGTAGAAAAACATCATCAAGTAGACGTAGCTTAAACGGATTTCAGTAAGGCATTTGATTCTATATGTCAGCATAAAGCACTCCAAAATCTATTTGCATTTGGATTTTCATTAGAATACATTAATTTGTTCAAGTCATACTTAACAAACCCTTTTTAATATGTAATAATTGGAAATAAAATATCCAACGTTGTCAAAGTTACTTAGGATGTTCCTCATGGATGACATATTGGACCATGGATTTTTATTGTTTTCATTGATCCGTTAACCAAGATCATAAAAAACTCAAATATTCTCACATTTGCTGATGACGTAAAAATGTATCGTACGATTGAAAAAATTTGTGATGCTGACAAACTACAAGATGACCTCAACTCAATAGACTTTAGTGAGTGGTGCGACCAAAACTCATTAGACTTAAACATCAAGAAGTGCACAATTATGTCTTTTCATCGTAAAAAAAAATCCGATACTAACTACATACAACATCAATAACAATATAGTTCAAAGAGTACAAGAGATTACTGATCTAGGAGTCACCTTCGTCGTATTGCTAAAGCAAACTCTATTTTTGGCTTTGTCAAACGATAGACTGGGGAATTCAGTGATACACAAACTTTGTTTACACTTCATTATACGCTTATATAAGATCTCAAGTGGAATATGATGTAATCGTCTGGAATCCTTATTATGATGGGCACATCAAAAGAATTGAATGCATACAAAAAAAGTTTTTGGTATTCCTGTTGAAAAAAACTGGCTGGGAATATGACTATAACATACCTTTTTATCAAAATGTGGCTCGCTTCACACCATATCCAACTAGGTGTACATAAAGAATATAAAATTTGCACCCTTTAAAACAGACGTCTTCTTCTGGATGCTGCTTTTATCGGAAACGTCCTACTTGGCCACATCGATTCAGCTTTTGTATTGGAAAACATATCCATAAATGTTCCAAGCGGGACATTGCGTAATCATCGATTCGTGGCGCTAGAACATCATTCCGCTAATTATCAGATTATCAAAAGCATTCAATAACGCAGAGCCGATCGAAAAAATCAAGCTGATCGAGAGAAGGAACTTGGACGAATATCTATGCCAACTTGCTATTGCCAAACTATCGCCAAGTATTATGACATTCTCGGAAATTTTTATTAAAGAATATGAAACACGGTTGTATAATAACCTAAGCGACTATACTTTTTATGCATGTAGTAATGCGAACAATAAAAATGCTGGCGTAGCTGCTTATGTACATAAGTCATTGAATGCAATGTGCTTTAATTTAACATTTACTAGTGGTCTTAAAGCTTGTTTTAAATTGGGTGGTAAGATGAATTTGTTTTAAATTTTTTATAGATTACATGCCTTCTCGATGGAAATGTTTAATCCGGAATTGGAAGAATTAGTTGATAACATTAGCGTTGAGTGCGTCATTATTATGGGAGACATAAATTTAGATTTAATTTGTGCATCTCGTTATGGCTGCCAATGGTCTAAATTCTCTTATTGATCAATCAACTCGCTTTAGGGGTACGTTTAAATTTTGCTTAAACCAAATTTTTCTTAGACCAAATTTTTCTTAAATTTCCTAATAACAATAGCTCAGGATAAAAATTTAACGTCAATCATTTGAATAAATTGTTATTTTCAAATAGGGCAGTTTCACAATCTTGTTTTATTGATCCAATATCACCTGTGAAAATTATTAATGTTATAAGTAGTCTAAAAAATACTAGTCCCTGTAGAATTGATGGTATTTGGAACTTAGTTAACAAGAAAATGGTAATTTATATAGCTGACGCTTTATCGTATATTTACAATCTAAGCATTAGATTTGGTTCATTCCAATGATTTGAAAAAGGCTCTCGTCATTTCAATATTTAAAAACGGTGATGTTACGAGTATGAAAAATTATCGACCTGTTTTACTGTTGTCAGGGTTTTCGAAAATTTTTGAAAAAATTGTGAAGTTTAAAGCTTTAGCCTTTCTCAATAACGACAGAAATACGGAGGATGCTATAATTGACTTCTTGACATCAGTTTATGATGGGATAATGGAAATCAGAAACAGGCAGCATTATTCATTGATATTATGAAAGCATTTGATACCGTAAAATTTATCCAACAAAATTTTATTGGATAAATTGTATAATGTATGGATAAGAGGTGTCTCTTTGGAATGGTTCAGGTTATTTTTGAAAGATAGAGTTCAGGTGGTTAGAGTTGGGGGCAAGTTGAGTGAACCTATTCTTTTTAACGTTCGTGTTCCTCAAGGTTCAGTTCTTGGGGCATTGCTTTTTTCTATATACATTAACTCGTTTCATCAGTTGAATCTTTCTGGAAAGGCGACGTTAGACGTTATTTGCTGATGACACAGTTATTGCTTTTTCTAACTGTGCGTTTGATCAACTATTTCATGAAATGCGCAACGATCTATGTATTAAAAATTTTGTATTAAGAAGATATTTTGATAATAAGTAAAGACTGTATTTTAAATAAATAAATAAATATTAGGTTCAAACTATTGCACATCTTCGAATCTTTTACTTAATTAGAATATCAATTTCTTTTAGAGGATGCCATTCCAAGCCTTCCAAAACTAGTTAAAACTTCCAACACTCCTCTAAGCAAATTTTTAGAAGATCTGTAATTTGATAAACCAATCTCCACTGTTCATCGTTGGAAACGTGAAATGTCCAAGCTTCATGATAAAGGGATCATTTAAGTTCACCAATTGTTTCACGTGTTGTCACGCATAGGAATATTTCGGTTTCTGCGATATTCAGTCGGCAGTTTCCTCAGAACAGGAAAACCGATAACTTCTTGATAGAATGAAATGATAGATTCCAAATTTATTAACAATTAAAGTTACTGTGTCACCGTTATTAAAACCGCAAACTAATTTCTGCTTAAAGTGGGTACTTATTACATGTTAATTGTTAAAATTGAAGCACTTGAAGTAGCAATTAATTTATAAATTGTTTATTTACCTGGGTCAGTAATTTCATGATGATCATAGTAATAAAAATATAATCGGAACATTTGTACATGCTTTTGAATATATTTAATGGCCTAACACACACCTGACGATTGCAGCAAAATCTCAATTTGTAATTGTGCCTAAATTTTGTCGCTTCGAAATTTGACACATTGTTCCTAATTTTTTTTTTAATTGATCGCTAAATGAAACCTTTTGTTTTTATGTTAAAGTCCATTTGCTTATTTTATTTAATGACGTATGAGCAAGGACCATCCCGTGCTTAGTTTTGTATGAATGCTATTAATGTTTTCTGTTACAGCTATTTATAAAATCATGATTAGAAGAATTTCGAAAGTATATTTAAAATATTTCCTAAAAAATAAAACATACAAAAAGGCCATAAGATAACCAAAAGTCCAAAACCTACGGCTGCGGCCAGAGCACACACGTTGCGGTAAGTGAAGAAAGATGAGCAGCGGAAAAACTAAACACATGCATTTATACGGACAGGTCCGGGTTTAACTTATAGGCCCGAGCCTACGGCGGCAAGTTTCTCGAAAAAATGGGGCAGCAATAAATATTTAACAACCTTTCCTTCAATTTAACGAATAACATAAATCATAAAACCTGCCACTTCAAAGAATATTTCAAAAATAACTTCATTGCCGAACACCATCTACTTTCAAATGAAAAAATAAATAAAAATACTAGTTTAATGGATAAAGGCAGATGAATTTGATATTTCATGTCCAAATATTGTTGCAGCATTATGAAAAAATTGTTCGACCGAATAATCGTTTCACCTCGCCTAACGTTCAAGCTTAATTGTAATCGACAAGCTCAAAGCAAAAATTAAAAGCTTGAGATTTTGCTATCTTGGTATAAAAGAAGAAATCATGCAAACAAATTCGTTTGAGGATATCATTAACGTTCAAACCGTGCTTTGGGGAATACAGTTCCCCAAACATAGTTTTAAGGTTAACTTTGACTCATTGCATCATTTTACAAATAAACTAAGTACACATAACTCAAAATCATATAAAAATTTGAATTATCCCTCCACTTAATGAAAATTAATATTGAGGAATTCTATTTCCCGTAACATCGAATTAAGTTGTTAAACATACACACGGGTTTAAGGTTAAAACGGTTGCTGAACCAAAGACAAGACTTATTAAACCCTAAAGTCAATTTCATAGTTGCCTTCATTCATTCAGTCAAAGCTATGTGTATGACATTAATGCAAAATACCAAAGTATTTTGGTCCAAATTCTCTTCCAACCAAATCACTTTAAATGATACAAGCCACGCCTGCTTATTTCATACTTTGGTTGAAAAAATTCTAACTTTAAGCAAAAGTATCGATGTATCGTACTACCACGTCTTTTTACCCAATATTGTGAACCCAGCATCAGTGATTTGTTTTAAGCATCATATTGGTCAAAAATGACGATTGAAAAAACGAAGGAACAAATTGGTCTATTTTGAGGAGTATGGTTCGCTTAAAAAAAAAAACAATGAGCGAGTTCACCCTCAACTCGCAAAAGATTTATGTGAAAACATTTTTGTATAAATATCTATTAAATCATGTTAAGCCATTTCGATAGGGCTCAGAAACCCCTCCATGAAGACGAATGTTGTTCGCTCAGTATTTAAATAAGTTACATTTTTGGTTCAAAAAGTCAATAAGTTATTCTATTTTGATTTTGGGGGACGAACCTTACTGACATTAATTAAGGATGAGCAAAGTACAGTTCTGTTAAGTTAATCACCTAAACCTGCCATGTACGCTTTAAAATATACCATTACTCATACACAGCAATCTTGTTCAAGATTCCATAGTAGTAAATGGTCACGGCAAACTCGCTGAAAAAGGCAAAATCACATCACTTTATCACTGATCAGTTTAAATTAAATTAAATAGAGCGGTTCTATTTGGGCGCAATGTTGGCCGTAAAATCATAGCAATTGGAAAGACAATAGTGCGAAACCCTCCATAACCAAACTCACGAACAGCATGAATAATACTAATAAGAAAGCATACCGATTAAACAATTTTAAAATTATTATTTTATTATGTATCAATGTATATGTGCAATTTTCACAGCACACTATTTCCATTTCCGCATAATTTGAGGTCCTTTGCTCGTATGTAATTTTCATTTTCAAAAACACTTGCTGCTGCGTCCATATTATAGCAGATATTTAGCGTATTTTGTTGACCAAAATTGAGTCCAAACTATTTTGGGTTTATTTGTTTCCCAAGAAAATAGCCAATTTGATTTAATTGGCAAAAGCCAACTTTTCGAAATAAAATATAAATTTAATATGTAATATGACCTGGTGGCAGGTATCATAACCAAAAATTAGAATTGGGTTTAATTTAACCCAATATTTTTTTGGGTTAATGTTATTCTTGTGAGGGTTTATCCTATGCAATTGTTGTTGTAAATTTTTCAAGGAAATACGCTTATTTTCACAACAAAATAAATTATAGTAGGCGGTTGTTTTTAGATTTTTTTTTCTATTCGGCTCACGATGTTTTTGAAATGCCGGATGATGTTGTATATTGCCTGAGTATGCGTAGATTTTGCATTGATGTTACGTTTTATTTATTTTTTGTTCTTATCGATATTCACACATACCAGAAATATTTTTTGTTCGGCATTTTTGTTTCCGTAACCCGATTTCTATACAATTTTTTACTTACTCCTGCCACTAAAGATGTTTTCACATCAAAAATCATTGAACGAATGAATGAAGGCAACCATAAAGTCTACTAAATTATTGTGTGCGTGGGTCGTGGATAGAGTGAAATGGCAGATATTTTCTGAAGGGTAGAGTTACAAAAATTAGTTTGTGTTAAGGGATGGTGAACAAACTTCAAGATATCATGTTTGCCTATCGCCAAGTAAATCTTAAAGAGATTGTTAAAATGGCAAACAGCCTTAAAGAAAAAGTGCTCACTCATCGGCAGTCGCCACCTACCAAATTCACCGAATTACGCTATGACTAGGTTACATTGAAAAATAATTCACTTTTTCATTGAAAAAGTAGTTAACATTTGAGTCTACTATCATATACGTATCGCTTTAATTTAATTTAAATTTTTGTTAGTATACGGTGAATGAAGATGTGTGCATATTTCTAACAACAACTAAATAAGTGGAAGGCGGACAATTCTCAATTGGCATATGCACGGCAAAATTCTAAATCCGGTCCCTTATATGGAGATCCCTCTATGATGCGGACGACAGGCTAAGCGATTTTTTGAATGCTTTAAAAAATCACTTCTCGCCTCATATCACCCTTGTCGCGTGCACTCTGCCTTATCATCAGAAACAAACGTTATCGTTACCGTTATATACAAATAATTGAATCGTTTATTCTTGAAAGGGCTCATGTCCACTTCTTCAAATTATTCAGGAAATAAAAAAAATTTTATATTATCACCAAAAATAAGTTTCGGAGGGAATTTGAGTTTATTAATAAAAAGGTAACTCGCTATGAAATTGTAAGCTGAATTTTGGGGTTATTTATCAATTATTTCAGCTGGTATGCTTATTTTTAAAGCATGAACATGGGCCCTTTCAATTATATCTTACCTTAGAAAAGTAAAAGTAGAAATTTTAAAGACTTAAGTAGTCACTGTCTTCACTATTACATTCCATTCCAGTTGGCCATTGCATAATTTCGTCGTAAAAATACAGACACTGAGCAGGTAAGTACTTTAGGACTTTTTGCAGGTCACATATTTTTTTAATATTTATTATGTTTACAGTATCAAACGCTCTTTGAGAAGGTACTCTTACTTTGGTAGTATTAAACCGTAGAAGTTTAAACGTAAAACTTTCCAAACTATCAATAAATTCACGGGCTTCCAAATTTCCGAAATTTAAATTTTATTTTTTTGCTTTTCTGCCTTTTGATTGAACAGCAATTACCTGCTTTTTGAAAAAAGTAGGCCACCAATCCTTCAAGTTTAATATTTGATTATTATTTGATAAAATATTTGTATTGATTTTTGTAGTGTACTTGATCGGTTGATCAGGGCCCCATATTCCTCTGGCAATAAATGTCAATTTTCTTTAAATTTCTCTTGTTTACTCCAAACACACGATCACAAGGTAGAAAGCTATAGCCTCGAACGGGGAAATACTGATAGATTTTGGTCAGATTTTTTTCAATACTAAAAAGCCATTAGAAATCGTAATACCGTGTTATTACGATTTTGACCAGGGCATTACTCTTGAAATAATCGATATGCATTATGGCAGTAAATAGAATAATTAGCGAAGCTGAATTTACTCAACACCAACACAAATGTCTATACAAGCCGTGCTGTCTCTACACATTGGATTATTGCGGTAGATTAGTTTAGTGATTTGTTGCTATATACTACTGTGTCCAAAAAGTAAAGCCCGTTTTTATTTATTTCACAAAATATTTATTTATTCTTCCAAATCTATTTCGTCGCTTTAAAGTAATCCCCTCCCGACACAATACACTTATGCCCACGTATTTTCGAAACAAGAATTAAAGTCGTCTTCCGGGATAGCCTTCACGGAATAGCGATTCACGTTTTATCTCTTCTATCGTCTTAAAATGATTTCCCCGCAGTATGGTCTTTTGAGTTTCGGGAATAGCCAGAAGTCACACGGTACTAAATCAGACGAATACGGAGGTTGTGGAACGATATGGATCGAATTTTTGGCAAAAGGGTGCAATATCGTGGTGCAAATACCAAGAATTGTCTGCCCACAATTCTGGCCTCTTCTTGCTAACAGCTTAACGCAAACGACGCAAAACCCTCAAATAATACTATTTGTTGACGGTTTGGCCGGGTGGAAGGAATTCTGAATGGACAATACCACGATAATCGATCAAAACTGTCAACAAGACCTTCAACTGAAAAAACTCAAAAAACTGATGAATGTTTTGAAATAAAAATTGTCACAGGACTGATGTATATCACGTTGCTGCCAACTTAGAAAAAAAATATTTATGATGTGCGGTTTACCCGGGTGATTTAAATTGAAAACTGGCTTTACTTTTTGGACATAGTAGTATAAGCATGTTATAAAATATACGAAAAAGTAAAAACACAACAATATTTTACTTTTTAAATATTAGTTTAGTATTTAAAGGGCACATGTCCTGGAGATGAGCCCTTTCTAAAATAAATGATTTTTTTTTTGCAAGGTAGGTGCCGTTCCATTAACCATATGGCAATGTCGTCTTGTCATAAAACTTATGTACATGTCGGTAATACAAAACCGTCATAATACTAATTTTGACAAAAAGTGGACATGAGCCCTTTCAAGAATAAACGATTCAATTACTTTTCATAGTTTTTTTCGATATTTCGTTGGAATCAATTATCCGGATAATCGATCAAATTACCCGAGTAGTCGAGTATTCGAAACAGAACCAAAATATCCGAGTACTCGGGTACTCGATAATCGATGTTGGATACCCTATTTGGAACCGTACTTACAATTTATTAACTTTGTGGAATCAAATTGGCATCCAATAAAAAAAAATAAAACCAGAATTGACCTTAGTCTGAGTCTACCAGTCAGTCTTTCGTATTCTTTCTCGCATAATATGAACTCCTCAAAAGGATTCATATTTACACTACGTCGTGATATACACATTCCAGTGAGGTGAAACAGATCCTTGTGTTATGTTACGAATTATTCGCTTCTCGATATTGAAGCACCTGTCAATCTGTTAATTTTACAAAGGAGCAAGGTGAGTTTACCCACGTATTTTCCAAATATTTCTGGTGATTCAATTGATATTTAAATAATTAAAGCGAGTAGGTACTGTTTAAAGTTGATCCGACCAAATTACACCAGTAGTTCGAACTTAGAAGGCTGCATGCCGCAGCTATCAAGTAATAAAATGCTTTATAAAGTAACTTAACACAGCTTACATCACATCACACCACACAAAAACAAATACTTGTTATGATATTCGATCACATTTACCGAACTCAAACACAATTATATGGTCTATATTTAAGAAACTCCGAATATAATAAACAATCACGCAAAAAAAAACAAAAAAATATTAAATAACTAACCTAGATACCATCAAACAACATCACGCACGCTAATTAGTTTCCTCATCGCGACAGCAGTTAAAGGCGGATGAAAAACAAAAGTCAAAATGCTATAAATAGTTGGACATCCTAATAGAACAATAAACTGTTATTGATATACTCGTATGTACAAAAAAAAAACAAAAAAACTAAGCTACGTTAACCCAATAAATTAACTATTTGACTAATTAATTGAGCGCCACGTCGTGGCCGCATTTGCTCTGTATTTCTCTTGCCAACTCAATTATAATTTTGAAAAACATGTGCCCGAGTATTTATGTTAAGGTTATAAAATATGATATCCAATTTGATAAAAAAAAAATTCGATGAACATGTGCCAAAAATATGTTTTGGCCCGCCGCGCGACATTTATAGATAACCTATAAATATAAATTCTATCAAGAAGTAAAAAGAGAAGTTGATACGTTTGATGATAAATGAAAAATCCAATTTTTTTTTATAATAAATTAATAATTTAATTTTTATTTTAATTACATAACAAAATTTGTTTTATCTTATTTTTTTTTAATTAAATTAATGATGATATATAAAAAACTATATATAATTTAAAAATTTATTATTTTTCGATTTAAAATACCAAATCACATAATTTAATTGTTTTTTCTTGTTTTTTGTTTTTTTTTTTTGTATAATTTGAGGCAAAGATGAGCAACTAGTGTAGGTTTTGTGTAGTTTCTTATTCTTGAGATGTTGTTTGATACAAAAATAATTTTTTGGGATTGCTATGTATATTAGATTGCAGTCTTTAGATAATGTCGAATAATTTACCAAAAAATTGTTGATGTTTGTTGTTTTTTTTTATAAGCGTTTCTTATGCTGTATTGTTGTTTCGATGGTGATAATTAATAATAGATAAGAGTATATATATATAAGAAGATACATATATAGCTTAGAAACATTTGCGGTGGACAATTCCTGGGCCGGATTCGTCGTATTCTTGTTTTGAGATCCACATCTGTTGGAAGGTTGACAATGAAGCCAAAATTGATCCACCGATCCATACGGAGTATTTACGTTCTGGTGGTGCAATAATTTTAATTTTGATTGTTGATGGGGCCAAAGCTGTGATTTCTTTTTGCATACGATCAGCAATACCTGGATACATGGTGGTACCACCTGACATGACAATGTTGGCGTACAAGTCCTTACGGATATCAACGTCACACTTCATGATTGAGTTATAGACTGTTTCATGAATACCACATGATTCCATTCCCAAGAATGAGGGTTGGAAAAGTGATTCTGGGCAACGGAAACGTTCATTACCAATGGTGATGACTTGTCCATCGGGAAGTTCATAGGATTTTTCCAATGAGGTTGAGGCAGCGGCTGTGGCCATTTCTTGTTCAAAGTCCAATGCAACGTAACATAATTTTTCTTTGATGTCACGAACAATTTCACGTTCAGCTGTTGTGGTGAATGAGTAGCCACGTTCAGTGAGGATTTTCATGAGGTAATCGGTTAAATCGCGACCAGCCAAATCCAAACGGAGGATGGCATGTGGTAAAGCATAACCTTCATAGATTGGTACTGTGTGTGAGACACCATCACCTGAATCCAAAACAATACCGGTGGTACGACCTGAAGCGTACAATGAGAGTACGGCTTGGATGGCAACATACATAGCTGGGGAGTTGAATGTTTCAAACATGATTTGTGTCATTTTTTCTCTGTTAGCCTTTGGGTTAAGTGGGGCCTCTGTCAAAAGGACTGGATGTTCTTCTGGTGCGACGCGCAATTCATTGTAGAAAGTGTGATGCCAAATTTTTTCCATATCATCCCAATTTGTGATGATACCGTGTTCAATTGGATATTTAAGTGTTAAGATACCACGTTTGCTTTGGGCTTCATCTCCTACATATGAGTCTTTTTGTCCCATACCGACCATGACACCTTGATGTCTTGGGCGACCAACAATTGATGGAAAGACAGCGCGTGGAGCATCATCACCAGCGAAACCGGCTTTGCACATACCGGAGCCATTGTCAACGACTAAAGCAGCAACATCATCGTCACACATTTTGATTTATTTTATTTTATATTACTGTGAACAAAAAGACAAAAATACCAAATTAGTTTTCCCGCCGAATTTTCTTAACAGTTTTTTGATTCGTTATATTGTGATAATTTTGTGCTCCATTTTGGGTCAACATTTAATTAAAATTTGTAAATATAATTTTGGTATTACGTTACACTTTTAAAGAATTTTTTTTTTTTAATTAATGAAAATTTGAAATTTTTTTTTAAATTTATTAATTAATTTTAAAAATTATAACATTCTTAAAACCATTAAATATTTAGAATCGTTGCAAAATATTTGAATTTAATTTTTCCACTGGTAATCCGACCCAATTAATTATTTGCTTAATTAATCAGCCCGTTTAATTTAGTTCAAACTTTTAATCCAAATATTTCACTCACGATTTCGATTAATTAAATATTTATTCACTATTAGTATTCGAAATTCGAAAATTATGAATAATCCACAGAATAATTGTTCGAATATTGGAAACGAATGCACAAAAATTTTTTTTTTTTTTCACTTTAATTCAAAATAATTTAATTTTAATAAATAAAAATTCACAAACCTTTCTAAATTAAAAAAATTAAACACACACTTTCTATAGTCCTTCTCGTAAAGCAGAACTGCGAGTGATTTCCAGATATGATTGTTCTAATATTTATACTATTAAGCGTCGGCGTAAAATTTGTTGGTGTAAAATCGTATTCGGCGGGCCAACCCGAATTTTTGGGCCGAGTTCGGCGAAAATTTCCCCGAACCAATCAAATTTTCTATATAAAATTAAAACGATGAACCCGAAATAGAAAATACAGACATGAACAATTTTTTTTTTTTATTTGGTTTGTTCGTATACACACTTTAAGTCATCCCATACATGGATCGACCAAATAGACAAAAAAAAAAAGCAAAACACAAAAAATTCTATTCGACGTTTATGAAATGCAAAATTATGTTCGTTCGAATACCATATATGATTGTACTTGAAGAAAACATTAAGAATTTTTTTTTTGTATTTACATACTTAATGCATTCTGTAAAGTGAAAATTATTAAAAATAGTTTTCCTGTGAAATGGTGACAAAAAATTTCTGCTCTTCGGCCTGCGACGTTTGTGTAAGGCAGACGGGGGAATTTAATTTTATTATTTTTTTTTTTTCTATTTTGCTTCTAAAAATATTTTATTTGTTTATAAAGTGTCAAATTTGTCGGTTAATTTTTTTCTGTATACATAAAAAATGGAAAATGAGTGAAATTCCATTGGATTGAGTGATATTTTTTCGTCGAAATTAATTTTTTAAATTTTGTTTTACGGCTGATCGATGTAAATACGATTAGAGAGAAAAAAAATGTCACTCCATATATGGTAACAGGAAAATACTAAACATATTTTCTCGTTTTTAATTAGAAACATAAAAAACGGTTTCTAACACAAAAAAAAAAAACTAAAACTGAAGTGGAAAACTAAAATTAGATTGTGTATTTATTGTAGTAGCTAAAGATCAATAAACTAATTAGTTTTTCGATTTATATTTGATTTAGTATATAGACGATTAGTATTCCATACCAGTTAAATAACCATACATGGTTCGAATAGGGCACATGCAGAAGAAAATAAAAAGCGCGCGGAAATAAAATCAGCTGAGCGCAAGATAAAATAAAATTATAAATTTCACGTGTCATTTGTGCGCACGATTATCAACAGACGAATATTTTATATTATAAAAATAAAAAAAAATGTGTTTACACATATCCTCATATAAGACTCAAAAATACAATAAATTTTAATTGTAGACACTCAAAAAAAATTATATGATTCATTGCATTTTTAACTAACCACTTTAGGTACGATTACGCGAAATTGATAATCCGTGACCTTGTTGATGAATCATGCGCGTGCTAAATTGTAAAATAATTTTATTCAATTTGATAGCCCACGCGAATTTTCTAGCATCCCACTTGATAACAGATTATATATTGTAGATTTATATATGTATTGTATATATTTGACTGCCAGTAATGGAGCCAATTTCATTGAAATACTGATCTATATATTTCGCCACCACTAATAAAGGAATTTATCTTGATCGCATTTTGTAACGCAATGTGGTAATGCGCAGGTGAAATATTTTTTTAGTGATTAGGCAAAATTATGTTTATATAATGCCCCAAAAATTAAATTTCCCTTTATTGTTGTTCATACATATTGTACGAATGCCAATCTTTATGATTATATTGGCTCTAGTCCAGAACCTTTCCTATACCACTAACTTTGGTGAAAATCGTGCCAATATTATATGCATCCTAGATAAGCTTTTAGATTAAAATTACTAAATGGGGAATTTCAATTTTTTTTTTTAACCAACTTGTGCAGAACAGTTTAAAATTAATTCAATTTCAACCAGGAAATTTAAATTTAATCGTGAGAAAATAATTTTTGAGAAATTTTATTTTTTAGTTCGGTAAATACATTTCAAATATTTGACAGAATTTCTAACAATACACTAACTATACGAACTTGCGAGATTATAGCTCTGTTCGCTCTAAAAATTAAAAATACCTGCTGTCGGATTTCTTTTAATTTATAAACCTAAACTTTAATAACACGAGCTGAATTATTGCCGAACGCTAAACCAACTACAGTTGCTATAATTTCTTTTTACTTTTGGTTTTGACTAAAAATTTCGCTAAATCTCAAATTATGAAATTAAAGAATTTAAACTCTGAAAATTGAAATTTAAAAATTCGAATGGAGAAAATAAATATGAAATTTGAAGATTAAAGGTTACAAGACACTTAAATTTCAGGCCAGACGGTCTTTTTAAAAGAGAACATTTTCTCTTTCTTTACCCCGATCTTTTTAACTCTTTCCTTTTTAGTGTTCTTTTTTCTAATTTTCTATATTTACTTGTAGTCGTCTTCAAAATGTAGCATGTAAAAATAACACTAATTTTACAATCCAAACATGAAGCTCACTATAAAAAGTGCGGTACTACGGTTTCATTATGTAAGAAGGGGAAATTTTACTTAGAACAACACTCAACTCGTTTTTAGTGCCTGAACTTTCAAAATTTAATGATAAAGTTTCAGTTGTGGATGGAACACTAGCCTTACCCCAGAAGAGCCCAACAAAGCTATTTAAAAAATGTTTACCGACTCTGAAACCGCACATTGAATTTTTTCTGCCAAGACAAAAACAAGATCGATTATGAAAAATTTGATTGCTCCATATTATACAACATTTCAATTAATTTCCAAAATTGACTATTATTTCTCAGTTTCAACGGATGCGAGCAACCATATAGGAAACTAGACAAATTTGTCAGTTTTAGAGGGATTAATCGAACAAGAGATGGCATGTTAAATGTTGAATAAGGATTGGCTACCCAGTCCATATAATTCATAATGCAGCAAAACACGGTCTCGAAGCTTCGCCTTGATATTGATGTATTGGCTCAAAATATGTATGTAACTATTTTGCAAGTTATACAGTTATACATTAAGAACAGAAAGCCTAAGGTATTTTTGATTTTTTTCGAATAGAATACAGGAGTTTATTAAAACATTGTAGAACTCGATGGTTGGCATTTTACCCAGTTGTTCATCGATTTTGCAAATATGTGAGGGTTTCATATCATATTTCTTATCGAAAACCTGACCTTCTAAACCGACACTTTGTTAAAGCAAGATAAACGAAAGTTTAATTAGAAACTTTATGAAAATAAACTTAAAGCATAAAATGTTCGAACTGCCGCCAATATGAACCGATTGACGCGGTCGGAAGCGTTACTCTGCGGTGCGTGAAAAGGCGTACGAATATGTTTCACTCCGTATTTTGAGAGCAAATTTTGAAAAAGATTCGATTGGAATTGTTTCCTGTCGTACGTAAATACCGATTGTGGTACGGAAAATAAATTAAAAAATTCGTTTTTCACATATAAGAACTAAACCAGGAAGCGATGCTTCACGAAGTGGCTTCAACAATACGAACCTCGAGTAGTGATCTAAAAAGATAAGAATGAAACAATTACCCTGCTTGGATCTTGGATACGGACCCAAAAAAAAATCAAGGTATAGTCGCTCGAATGGCCGAATAACTTCGATTTGATGTCTCATGTTAGGCTGTAAAGAGTAGTTAACGGGTTTCAACATTTTACATAGTTGGCACTTATTTATGAATTCTTCTTTTTTCTCTCCAGTAAAATTGCCGCTGGAGCCGTTCCAATGTCTTATAAACTCCCACATGGGCAGCAAAAAGAGGTAAGTGTGCTTGTCTTACAAGTATAGGCGTGAGGTTTAAGGGAACTACAAGTTTCCAAATGGAAAACATTCCATAACTCAGACAAATTAACAATTTCCCATCTTTCACCTGTAGATTGTTACACCTGTTTAGGAACGCCGTCGAATTAAGATCGATGTGAAGAGGCTCGGAGTTTGAGACATTTAATGCTGGTGTGATTTCTTCGCAGAACACCCTCGATAGTGCATTCGGAACTGTATTCAAGGTATTCTTCTGATACTCAATTTTAAAGTTAAAACCTTGCAACTTCAAGCTCCATCTTGCCAAGTGACCAGAGAAATTCGCTTTGTTCATTAACCATCTGAGACTTACGTGGTCAGTAATTATAATGAATTCAAATCACTCCACATAGGGACGAAATTTCTTCACACATAAAACCACCGCATAACACTCTAACTCTGTAACGCTGTATTTTCGTTGCGCTGATGCGTTTAGTTATGGATAGCATGGGAGTAGAATGCTATGGGATGCTCTTCGCTCTCATGATACTGGAACAAAACTCCTCCAGCTCCGGTGGATGATGCATCAACTTGAATTAAAAAAGGTTTAGTATGGGAGCGGGAACCTTTTCGTGATCCACTCGGACACTCCCCTCACCGATGATGTGTCCTAGATACTTCAGATGTTTCAATGCGAATCGGCTTTTTTCCATCTTGATGGTTAGGTTGGCAGAATTTAGTTAGTTGGCGACTAGTTGTAACAACGATTAGAATTAGAATTGCTCGACGTAATTAGAAGGTCATCTAAATACAGGAAAATTGTGTCATGAACTCATGTGGAATTACGCGGTGCCTGAGTCGGCACAGACTTTGAGGAGTGTTGCACAACACGAAGGGCATGACAGTGAACTGATACAGAGGCCTACCCGCCGCTGTAAAAGCGGTTTTAGGTTTAGCATCATCGTCAAGAGGAATCTGCTAAAATGCATCTTTAAAATCTATTGAAGAGATGGAAATGGTATTTTCCAACCTTGTGGTTAAGAGCTAAACGTTGAAATGGAAATAATTCGTGCGCTTGCGGTCTGCTTGAAACACCGAGGAACATAAATTATTACTGTTTAATTCATGAATTTGTAAACGAATATTAAATAATTGGAAAACAAATCAATACCTAAATATAGAGACTGAGAAAGGTGTGGATACAGATACTTACAAATTTGGTGCTGAATTACAATATAAATTTAATTTAAACCATGGTATAACCGAGAATCCGTTCTTTGGATTCGTTTGCTGTAGCTAGAAACTGAGCCAAAGGCCGAATTGGTAACTTGGCCTTAACGAGAAATTCTTGGCAGCCTTTCTCCAGAACACTAATGTTGGTTCAAGTATATTCTGAATGTGAACTTCAGTATAAGGTCTACCATCCATGCCCGGAATAATTAAACTACTACATATTAGACGACGCATTTTATTTTTGGTTTAGAAATATTTCCAAGAACGATTAAATTGAGAGATTCAATATTAGCGTCACCTCGTTCTTTTACAAATTTGTCTGGGCTCGCAATTCGGGATCCGTATTGGACGCATTTTCTTTCATTGCCGCAGAGATCGGAACTGAAGAACGTTGAAGCAACGAGTCCCGATTGGTTCGTTCCTTCCGCTTTAAGTTTGCCGAATACGTATTACGACAGGCGGTACAATCTGGATGATAAACATCATCTTGAACACATCGAAAAAATTCAGTAGCTCTTTTTATATCCCGGTCTGATCGGCAGTTGCTAAATCGCTCTATCATAACATATTTGATTTGGGTCCAGGTTAATCCACTGAGTATATGTCTCTGCAAAAATGCCCAATATTAATCCAACGCCTCCCCTACCAATAAGCATGTAATGCCTTCAACGAGATTCTAAAGAGGTATTCTATTCCTAACCGACATATGTATGTTCGACGCTAAATATGAATCGCTCAATAGAGAGTTCGAAGCTTCAACCAATTGATTTCTATTATTTCCTTGAAAATGGTTATTGAGTTGCAATGGAGGTCGCAGTAGTGTTGACTCGTACTGGAATTTAAATTTGGTCCGTTGATTGCACTGGTGGTATCGATTCTCGCTGGTCAAGGTTGTGTCTTGGATAAGATGTATTATCGGGAATAGAGCAAATTGGATCCATAAATTGTAGACTTCACACATTATTTATATATTGGCATTACTTTGAGCAAAAGATACACGTCGAACAAAAGTATCCTCCATCCCCAATTCACCGTTCCTGGAACTAAAATTTGCCCCGTTGATGGCGCTAGGTGATCCAGATTGTGTTCTGGATAAGATATGTTATCAGGAATGGAGCAATTATGACCGATAAATTGAGGACTTGGCACATTATTTATATCGTCATTACTTTGAAGAAAAGGTGCCCGTTGATCAAAAGCTACCTTCCTCTCTAAATCATCGTTCCTAGAACTGCCCTGACCTAAAGTCGTGTGGGATAGACTACGATTTCCCGCATCATTCTGAATTAATTCCTGATTTTGTGAAACTGACGAAGATACAGCAGAGAATAACTGATCCCCGTGCCATTCACGCAATTCATTCTGCAGTTGCTCACATTTTTTTTATAAGCGGTATAACTTGGTCCGACATTACGTAAACGCCCTCTTACATGAATTAGAAGCGATTTTAAACTTCCAAAGTTTGTGGCATCGCACGAATCGCTCCAGCTTTACTATTCGTTCTCCCCTAAATTTTTATTTATTTTTTTCATTTCAATTTCCAACAAGAATTCGCTACCACCAGGCACAATTACCAAATTTGGATGTTCCCAGTACTACATCCTCTATCAAATACCCATAAAGCAAATAAAATCCAAATGCATCGGGAATTGTTGTCCCTTGCGATAAATACAAGATTATTACATTCACAAATTTTGCGTGACCCATGCTCGAGTAATAACAAAGGATTTTTCAGTAAAAGAAGTATCATCGTAGTATTTGGTTCACAAACTTGAAGGAAATAAAGTAACCTATTTAAGATAAGCTACAAATTTTTCTATAAATTTCCAGGATAAAACTCCACACTAAATGGCCAACCCAACCCCAAAATAAACTCAACTGGAAAGCTATATACGTGTATAAACTCAACTTAATCTAATCTCCCACTAAACAATAAGCTCGACCCCAAATAAATTCCTAACCGAACACCTCACTCCAACCCAGCTCAACTTTATCACCACAAACATCACCATCACCATCATTATCACTGTCACTATTATCATCACCATCATTATCACCATCACCATCAACATCACCGCTAAAAGAATTATGATACACTATCAATATATAAAAATGAAATCAATTGTTGAAGTTTTAGAAATTCCTTCTTAGTAACTTTGGACATGATTATCATCTGTCAAGAAGGAGTTGGTGGTATGAGTTATTATCATTGACCTTTCTTAAGTCTTAAACAATATGTGTGTAAAGTTTGGTTCAAATCGGTCAAGAAGTGAGGATTTGTTTAAATATCAAAACTATGTTTCGGTTGTAATTCAAAAAAGTAATCTACATATTGTCGGAAACTCAATAAGGTAAAGCGGGGGAAGATGCCACACTTAAGGAAAAAATTTAAATAAAAAATACCCAAATGCGTGAAACTAAATTTTAATTGCTTGATGGTATACAGTAGATAAACATCTATAAAATTTATAACAAAAATATTATTTATTTAAATTCAGATAATAGCTAATAACGATTAAATAAGGAGACACAAAAGTGGTATCTTACCCACATGCGTGGGTAAGATGCCACTAATGTTCAATATCAATTAGACTTTGACAAAATGCAAAAATAATCTATGATTTCAAATAAAAATAAATATTTAACATTTACATAACATTTTTTAAACAAAATAAATAATTTTTAACTTTTACACACAGGACACAAGACAAACTCCATTTTCACAACACACTTCATGCATATCTACTTATATCGTAATCGGAATCATAATAACTTTATTTTCTTACTCTCTTCAAATCAGACTCTCTGTTGTTAATTTCTCGCTTCCATTAATTTGTTTTTGATTTGCGTTTGACTTTGTGTGAGTAGCACATACAAACAAAATGTGAGCTTCTCACCTCCATTTTTTTTACTGGCTTCTACTGGCCCCAGGGTTTAAATTTTTAAAAAAATGTTATAATTAGACAAATTAAACCAACTAGCTTTTTCAAACTATGTATATGATTGTGAACTTGTTTATATCACTTATTATTTATAATGAATACTTTTAAATAATATCAAGCAATACGTCAAGTACAGAAAGTTAAATTTATGGAAAAATTTAGATCAGGCTCTACTGTTTTCAACAATGCTCGAAAATTAACTGAAAATCAAAGTGAAAAACCGGTAATTCGGTGTCAATATATTCAGCTGATCATAATACAACATTTAATCGTACGCTTATTGCCATCTGTTTATAAACAACGAAAATATAGCAAAGTGGCGTCTTACCCACACTGGCGTATTTCCCCGATTTACCTTATATGTATTGCTTTGTGCCCATAGACTTCGAATAGATTCATCTAATTTCTTTTGCAAAAGATAAAAGATCCATGGATCTCTGGCTTCGGCTTGTTCACCTAAAGCATTTAATCTACGTATTACCTCATCGGATGTATCGAGGGAAGTTTCGAAATAGTAGCACTGAAGCATTTATTGTGTGCCGTTTGCGATCATTTCGTTTACGATGCTTATTAAGTAGCCATTCAAAGCTCAGATAAATATGATCCTTCGGAATAGGGTTCCCAACTGGCCTTTTTTTGGAAACTGCAGTCCTTCTTTTGTGGAATTTATTCTTTCCACTTTCTAAAATCTAAAATGTCCTTTTTCTATAAAATTAGTGTATGTTATTTAGTGATGTATCTGTTACTCTTGTATTGCCAAGAAATGTAACAGAGTAGAGCCACAAGATTTATTACATTTATGTATTAATTATGGAACTGACCCCTCTAAGTTTACAAATAATTTTAACCAAACGATGGGTCTGGACATATTTAGCATAATGGATAAATTGCGGAATGATATAAATAATTGGCTAGAAAATAGATTTTATGGTTTCGAAGTAAATAAAATATTTAAAAATCTAAGACCCTGGAAAAATTATCGTATCAAAAGAACTTTAATAATTGAAACATAAATCTCTAGTTTACTTAAAAGAAGATTTGATTTCGGTACGCTGTTCAAGTGAACTGAAATGAAATTTTCACTGGCCTCTAAAACTAGAAAGTTAAATCTGACGTGAAAATTTAGTTTGATGATTCTCGTAAATGTTTTTATCAGATAACTTTAATTTGGAATTTAAAAACAAAATTAAAATTGAATGCAATAGGCGAATGAAAAACAAGAAACTCAAATGATGAAAAGTCAAAATTTAGCTTCACATTTATGAAATTTTCTTTTTCGTTTCCGCTTGTATCATTTTAAGGCCTACCCTGTTAAAGTGAAATGAAATTTTCACTGGTCTCCCAAAATAGGAAGATAAATCTGATGTGAAAATTTGATTTTACTTCATGTTGTCTCTGATAACATATTTTATACAATAAAATTCACTTCGATAGTTGATTATCCTCAAAACGCAAAAACAAATGAAATTGTCAAAATTTATCTTCACATTCATCGTCCGGAAAGATAAAAGTGAAGTGAAAAATGTGTAGAGATAAAATACAGACATCTGTATTCTAATACGAAAACTCCCATTTCGTGAGCTAAACTGCGTACCGTAAAGTAAATTCAGCGGTGAAATCTTCATTTTCGTTTTCGCTTGTGTCAATTTTATATGAAAAATTTCATTTCACTTTAGAAGCGTACCGGGTTTAAATATGAATAAATACGGACAAAGTTTTCGATGAGGTGATGGTAATTGAAAAGAAATGTTCAGTTATTAGCCAAGAGCTCTCAAATTTGTTGTGAAACCAAGCTTAGTTTATGTTGAATTCAATAAATAAGGTAAAGTTGGGCGTTACGGTGCAGATCCTTCTACAAATAAATGCTTTATTTACACCTGGTTATGTTTCCTTACTCGCTAGACCTCGATTGCTATGCAAAACGTCGGGCTGTGTGAAATAATTTATTTTGTCTTAATTTATTTGTATGCTAATCATCCTCTCATTTACCAAAATGAGCAACCCGAAGAGTTATATGATGTAATATTTATTATACAGGAGCCAATTGAGCTACTGTGTGTTGTTTATGACAAGAAATGTTAGGAACTCGTCAAAAGAAGATATGGCATATACAAATTGAGGGTTGGTTTAATGGCAGGTCACCGTTTCCCCCATAACCAAATTTTTGGCTTAAAAAATTGGGTTTCTTGCACATGGTTTCCTTGTTCTTACATTTAAGGAATTTAACGGTATTTTAAAATTGTTTAATTATATAAGTGGTAACTAAATACAATAAAATCAAAATTTCTGTCTATTTACATGGCTAGAGTTAAGTTTTTAGACTAAAGGCGGAGATGAAACGTTATTGGCTACTTGATGTTCTTGGAAAACAAGCTTCTATATATCCCTTTAAACGGTGTAACATATCACAATGTATATATCACACCATGGAGTACCATATCAAATTTTGGTCTAAAAAACACGTTCTTACATAACATACATCGACATATTTGATGCAAATCGTTTCAGAAGACAGGGTACTAATTTTCGACAATATGACTATATTATACTTCGATTCGTCGTTGCAGGCGACTTTTTCCAAAGTGCTAATGGTTTGTCCAAGTATTGTTTCGCGTAATTTATCTTTCATTTTAAGCTTTATTGAGAAACAATTGGCTGCCCGGATGCAAATACCCGACGTCTAAAAGCAGTATCCAACCAACTCTGCGTATTTTGAAGTGATTCAGCTTCATTTATTTTCCTGGCTTTATCTTCTATTTACGTTGTGTTTCAAGGTTCTTTTCTGATTCTATTTGTTAAATCCTCAGTACCATTATAGGTTTTAATAACACAATAATCTACATTTTTCAATACCATTAATCTGATGCAATAGCTCCTGTTTTTGCCTTTTTTTCAACTAAATATTACACCTCTGAGCTCTGACCTATCGAAATGGACAATTAAATTTTATTTATCGGGCCATTCTAATTAAATGGCCACATTTTTTTTGTAATTTTGGTCAATGCAATATGCCAGCTACATTATTCAGAAATGTGAAATAACTGAAGCTAACAAAAATTTTAAACAAATTAAAATTGAAAACAGAACACGGTAAAATTAAATGACCATTGCGGTTAAAATTATTGTTGAAAGTACTATCTAGTATTGTAGTTTATCATTGGGTGCACCCAGCTCATTGAGATCTTACAAAAAAAAATTATTCTTTACTACGTAAGATGTGTGAGGCCCACTTCCTTTTTAGTAAGGCCTCACTTGGCTGGATGCGTCCATTGTTTCTAATTTTGATTACAAGATTTTAATTTTTATTATTTATCCCTTTCGCACATTTTATTAAAACAATAGAAAAATTGTAACACGAATAAACATGTTAGTAATTTATAAATTAATTTTGTGAACGAGTAAAGACAAATAAAGAAAATTAAGATTTACTAATTAAGTCTGCCTAATTGAATATATTCAATACGTGAAAATAGTAATATTATTAAACTATCGCACAACATTTGTGAATTATTAAAGGTAAAATGAATTATGTCAATAAGATTTGAATACAATTATAATTACAAATAGATTGTATGTTTTAGATGATAATCCAGAAGAATTAATGTTGTGTACAATAGAGCAGCAAATAGTCCAATGTAATTTTTTTGTAGCATAAGTGGAGAGTTATTATCATGTTTTACTTTCAGATTGTGGAGCATTAATAAATGAAGAAGAAACCACAGTACTTGAGGTGGTTCAAAGAACAAGTGTAGCAACTACAATAAACAATACCACCGTTTTATTGACCCTCCCACAAATAGATTCTACATCTCAGGATACAAGAAATCAAGAAATTGTAAATTCTCATATATCACCTCCGCCACAAGTTGTAGACAATATAGGGGATGAAAATGGCGACAATACACAATCTCCTGGAAGTAGCTTAGCTGAAGATATGTCATATTGCTCAGAAGATTTGTATAATCCTGAAGGAGGGGGCAATAACAGTTCACATGATTATGCTGGTTTGAAAATAATTTACAATTATGCCTTTGATTAAATTTATGTATTTAGTAATAATTATGTCTATTCCAGTTCAATCAACACGAAGCAGGAAACGAGCATATAACTTGGCTAACTAGAAACAAAACAAGAGGAAAGCAGATAGAAATGATGGGCGAAAATATGTACGTTACAATGACTGGAAAAACAAAAAAAATTTAAAATACGCCTAAGTATATTAAATGTTCCGCAAAATGTCCATTTAAATGTTCTGAGATTTTTCACAAGATGATCGATATAGAATTAACAAGGAGTATTGGAGTTTAAACGATGCGAGTAAAAAAAACTGTATCTATACAGAATACAGTCGACATGCAGACTTGCAAACGAAAGCTAAATATGGCATCGAGAAGAAACTTTACATATCACTATAAATTCGACGAGACACGAGCCTGTAAGGGCTTTTATTTAGCCACTCTAAATATCACGGATGCCGAAATTGTAGCATGAACCAACGGGTTCAAAGTGGTCGGCCTATAACGGAGGACCTAAGGGGAAAATAGCGGAATGCTTTTAAACACAAAGAAGAAGATTTGAATATGATTCGATAACATATCAAATTATTCCCCTGTATGGAATCCCATTATACACGAAAACAATACGAAACTGTACGAGCTATGTAAGGAAAAATATCCAGCGACAAAAACGGAAAATTTTAAATGAAAATTTCGAATATAGTCTTCATACACCAAAAAAGGATGCTTGTAGTATCTACGAGAGATATAGGCCTAATTCTGATCCAAACGATGAGTTTAACATTGCTCTACAATGAGCATATCAATAATAAAGAGACAGCTTTGCCGGCACAATCGTGCCGCTAATATGAGCTTCAATTTCTCTTTCCAGTATTTTTAAAAGGAAAGAAGACAAGCTAATCGGTCTATGGTCTTTGAGACTGCAGTGTGAGCATTTTCCCGCCTTAGGTATGAAAACAACCTTCTTTTCCGTCCATTTACTAGGAATGTGACATAGTTCTAGGCTGCCTCTGAAAATTACCTCTAACCAGGAAATGGTTAGATCCATAGTTTGTTGAATATTCGCAGGCATAATACCATCAAGTCCTGGCGACTAATATGGTTTAAAGCTGCTTATCGCCCACAGAATCTTTCTTCTGCTAATAATTTAGCCTACGAGACAACTTGCCCTATTACCTGCTGAAATAGTAGGTGCAGATTCGGAACAACCATGCACATTCTGAGTGATTATTTTACAAAAAATTTTGAGAGAAACTTTAAACACACTATAAATATCTCAAAACTATAGTTCTGCATAAATACAATAATTCATTATTCAAGTGACGATATACAAAGTTGTTACGTTAAGTTTTCGATTTTACCAATATTTAATTTCGATTGAGGAGGTACAACATAATACAATAACCGGAAAGCATTACATTAAAGTTTACTTAACTATACATCAAAATATCGTTTCCTAATACAGCTTAAGGCAATCAAATCATTTTCTTTAGAGGATTAACCGACACCTGGTATAATGTAATTGTTCAACATGGTGACAATGATTTATGTTGTATGATGTAGTACTTACACAAATTGTTAAACATAATTAAACATAAATTACAATGAAAGGCAAATAAAACAACAACAACACCAAAAAAACTGGCAAGATGCGCATAACTTGACTTATGTTGAACTACAATTCTTGTCATTGCATACACATGTAATTGCAGGTTAAATTTTATAAAATCCATTTGATGTACATAAATGTTGTGTACACATATTTTACCGCTAAAATATATAGAGATTCAGTTAAGTATAATTGGAACTATGTCAAAATGACACACAATTCGCTATTGACTAGACAAATTGATATGAGCGAAAAGCGAAAATAAATTTGCCATTCATCTGAAAAATTCATGACTAAAATAGAACACTCTTATACTCAGTATGTCTGAACATGAAATATTATTTTGGTTCAATGTTTTTATTTTTTTATGTTTGTTGATCTGAAATGTAATAAAACCACTTTCACTACATAAATACTTGATAACTTATTGGTACAAATTTTGTGTAAAGTATTTTTAGATAGTACAACATTTTTTTATTTTTTTACTTTATTGGTTCAAATTTAATTCTTATAAATCTTTTCTGTTGTTTATATTGCTTGAATCTATCTATAAATGTAATCTCAAGTTCAATATTTTTAAATTGCGTTTTCTTTAGTATAACATTTAAGCTAATTTCCTAATAACTTTTTTTTTTTTCTTAAATATTAGTAAAGCTGAACATATAAGGAAGGGTAATCGTACTTAGAACACGATTATCTTATAAATAATAATTAGAGACGCCGCGCTCGCACGCACACCCTAAATGTAATTCCATTTATGGTAACACAGCGTTCAGTATACCAACTGCATTCTCGTCAACATAAAATTCTAAAATTAAATTTTATATTTTTAATGTTTGCTTCGCTTTACGAATTATGTGTTGCATCCCGCGCGCCTCTACATACATATACATCGAGACGTTAATACCAAATTTTTCATAAATATTATGACAATTAAATGTATAATTATGAGTTTTTCATCTCTAGTTAGAAAAAATTATTTTTTTGGTTTAATTAGAGAACGCATTTTTTCGGTCATCATAATTAGGATAAAATATGAGTGGGTACACACAGTCGAGAAACATCAATCAATTTATGTATGTACCATGTAGTATACCAAATATTTTAATATTTCATCTAACTGTAACGAAATTTTTCAATTTAATGAGATTCCAAAATTAGTTTTGATCTCGTTGGAATTTAGTATATTTTAGGAAATAATCGGCTTACTATTCCCCGTACAAAACACTATAGATATTATTACTTATTAGCGGTTTGTGTGTGTATAGAAGGTCATACAATTATATTTATTCAAAATATTTAGGCGTTCGTTAAAATATGTTGGCAAACCATACAGCATTTTTTGTTACTTTTCGTGTAATAATTAGAAATGTATTTAGATTTTTATTTTTTTTTTTTTGTCTTAAATGCTAACTACAACAGAACAGATGCTTATGACTGATAATAATGTATTTAGCAGCTTAAAATCTAATTATATGTCGTAAGGTCAGATTGATTGGACACGCGTTAACATGAAATAAAGTGAAAGTGGATTTTAATGGCCTTGTTAATAATTTAATCTTAGAAAAGATTTAAAAGAATTGTGCATAACGTGTGTGTGTGTATATGTGGCCTAATGTATGGATAGCTTCTGATTCATCTTTCGATCGAACATTAACCGCAAAAGTATAAAATCAGATCAATTGATATTAATCAAATTATTAAATATCGAGTCGTCCATATAACTATACCGAAAACTTTCTTTAGTACATAAACAAAAAATTTGGGTCCCCGGCAGGCGAGATTATCGGCTTAGCACCTCCAAAAAATTACCCGAATATCAAACTGGTAAAATTAACACAGGAATAGAACTGCGTAGAAAGTTGTAAGGGAATTTGGGTGTGCCATAGGAAGATGTCAAATAGCCGCTGCTAATTTTGATAATTTATTACAACCATGTTCGTAGCCGGCTGGTTGTTTAATTAAGGAATTTATAAACTAAAGCAAGGGTAATCAATAAAAAAAACGTTCCTATACTTCAACAAAGTTGTTCCACTTTGTAACCAATGATGGCTTATTGACAAAACATAATTGTTGGTTATTTTACCGTAATGTTGGACGAATGTCGTCGAAATCTATCGAATTTCTCAAGTTCGTCTACTCAACTAACTTTCAGTTCTATGCCATCACTGAAACTGATTCCCAAAGAGCTTGTACAGTGCTTTAACAGCAATCGACGACAAACCAATTGATGATATTCTGGAAATTTCCGATCGAATTTACGAGGCAACCGGACCCGGCATATCTTCCGTACGAAATAATCTTTCTACAAGTTCCCAGCGTCCTGTTGATACATTATTGAATAGACTCGAAGCTAGGCTCGCTATATGGAGTCAAAAATAGAACAAATGTACATAGGATGCAGCCGTTCACCTAATCCTCGAGGAGGATCTCTTGATTTTTCAAGAAGACCACGAAGCGGCAGCAGACGTCGTTTCATCGACAATGAAGGATTCTGCTATTACCACCATAAATTCGGCAATGTGAGAGTGCGGCAGTAAATCGGATACCCTTTTTCTAGTAGATACAGGTGCCGATATTTCGGTTCTCCCCGTAAAATGTTTCCGCGGAAACGCATCTAAGAAAAATCCTAGCTTGGTTCTTTCTGCTGCCAACGGTTCACTAATTAGTACATACGGGACCAAATTACTGAATGTAGGCGTTGGTTTAAGGCGACAATTTCCTCATGTCTTTACGGTTGCATCGGTAGACAGACCAATCATTCGTGCTGGCTTTCTCACAAAATATGGTCTTCCCGTCGACCTCCGGGGAAGACGACTTCTTGATCCTACGACAAATTTAGCTGTAAATGCAATGGCAGCTCAGGTCAAAACACCTACGCCTACCCTTCCGACCGCTAAACATGGATATGGTGAGATCTAGAAGACGTTTCCCTCTTTAACCGAAGAACCAGATTATAACCGTCCAGCAAAACTCAGTGTGGTTCATCATTCTTACACGAAAGGCCGACTGCCTTTTTCGAGACCACGCCATCTGGATCCCCAGTCAGACGCAAGGCAGCGCTTGCCGAGTACGAGCATATGGTCCAATTGGGCATATTCCGATCGTCATCTTCTGGGGTAACATCACCTCATCACATGGTTCAGAAGAAAAATGGGACAGATTGGAGGCCATGTGGAGATTATCGAGGTCTAAGCGCCGTCACCGAACCTGGCCGATATCCAATCCCAGGAAACCAGAATTTTTTTGTGCACCTGCAAGGATGCACAGTCTTTTCAAAAATTGACTTGGTAAGAGCTTATCATCTAATTCCCATTGCGCCCGAAGACTTGCCTAAAACGGCAATTATGCCGCACATCATTTGGGTTATTTGACTTTACGGTGCCTCATGAATGAAGTGGTCAAAGGTTTAGAATTTGTAAATGTTTCACAAGTATATTGTCTTTATTATATAGACGATATACTTGTGGCTAGTAAAAGCGAGGAACAGCACACACTTCATCTCTCACAGTTATTTGAGAGATTAGACGAAGTTGGAATAAACATCCAAGTTTCAAAGTGTGGCCACCAAATTTATACTCATGCACACCTGGCTAAATTGAACAAAATGCCAAATAACACCAAAAACTTGGCTCTTGGCCTGACAACTGTAATGATTCGTTTGTCCAAATTAAAGGTGCACTTGCTAATGTAACTATGTTAGCCCATCCCCTTAGCAACTCCAAATTTAGTATTTCTACGGACGATTCTAACATAGCCGTTGGGACTGTCTTGCAGCAAATGAACGAAAGATGTTTTCAACCTTTATTCAGCCTTTGACAGAGAACTGTTCGCTATGTATTTAGCAATCAAACATTTCAGGTATTTTGTGGAAGGTAGGCAATTCATCACCTCTTACCACGGCAATTACCTCCCTGAGCGAGAAGAGTCCACGGCAGACTCGACAATTAGATTTCTCGCTGAGTTTATGACGGACATGCAACATATCTCAAAGCAACCACAACGTGGTCGCTGACAATCTGTCACGACCGTGTGACTACGTTGATCGAATTGACGAAATTTCGAAGCTATCGTTTGACGTTTTAGCACAGATAAGAATAGACAGATGTGGATCTTATATGGACCATATTTACATTCCAAATTTCAATACCAAATTCCAATCTAATCCTTTTAGAGCAGGACGTATATATTATAAAATAAAATTTTGTTTGAAGTTGGTTTATGTTTGCTTTGATATAATCAAAATAGCCAGACGTAAAAAAAGATAAAAAGAGACAGAAATGTATGTCCTGCTCTAAAAGAATTGGATTGGAATTTGGTATTGAAATTTTGGAATGTAAATATGGCCCATACAAGATCCACATCTGTCTATTCTTATCTGTGGTTCTAGCTAAAACTCAAGAGTCTGATGATGAATTAAAAAAACTTCTTGATAATTTATCACGTCGTGCGGGTTCTAAGTTCAAGATAGAGCTCACCATTCTCTCCGATTTACAGATTTATTGTGAAACATCAACGGGGGTTCTCCGACGATTTGTTCCAGTGTCACATAGACAAGTAGTTTTCATCCAAGCATGCGGGCTACACGAAAATTAATTTCCAGTAGGTACTTTTGGGCAAACATGAACAGTGACGTGAAGAATTGGGTCCGTAATTGTATTGGATGTCAATTAAGCCAAGTGCACAGACATACGAAGTCGCAACCAAGGAATTTTGATGTTCTTTCAGCAAGATTCGGGCATATACATATGGATGTAATGGGACCGCTCCCACCATCCGAAGGTTTTATATATGGCGGAGGCATACCCTATTCGAGAAAGTACCGCTGCCACTATTGCTAAGACTTTTGTCGAGCAGTACGTTTCAAGGTTTGGAAAACCCCTTGAAATAAAACTGATCAAGGCAGCCCGTTTGAGTCAAAACTCTTCTCTGAGCTAACGAGTTACTAGGTGCACACAGAATTCGTACCACTGCCTACCATCCGCAGGCTAATGGTATGGTGGAACGATTTCATCGATTCGGGGTAATGTGGACGCGCCTATTGTATTCCCTTCCGACAAGAAATATTCCTCTGCAAATTCGAAACGTACTCCGTTTTAAGTTTTCAGAACGACAGCCCTGATTATCGGTTTTATTGTAAAATTTTTATTTAGTGAGGCAGCATTTAGTTGGGTTGCCCTGTTTGCTGCCCAGTTGTAATAAATAAACATTACCTAGAAGCTCCTTTTGGTCATACGGAAATGCGATCGCAACGTGTCGTCATGATTTTAATAACATTTCTGGTTATTACGTAACGTTGTTGTGAAATTAACTTGACTGCAAAAAAAATTGAAAATGGTATAGTTTGCTATGAAAACTAAAGCAATTTTCCAATATTTTGTGCTATTTTCTTTTTTGCTAGATTACTTCATTCTAAAAGACCAAAGCATTGAAATCCTGTCAAAACTGGCCAAAAATTTGGTTGGTACAAAACCAATTTTCTCGGCGTTTTGAAAGTCTTCGAATCCAAAAAAGCAGCAATAACAAAAAATGTCCGTCCGTCTGTCTGGAATTGCTGATGGTGATGGTATGATGGGATAATGGTATGATGGTGCGATGGTATCACGGTACGATGGTATAATTTTATGATGCCATAAATGTATGACGGTATGATAGTATCGTAGGCAGATGGAATATATGTTGGTATGAC
This sequence comes from Tipula helvola, assembly GCA_963556165.1. Taxonomy (NCBI): domain Eukaryota; kingdom Metazoa; phylum Arthropoda; class Insecta; order Diptera; family Tipulidae; genus Tipula; species Tipula helvola. Next base: position 341,198,648 of record OY744482.1, on the reverse strand, counting down.
GTTTGATGTTACGATGGTATAGTGGTATGATGGAATGGTATATTGGTTTGATGGTATAATTGTATATATAATATACGTCTGATGGTATGACGGTATATATACTAGAATGATGATATGATAGTATGATGGTATGACGGCATAATGGTATGACGATTGAATGGTATGATAATATCATGGCCTGATAGTATGATGGGCTGCTGATATGATGGTACGATGTTACGATGATAAGAATACGATGGTAAGAAGGTGATGATCAGACGTTACTACGGTACGGTGGCATGATTGTATGATGGCTTAATAATATAGTGTCATGATGGTGTAATGGGATAATGGTATCATGGAATGATTGTTTAATGTTATGATGGTAAGAAGGTACGTAAGCTGGTATAATTGTACATTGCTATTAAGATATGATGGTGAAAAGGCTTTGAGTTCAAATTGGGTTGAATTTGAGTGAGAAGTTCGGTTAAGGATTAATTTGGGGTCAAGTTTAGCGTTTAGTGGGAATTGTTTGGTTGAGGAATTATTTAAAAGTTGATTTGGGGTTAGGTTAAGGGTTGATCTGAAAGTTGATTTGGGTTTTATTTGGTGATTGAGTTGAGGGTTGGGTTGGCGGTTAATTTGGTGATTGCGTTTTGGATTGTGTTGTAAATTGAGTTGGAAATTGAGCTGAATATTTACATCAGAGGTTTAATTAGGGATTGATTGGAAGTTGAATTAATTTTTAAGACCGAAGTTCTGATCACCTCATGAGGTTTCGGCCCTTTATATTTTATTGTTCGAGCGTTATGCGAACAAACGAAATTACTTTTTTTTATACTAATTCAATCATTAAATTAAATATTATTTTCTCCATTTTTTTTTTGTCCCCAAACATTAATTTACCAAATATTCTGTCACATAAAATAAAGTGAAAAAAGTGCTGTAAAAATGCTGTAATTTTGTGCTTACTGGCTGCATACAATTTTTTTTTAGTACAGCACAGACTGTATAGGTAGGTATATCTGGTGTTGCCATACATAAGTAAATTTTCCAAAACCAGCTGTACGAATATAAATGTACCAATTTAACAAAAAAATGCGTTGAATTTGAATGTCTTTATTGCCTCTGTGTTGCAGGTTTTAAAACCAATTGGAAAAAGCAATAAAGTCCGCTGTAGTAATAAAGTCGGTACAAGTACTTTTATACTACTAATTTACTGAATATTTCCATTCTAATTTTTTTCAATTCCGGAAAGAGAAGAAGTTCTTGAGAAAGAAGGCGTTATTGTAAAACATTCTTCCAGAAATTCTTTTAGAGGAAGATTTAATTTTAAAATTAGAATGAATATTTTAAAAATAAATTTTCATATTCCAGAATTACCACATATGTCAATCCAAATGTTAATAACAACCGTGGGCTTATTTCCTTTCCATATACTGGAAGTTAATGCCATTTCAGAAAAGACAGCATATTGACCATTCTAAAAAAACCTGCTTCAAGGCCTGCGACCGCTAATTCCACATGCGCCAAATCAGTAAATATAAAATATAAATTATGTGCAATCAGTCAGTAGACATGGCCTGATGAGAGAATTGATTGTTCTTAATCAGGGTCTTATCAGCTTGAAAATGGAATAATTCTAAAACAAAAAAAAGAAATTAATTTAAGTTTATAATATAAAATGTTGAAAATTTTAATAATTTTTAAAAAATCCAAGGTAAACAAAAATATCGAAATTAACTACATATTTTAATTCGATAACTTTAAAAACAATTAACAATTTCAAAACCTACTTTCAAAATGAATTTGCCTAGAAAATGGAGGTGTGGCCGTCACAAAAATATTTAATAATTATTTAATATTAGCGGTTTAGATTCTTATTTAAAAGTAAAGTATTTTGCATGCATTTCCATTAATTTGACCGAAAAACACAACGATTAAAAGAAAATTATGTAATTCCTCGACACCTAATAACTAAATATGGTAATATAATTCTGCAGCATTTTCTCCGGCCGGTAAAAATACATAGTATGCATCCAAAGAAGGAAAGCAACTCCCACTTTTTAAAAAAGTTTATACTGTTTGTATTAATTCAACAATTCTTAAACGTTTTGATGACAAACAAAAAAATGTATTCCACTACAACTCGCCAACATAATTTTCACATACCACTAGAGAAAAATATATTACCGCAGTTTACCTTTAGGGGCAATCTAAATAAATATCTTACTCAATTCTACAGCTAAATAAATTTGCATTTGACATTGACTTCACATAAGCGATAAGCTCCGTTCCAGATCAACTTCTAAAAATACAAATCTTTCTAAATACTAAAATAAACCTCACGATCAAATCATGCCATATATGGTCATTAAATCTGAACACATTTGTTCTCGCTCGTTAATGAAAACAAAATCGAAACCCTCTTCATTTGAAGATGAAAAGAAGAAAATAGACAACAAAACATGACAACAAAAAGAAAATATTCAATCAAAATAAATTTAGGTAATCATCAATCCACCTACCCAATACTTGTTAGCTAAAAACAACAACATTCGAAGAGAGAGTTAAGAAAAAATATTTTCATGACTTCTTCTTCGACTTCTTCGAGTATAATGAGTACACCACACCATACTGCGCTGTGCTCGTTAATTGTAGCAAAAAATAACCAAATTATCCGAGTATGTAGATATGGATACATACATATTCTACAAACGTACACAGAGCAAAAAATTCACCTTTCGACGATTTGAGTTCGCGATCGCCGCAGCAGCGACTAAAAAGGAAACATATATCTGTCGAGTTTACACGGGAACATTTTACTATAAACGGGAGCACATACATAATTCTGTGTAGAATGGTATAAGAAGAAGATATAATCGTCTTGCTGTATGTAAAATGTATTTAAACAAGTTTATAGGAATAGTTCGGATTTGATGAGTTTTTCTAAAAATAAATTTTTTTTTTTTTGTGTTCTTAACAAAAAAATATTTTCTTATTTTTATTACAAGACACAAAAAAAAAATTAATGAGATTAAAAATGAACGAAACATATTTGATGAAATTCCGAAAGCATAATTTTTTTTAGTGTCGATTATGTTGTTAGACTGTTGCGTATGAGAGCACTGGAATGTGTACAGTATATGCGGGCAAAGCTATATTACCCCAAAAGAAATTTTTATTTTCTCAAAAGATGAAAAATTTTGTTGATAGAAATCTTCATTTTTTACCTGCACAAATATTTATATTGCGGATTTTCAAAATATTTTATTTACGCAATAAAAAAAAAACAAACGAGTAGATAATCAAATTTCATGTATGTTATGTAGTTTCAATTTTCTGTCGCCTAGCTTAGAAGTCGACAAATTTTGTGATTGGCTGCGGAAATTGTATTGACCATTTTGGCGCCGTTTTACAATGTACATAAACCATGAGACTTATACATATTTTAAATAACTTAATGAATTAAAATAAAACTGAAGCATCATAATTTTTCAATCGTATTTAGGACGCCGTAAAAGTATTGTACACATTTGTTTCACCCGTACAGGAGGCAGAAACAACTGTTTACGTTTTGTTTTATGAAGGTTACATTCAAATCCAAATTGAAAATTAAGAAAACATTTCAGAGTCATTGTAATGCTTGTCTTACACAAGTAAAAGATTTTTTTTTTAAATATAAGTAAAAGCATTTACTTTTGTTATTCATTTCACCCAAAATATTATGTAGCCGTAAAATTGATTTCATACCAGAAATACTTCTGAATATGTACACGGAAAAAAAATTTATCGCGAAAATCATACAAAGACAATATTTTGTTAATCGGGTTTCTGTGGTAAACCATATATGTTGGCTAATGTTAACCGTTTTTAGTTTTCTTGATACAACTTGATTTACTGATTTTTCTTTGATTTTTAATCACTGAAGAATTAAATGATTTTCACGAAATATTTTTGAAAATGCTTTAAATATTGAAATTTTAACAAAATTCTGCGTAAATCATTAAAAATTTAGATAATTTTCATAAATACATATATTTATTTGGGACCATTATTTGCATTATTTTTCATGAAAAACATTAAAATTTCATTGATGTAAACTACATAGTTTTAAAAAAAAGATTGTGAGAAATAAATAAAATAGCGAGAAGATAAACAAAGAAGATCGATTTAGCACATCAATAAATGGTATGTATAACCCTCAACCCATGAAGGTATTTTAGGCACCTAGATTCCATGAACCAGAGTTGTTTTCGTCTTTGCGCTATAAAATCAACAATTATTAATAAAAAAATCTTAAATAATTCATGAATTTACTTTAGGCATCCTTATTCAAGAAATAATAGTTGTTTTGCCCGGCAAAAACTAACCCTGTTGTACGACTGAGTGCTCCAAGAGCGATCAATAATCAATCACGGTGATAATCTCTTATACCTCACCGTGATGATCACATGTCCCCATATTTCGTAAAAAAAAGAACGAACAAAATGCGATCATTGTAATTTCCCAGTTGTACAATGTAGCGCTCAATAAGCGCATAAACACCAATCAATTTGAGCGCTCAATTTTGAACTCAAATTGATGCACCTAATGCCACTTTAATCGGGCTTATTATTCGGGTTTAAACGAAACACCCAAGTATAACAAAAATTGAACTCATTCATAAGTTCCAAGTTTTTTCCCATTTATCAAAATTATCGATGGAACTTACGTAACCCCCATATATCAAGTTCCATCGGTTTAGTATTTTTGTTTCACTTTTCATAGAAAATCGTATAATATAATGGAACTCAAACTTGTACTCAGTTCCATAAAAATGAATCATTTAATTGAAGTAGTGATACTTGGGCAACCATCAATTATTGGCTATTGACCGACAGGTGTTCATTTATTCATTTAGTATTGTTTAGCTGTTCGATTGTAGATGACACTAATAATAAATAAAAATAATTTTTGCATTTTATGTTATAATAAACTATTTCATTTAGCTATTCGTTATATAATAATACATTAATTAACATTTAATTTTATTTTCTTAATTTTTTTTATTTTGATAGTTGGAAAAATATTATCGTTGTTATTTTTTTTAAATACATAGTTAGACGATTGGTGTTTTCAAGTCATCTGAAATACAAATTTTATTATAACATTTTTAAGTAATTATTAAATATTTTTATTTTTGGGAAATTCAGTTTAAAAACTTGCACATAATTTATAACAGTTTTGATCATGTATGACTGGATGTATCACACATTTAATTATCAACGTGTTGAAATACAAACACTACCATTGCAAAAAATCAATTAGCTCACCTTCAACAAATTCAATTTAATTATTAAAAATATGTAATTATAATATTATTAATTTCACAACAAATTTAAAATTATGATATTATCAAGTTTTAAAATTTAATAAAAGGAATTTCAAAATAAACCATTTGTGATGAATGAAATAATACAATAAAAAATCTAATTGGAATGCAATTTGACAAAATGCATGTAGTTACGCTATTCTCCAATTGGTGCGCTTATTGTAAAATGAAAACCGAAGTAAAATATTTTTTTTCTCACTTTTGCTCATTGTATGTATTTTTGCTGTTCCATTCTGCTCTCAGTCTTTGTACAACTGGGTTATGGGTCAAATTTCCTTGTGTTCGTTGGAAACGTCAAAATTCCTTCCAAAATTTCATCTTAAAATCATTTAATAATACCGTTTCCAACCCAATTGCTACATTTCATGATAATCGGTTAAGGAATATCCAAGTTAAATGATACTTGGCTATATCCCAGGAGTTTATCTAAAAATTATTTTAGAATTCCACTTTCAATGCACTTGTTAAATTTCATAATAATTTGATGAGAAATATCCAAGTTCCATCATACTTGGCCATATTGCAGAACTTTATGTTTAGAATCACATTTCTAACGCACATGTCGAATTGCATCATAATCAGTTAAGAAGTAGGCAAATTCCATCATACTTGGCCATATTCCAGAACTACATGCTGGCTCAAAAACCCGCTTTGCCGATTTTTTTAAATTCTAGCATAAAGATTGGAGCATTTTTCAAAAATTTACGATTTTTAATAATTATTTACATAATAAAATAGAGAACTCCGCAAAGCCGTTTAGCATTGGAACCTTTGCGCAAGGATGACAAGAAAAAAAAATGACAATTGAAAAGGTGGGTATGACAAAAAAATTAAAAGGTCAGAAATACTTCAAAAATATTTACATTTGAACAGTATCTACGTTGGTATTTACACATACTAAAATAAAAAACTCGCCAAAGCCGCTTAGCATTGGTCTTTCCGCGCCAGGATGACATGAAATTATGTAGGTTCCTTTTGTTTTCATATTGTAGTTAATAAAAATTTAATGAGGCCTTCCATTTCGATGGAGCACTTTACTTTGAATTTTTTGGTATTTTTTTTGGATTTTTTCGTTTGGGAATATGATGGTATCCCATCTAAATATAATTCATCTAAAAAAATGTGTCTAAAACAATTTGATTAAAAACACTTCATGTAAAAACAAATCTTTAGATGAATTCATCTAAACAATTCGTCTCATTTTATCTAAAATTATTTAAATAAAAATAATTTCCGAATTAAACTTGGCCCAAAACCCATCCCAAAAAATGTTTTCAAAAAAGTTATTTGTGTCCTCGCACTAAATTGTATCAATAAAAAGTCTTTCAGTGCGTTAAGCACAGTCTCATGAAGCATAACTTTTAAATTCTCTATGTTTGGCCTCAAATCGGAAACATTAATAAAATTTTTCAGGACCAGAAAATTTAATAATTGTGGGGTAGTTTACTAGTTTATGGTATTAAGGAATTTGAAACCACAATAAAAATTCAATAATTTTCAAAAAAAATCTAGTAAGAATTGCCAAACTGGATTATTTCCATGGACTAAATTACCAACGATTAATGTAAAAAAGTGTGCAAAAGTCTTCTTTTCTTTTGCAGACATTTTAAGTTTAAATCGTTTTAAATAATTTGAAATTGTTTTTTCCAGATCATTATTGTACAAAAAAAAGGAATAACGACTTTATTAGCAAACATTAATAATATTTTTTTTCCAAAGATCTGCTTGCATAAAATTTGATAGAATATTAAATGGTTCCTGCAATTTTACATTACTTAAAGCTTCTTCTAATATTCCAGGTTTCTGAAAAAACAATTTAAACTGAAGACACTTCGTCATATACTAAAGAGTCTTTATTAATTATAGCAGCAATTTCCTTAGAAATAAAAAAGCATTTTAGTGGTTCTAATAAGTTTTCTTTCTCAAGCTCGCTAGATAATATAATCAGTAATATATAATCTGAAAGGATCTCGATAAGAACGAATTAGTAAAATCAACGCATTATTAAAGTTTTCACTCTTATTGGGAAATATTGTGAAATAAAATTAAGACCTTCGTCTAATTATTTGATCTACGATATTATTTTGGATGGTTAACACATCTTTTCTAGCAGAATTTGGTTTATTATACATACCTAAGACAAAATATAAAATTGTATCATTTCGCTCGACATTGTTTTCGCTATTCAGAAAAATTTCTGTTCCCTTAATCTAATTAACATCCATTTCCGTTAAAGTTGGTTATCTAATTTCAATTAAATTTTCAGTACGATTTTCAGCAATGTTTTTTTTTCGGCAATAGCAGCATTTTCAGGATATTTAATGAAAACGTGTATTCTTAAACTTTTGATAGTCGAATGATAAATTGAATAATCACCCTCTATACATTTTATACTATCGGACGGTTTTAAATTATGAATTTCTTTCCAGTGATTTTTTAAAATATCAAAATTTCCCACATCTTTCAAACATTTAAAATATTTCATAATTAGTTCCTGATAAAAGCTAATCTTAAAATCTTTAGTTGAATAGAAATAGAAAAAAAACTTTTTACGATTTACTTACATGAACAGGAATTTCAGAACGCAAACGTTGATCTGCGAGACTAAAAAATCATGGTTAAAATTGAGGCCTTTTATGAAGTAACACCATTTTTAAATCAGAGGTCGATATCCGAAGTAAATTGTATTGGTGAAATTGTATATTAGGAAAATAAAATGAATTGAAAGTGCCTTTTAATGGTATGTAATCATAACTATTGATAAGCTTTGTTTAAGACTCAAAACGACAATATGTATAAAATTATTTCTAGCGTATGCAAACCTGAATAAAATAATAAGGCTAATCAATTTTATAAAAATTAAGAACCAAAGTTTATGAGTCAAATTTCTAATATAAACAATGAAAAAATTGAGCGTTCAATTCTGACAAATTACGTGCTCACTTATAATTAATTTATATGGGAAGGATTAATATTCTTTAATTTTTTTCTAGAAAAGTGAATTTTTCGGTAAATTACGGATATTACTAAGTAGTAAAAAATTACCGAAAACCGGTTATTCAAAAGTTCGGTAATTTTCGATTCGCTAGTTCTTTGGGACCAAAGAAAACTGATTTTATTAAAAAAAAAAAACTGAACTACTATCATCTACTGAGCTATCATATTTTATGCTATGGCTAGTTCGGTATTTTAAACAGCTAAGCGGGCAAAGCTTTCAAATTAATAATTCAAGTTTTAATAAGTATTGTAATACATGTACTGCATTTGGATAAGTGCCCCAAGAAAAATATAAAAGTGCATATTGTTGTATTGGTTTTATAAAATGTTTACACCGTACCTATATTGTTACATAATTTAACACAACTTTAAATCGAATCATCACTAACTGAAGTACCAGAAGAAAATCTATCAGATTCAAACATACATCGCTTGTCAGGATGGCAGATGATACAAAAACTGAAACAGAATTTTTGGAAAATGAAGTAATAAATATTTGCGAAGACTACAACAACGACCAAAATGGCTACAATCAGAGCCTACTGTATAAATAAGAGCCTCCAGTATCGACTGTATTTTTTACTATGTAAGCTTAACATAAGGTACAAACAATTTTTTCTTTACTATGAAACTGTATGGGAAAACGGTTATTTTCATTTACAGATTTAGTTTATTAGAAATGTGAGCTTTTGTTTTGTTTTTATATGAAAATGTTCATGAAACATGTAATATTATTTGATTGAAAAATCGAGTCTTGAAAATGTTTATTTCTTAGTGAAAATCGTTATGTAAAATAAGGTACTTTTGAAACACGAAATTTATAATAAACAACTCGAAATAAACAATACAATAATCATCTCTTTCATTGCCTCCATTCAAATTTCAATTCGAATATGTTTCTATAGTTACATACATATTTTGAATTTGCAAAGCATGCTAGATTGTTTTGATGTTTTGTTTTCTTCGTACTCATTGAATTGATTTATTTTTTTCTGTTTGGCTCTTTCTGATTTATTTTATTTTGATTGTTGATCGGAGACGTGTTGTCTTTTTTCTTACCATTGGGTTTAGATGGGGACATAAGATGACGTCATTAAACAGTCTCTTTTTAATACACATTGTTGTTGTTATAGAATGTTTTTTAATTTAATTTCCCTTATTTTCTTTTGATTATTGCTGGAAAATAGGAAAATTTGAGAATCTGTGTTTCAAATGAGTAAGACATTGAGTTGTTTGTTAGCGATTTTATAAAAAAATATTTAACTGGGTTTAACTTTTAATTCATGTTTTATCTTCAATCGGAATCGCGTTATTTCATATAAACACTATGAAAATAAATGAATTTTTAGTGTTTCTATATCCCTTATTTTAAGTTCATTTTTCACATGCCGGCTCTATTCACATCAAGATGGTTCTCCTACAATCAAGGCTAGAACTACAAGTAGACAATCTTATGCTTTTAACTGAAGATAATCTACCGCCCACAAAATAGGTAGGAGGTAGAATTATTGAAACACGCACCCGGAACCAGACGAATTGGTTTGCGTATTTCAATACGTGGCCCGGGAAATGCTCTCTATAAAAGAGCAAATACCAAAATATCCGTTCTATCAGTAGACGAGCCATACGCGAAAGATCAATACAGTATGAATACAGATGATTCAAACCAGAAGGAAACACAAAAATTACCACAGAGATGAGTAACCAGAGCAAGCACAAAACCAAATCTCTTGCTCTACACGCTGTCAATATTCTGTATGTTAGGATTGGTGGTATCAGAAACAACAACCAAATACAACATATTTAAGTTCTCATCTCATCCAGACATCTATTTTGATAAAATTGGCCAAAGCAGTTTGATCAATGGCGAATGGAAACTAATAACATACTTTAATCTAACAATATATATGGCAGAGCTCAATCATCTGGAAAAATCCACTCGGTAGCTAAATGAATTATGCAAAAATATGACGCACTTCAAGTCTACAAGTAGTATATACATCGGAACATCTACATCGACTTAGAAGAGCAAAACAAAATACTGAATATGTTAGGAAGAAATAAAAGAGCTCGTCAAAATAGATCACCGCTTGACTTCATTGATACCATAGCCAATGAGCTATTTAGCGTACTTTATCAACTTGCTGAAAATTTCTATAAGGAAAGCATATCAAATCTTAATCTAAACCAACTACATCACCAGAAGCTTTTGCAGCAACAGATATCTATATAATAGAATCGACAATGAACATCATCCCAAGACCACGAAGAAACAAATCAGAGATTTGAAGCAATTAAACAAATAATGATTGACCTCATATTTCACGAAGAATTCACTGAAAATATTGGAAATGATGAAACTCCGCACATTTCAATCAGCAGTAATCGATATTATAACAGAAGTACACAAAGGTAAACTTTTCTTGACATCACACCAACTTCAGGAGCAAACCAGACAAATTGTCGATAATCTCAAACCAAGCCAAGACATACCATATCGTAATAAAGGTATAGCTCCGATATATAAAATCACCATCGTCAAAAGCAAAACCATAAAAACTCAGGAAATCTTAATTCTGAGGTTAAAATCTCGTTGGTATAGAGACTCGATACACCTTATATAATATAATACCGGTGCCAACGTTACATCAAGGAAAGTATGTTTATATTCAGCCATCTTCAAGCTATATGGTAACAAGCCATCAGGGTAAATACATGCCACTCTCTGCTCATGAATTGAACGCCTGCGCTTATCTAATTGGAGAACATCTCTGCAATATACGTCAGCCACAGCCACTATATGACTACAACTCTAATGAAAGCAGATGTGAAATACAGTACTCAAGCGGGATGGCGAAATACCAACAAGCTGCCAGATACTTCAGAGAGCAATCACTACTATTTGGATTCCATTGCACAGATACAATGCATGGATCTTTATAACTAGCTTAACAACAACTTGTAATGTAATTTGCGAACATTAAATCGATGACATCGAGCGAATCCTTGAGCTGCATGCAAACTGGTTCTTCAAAGGTAATACATTTACAGCGTCAGGATACAAGACATTCAGCAGAGAGTTTAAACTTTCCTTTTTGCCGTCATTCAATTTGAGCGAGATGATAAATGTTACGGACATCATGAACCAAAAATCAACTTCGAAATTCCCAGAAGTCGAGGCAATTGAGGCCGTCATTCAAGACCACGAGAGGTCACTATAGAGACATCTGAAGCCAAGGTTAACTTACACGACTACCATCACTTCTTGGCACTCTATTTAGTAATACCAGCGGCTCTCTTTATGATCGCATAATATATTTTCAGAAGAATGACTTTTCTAGCACATCCACACCCGGTTCAACACCTTGAACCACTTCCTCAAGATTAATACCAACAACTTGTAGCGGCATCTATAGAATAATTAACGACACATACAGAGTACCCGCATTAAAAACAATCGGATAAAGGCTTGAAGTACCCCAACATTATAAAATTATTAAGCATTTTCTAAATTTGTATTTAAAATCGCAATTTATTAAAAATGAATCAGATTACGTAACTACCAAAAGTGAAGTTTCTAATTCTCCATCTAATTAAACCCCACCAGAAGTAATTATTAGATAATAACGCTAATCAAACAAACGCTTAGCCTTACCAACTAAGCATAATAGAGGGAAGCCGCCAAATGGAATAGTCTATAGTTACGTATACTGCTCAGTTGTACTTAAGCGCGTAGACAGTGCGCATCTGCATTTCAATGACTTTAGAATGTTTCTGGTAAACAAATTCATATAGTCATTTGAGTGTAATATTCATCTGGTGCGTGGAAGCTCCTAAGGTAAGTAAACTCTAGTTAAATACATTTTGGATTTTTAGTATAAGTTATATATCTATTAGTGATTTGTTTGCCTCTAGCAATTTTGTGAAAGGTTTTCTTCAAAATAGTTTTGCGGTTTCCTTAGTCGTACCGATTTCAATTTTTTTAATTTTATGAGTTTAAAGAAAATTAGCGCAAATTATTTAATTTGTTTTGCAATATATAAAAGCGGGGTTTACTAAGGTTTCCAATGAGTATGTATGTGTTTGCTAATATATTTTCTGATTTCTGAAAACGTTTTCTTAAGGGGTACGCCTTGAGCAACCTTACCCTATTTGTTAGATTAACATATTATCTATCAAGGGCGGCGGACAAAATTTTTGCACACAAGCGGCCGTATACTTAGGCGTGAGCCTGGATATCCATAATATGTGAAAAATAGATGTGGAATTGGAGAATAAGGCCCCAAAAAGTAAAAGTAAAAAGTGTTTGCATTGTGAATGTTCTGTTATCATTAAATCTCTTTTAATGTTTTCCACCGATTTAATTATTGCGGAACACAAAATGTATAAAATATGATATTAAAGGTGACTTTAATTATTTTCCCAACCATATCTTTAATTCTTTATCATTATGTGAAAATCGAATTTAATTTGAAACTAAACTAAGCACTACTAACTTATGTAGATTACTTTATTAAATTGCTTGGTACAATTATATTAAAATAATGTACAAGACATATGGATATAAAGTAATACAAGTGTGAAATGGAACAACATTCAGATATAAATCCGAAATCATTAAATCTGAAGTTCAAAAGTCAATATAACACATCATATGATAAAACCAATTATTTAATACACCATAATTACTGATTTGATTATGAAGAGTGCTAATACATGTATGTAACTGTAGTTACAATATAATTGCAGTAAACATTATTTATGAACGTTTAATTGCTACAACCAACTATAAAACAAATAAAAAATTTAACAAAGACTTCAGTTTAATAGCTGAACTACTGCAAGATTATTAAAATGTTAAAACTATTAATTATACCGTTACTTATCATAAAATCTGTACACTCGCTAAATCCTATACTCGATCTAACCGATCGTAATTTGCAAATCGCGAATAAAATTACATGTATTCAACGCATAAGTTCCAAATATTTCTCATCAAAATATAAATTACGCGGATCACTAGTTATTGTTAACATTCCAAACAATAATATCGAGTACACCGATATATTACTCAAAACGTTCCACGAAGATAATCCCGCGTCAACATTTATGTCAAAAAATTCGGCTCGACCGCATCACGACACCCGTCATGTCACCGAAAAAGCAAAAAATTATTTTATGATCATAAATCATGCGTTTGAAATTGTTGAGATTATTAAACAAGTGCATGTTTTACCCACTTGGAACTCATTGGCAGTGGTACTCGTTTGGTTGCTACCGCAACAAGCACATGATCAGCCACACGAAAATTATGAAATAGTCGAATGTTTTGAAATATTATTGAATGCATCAATGATCAACACACATTTGATGTATTCGATTGTAAATTCGAACAAGATTAGCGTGTTAACCTGGTACCCCTATGGCCATGATAATTGTGTAAATAGTATTGGTCCAATTAAAACACTTGGTGAATGTGAATTTGAAGAAAATCGTCTAGTTCAACGAGATTATGTAAATGTTGAAGATCCGTCAATTGTGGCAAAAATACCCGCTGTACTGAATAATTGTACGCTTAAAGTGTCGACTACGAATTGGATACCATTTTCAGCATTTAATTCAAATGGTAAAGCGTACGGTATCGAAATTTCGTTGATCAAATTGATTGCACGGAAATTAGGAATGTATCCAGAATTTACTGACCGAAATAAAAATCGTGCGAATACTATAGTCTCGTTTAATATGTACGCGGAACTACTGGAAAAGTAAGTAAGCAACACGTTTTTAAACTATATATGGTATGTGATTTTTAATCGAATTCCAGGAAATTTCATGTCATGATCGGTGGCTTAGATGAGAATCCAATCACACGGAAACTATTGTCATCATCAATTTCATATTTTGAGGATGACATCACATGGTGTGTTCATGTGGCCCAACCAAAACCAACTTACGAAAATATTTTCGTTATTTTTGAACCTACAACATGGCTGCTAACCTTTGCGATGGCTATTTTAGCCGGCATTTCACTGTTCTGCTTTCATAAATACGATGTTATTAACAACCGACGCTACGATATTTCATGGACATTGCTGCTATCGTACGCGGTCACTCTCAGTTGTCCGGGAAATTATTATCCTAAAGTCACGTATTTGCGATTATTTTTTATAGCCCTCGTTCTCTATGGTATTCACATTAATATCGCATACCACAGCAAATTGATAAGTTTTTTGACAAAACCGCGATTTGAGGCACAAGTTAATTCACTTAAAGGAGCGATTGATAACCACTTTGTGTTGGCCGGTGGAGTTGCAAACTTTGAACATTTCAATAGTTCGAGTTATATATCGAAATATGTGAGCACCTATTTAAAAGTGTGCACAAATATTGATGCATGTTTTGGGCAGATACGAGGTAAAGAAAATTATGCGGTTGCGATATCAAGAGCGCATGCAACAAATTTAAATTTAACCGTAAAACAATACTACTGTTTTCCACGCATTAATAATATTTATCGATTTTCGATTTCGATGTTGTTCCAGCGACAGCATCATTTACTCGCCAAATTTAATGATATAATACGTCGATGTATGGAGGCTGGACTGATCAATCGATGGATTGATCAAACTACTTTTCGAAACAAACAAAGGGTTAACAAATTGCATAATACAGAGGAATACATAGTATTAACACTTGATCATGTACAAGGTGCTTTCATTGTATGGGCTGTTGGCATTGTTTTCTCAATTATAGTTTTCATCGTGGAACGTTTTCAATTAAATTGTAAAAAAATTAAAAAAAAACGCGCGAAAGTTGTGATTCGCCAAAAAATATAGTGCACCCGAGTGAAAGATGCGGTGTTAACTCGTACATATATACTCTTATTTATAATTCATTATTATTGAGTCACATTTTGGCATCATTAATTTATTTAATTTACATAATCTGGCGAAGATCTGTTTTGAATCATTTTGGTACAAAAAAAAACGTCAAATTTTTTAATTACTTAGTCTTCACATGGATTGATTAAGAGACGAAAATCAAAAATATTGTTTAGCTATAAATTAGAAAACTTGGATAATAGAAAACACAGGTTAGTTATTATGGTCAATAGGCAAATAAATAGTTTTGCTGAATGCACGTAGAATAATTTGAGAAAATTTTAAAAATCACTGACGGAATTATTAATTAAAGTGTGGGTGAATTTGGCAATAAAATTTGTGTAATTTTTGCAATATATCGTGTATATTATTTATTAGGTAACTATAGTGAAAACTAGTTCATTTGTGTGTGTTCGAATGTATGGTGCCCTACATATACATACATGTCCATTTATGGTTTCACAAGTTTTACAGGTAGCAATGTCGGTACTTTCACGTTACTACCACAAAACCGCAGTTTTAGATTAACTGCGAGCTTTCAAAAATATCATCAAAACAAACCTTTTGATGCGTTGAAATGACAAATCATCTAGTGATGGTAACCTCCCCGAATTTAGCTGCGGTACTTATATTCTTATTCCAGGATTTCTCGCCTCACGGACGAGCCTCCGTGATTTGGGGAGGTTGCGTGATTTCAATTTAGGCTTTATGGATCTTAATTTTTTTTTTATGGATGTCTTTAAGCGGCGTTTAAGATTTTTAATATATAGTGAAACTTCTCTGAAATGACCCAAAATCGTTGGTCACTTTATAGAGGTAAATATTCAAGGGACTGACAATGGTCAGTTTAGGTAGGTGGTCAGTTTTGGATGTTTTACTGTATTTCCAGTTAATTTTGCACTTCACAACACATACACACACACACATCGGCGAATGAGTTGTGATGCGTTGTTATCTCGCAGCTTCAATTACTAGACCTACGTTCCTGTCAATGGTAACCCGGAGTTAGTCGAGAAACTTGTGGTTCAAATTCCTCGGCGAAGCTAGGCCGAAGCAAAAATCAGTCACTCAAGCGTGCGGCTCCATTGTCAGTGACTGTATCCCTGGAGAGGCGCCTGCATACCAACTTGGCAGCAAGTATAAAATGGTAGGGGCGATACCTCGAAAAAGAATCCACAATTAGTTTAGTCAAGGAGAGTTTGGTTTTGGCGCAGGGAGCAGAAAACCCAGTATCGGCTGAAGAGAGTAGACAAGAAGGCTCCCAACAGGCGAGATGCTATAACGGTGGCTAACTTGGCCATTGTGGCAGATATGTTTACAAGCGAAAAGAAAGGAAGAAGTAAATGCGCGCATGGAGATAGCATTTCCTCCAACACCTTGATTCAGAGAGCTCCGAAGAACGGAGTGCTGACCAGTACATTGGAAAGATGTTTTTCATCGCCTTCTATGGGAGGTAATAAGGTCTAAAGCAAATAAATAACTATAACCATGCTTGGGAGGAAATTTGAACAACTGGTCGAGTTTGTCAAGTCGAGAAATAATGTGCTTAGCAACGAGAAGATGATAAACAAGAAGATGATAAACGTCATTAGCACACACTATGGTTCAGTTATTAGTAAGATGCACATATCTGTAAAGGAGTACCAAACTACCGAACAACACTTTTTTACACTTTCTGCCGTAAATTTAGATCGTCTACGTATTTTGAGCAAGAAACAGGAACCGGAGAAAAATGCACCACTAACAAAAATGAATGGAGTGATGAAAGTAGCAAAAAGAAGAGGAATACTAGTGTCAAAAACAGTTATAAATAAGGATGATGGAAATCAGAAAAAAATATCGACCTGAAAAATGGAAGATAGTAGAATCCAAGAGACGCAGTGCTCAAAGATGTAAGAAATGTACCCTCCAGATGCGCTAATCTTAGTTGTCTTGAGGAAATGTAAAACACATTCACAAAACGACAAAGGGAGATATTTTATTAGAGTTGCGAAATACCGGCAACCAAAAAAGTACCCTGGAATACCAAACCAAGCTTGAGACTATCATTGGGCAGGAAACCTAATATGTGTTTAAGGTCTTAAACGCATGAATCTCTTATTGAAATCCATGATTTCGATGAAGTTACAGCAGCGGAAGAAGTGCGGGGCGCCCTAGAAAGAAGGTTCGAGGGTTTGTTCGAAGTAAAGAAAATGGTAACCGGACACAAGTCCAATTGCTTCCTTCCTATTTAGTTATGTTAAGAAGGCGATCAAAAACTGCGCTGTAAGTGAATTAAAACAGCAATGGCTTGCTACTTGTAACTGCCGCATTGCGAAATTTTTTATTAGTGGACCTAATTTGAGAGCCACTACGTTTGCTTTATCTCTCAGCAAGAAAGAGTTGAGAGTCTTGATCGTGACTCTTACTGGGCACGGTCATTTTAAGGATCACCTTCAGGGCATGGGGCTATCTCTTGATGCTGTATGCTAGTGCAGTTGTCCGGCTTTTAACAGAGTTAGGTTGCAATTATTTAACGCTAGAGCCATTGCTGATAATCAGCTGTATTCCTTGCCTTGGCCTAAACTACTTCAGTTTATTAAGGCTGCAGCACGCGTTCGCGAGTTAGGATAGAATCACTGGTATGCACCATTGGGCCCATCGTGAGTGCGAAACCTCGGATGGTTCCAACTAATTTATAATAATAATAATAATAAAATAGCCAATGTCGTTTCATCAATAATGATATACGGAGCTCCAATTTGGGCTGACGAAATGAGGGTCTTATCTAGTCGCATGATAAACTCCGTTTATCGATTAAGCGCTTTAATAATGATTTGCGCGTTTCGGACAGTATCAGACAATCAGACGATGCAGTAAGTATAATCGAAGAAATGCCACCGCTGGACCTCTTAGCTTGAGCGTGTAAAAAGTTGTATGAAGAACGTGGTAGCGATGTGAGTGTTGCAGAAAGAAGGAAGCTTGCTCGAGAGTAAACTACACCTGAGTGGCCAACTAGATTGAGCCAATCATGCAAAGGCCGATAGACTCATCGCTTGATTTTTCAAATTATAGTTTGGATGGAACGGAGGCTGTCGGCTTCCGAGAGTATTTGTTTAAGTACAAACACGACAATAGTCCGTATTGTCTAACATGCACTGAAGTAGTGGAGAATGTCGAGCAAAAATGTTCGAATGTCCACGATTTAAAGGAGCAAGACACGTGATTGAGAGAAGTAATGGAGAGCATGTTACTCCTGAAAATATATTGCAGAGGATGTTGGGTTGCGAGGCGAGGTGGATCGCTGTGAGTGGAAGCATCTGTGACGTGATGCAACGGCTTAGGGGGCTCGAAAGGGAAAGGTTCGGTAATACATCCGTGCTATAATCGTCGAAGGGTAGAAGTGCAGTTTTTGCGGTACACCTGCACAGTCACGTAATGCCTAGCGATAGTTCCGTGGAGCTGTATGGTACTGGATATTGAAGGGAGGCTTTAGTTGGTAAAACCCCAGCAGTCTGACTAAATCAGTTAATAGTTCACATCTAAACTCTTTAGAAGATATCCTTCCGCCACCAAAAAAAACACACACACACACATCTACAACACTATATCGAATCGTGATATTTTTTCATTTCACCACAGGGAATCGAACCAAGACCCTCGGTTGATAGAGCAAGCGCCTCTCTTCCTCTACCAACGAGAGCGATGAGTTTTTATTGGCTGATCTACAAGTGATTGCTGGCCCACGAAATGAACTGCCAATTCTGAAGTATTTCACTTTTACGAAAGATATATTTCAACATGAAATTAAAGGCTATTGATGCCAGAGCATGTACTCGTCGAAGATGGGGATTAATTGTCAAAAATTACGATAGCTTGTCCTCTACTTTAACGCAACATCCAACATTGGGACAGCAATTGTGTCATTTTATAGATGTAGGTGGGGCATTCTTTATGAAATCGACACCTAAAAATTTGTTTGAACAAAACAACATCGTTTTTTTACAAAATGCCACTCGGCAAAAAAGTTCAAAACATTAGCTAAAATTTGAGTCCTGAAAGAAAGCTTTTTATTGCTCTAAATTTTGGATAAACGGGGTGGCTGGCTGAGTTAACAAAAAATGCTCCAGGTACATATTTTTTAGGATTTTAACGAGATATTCCAACGGAAACCTTAGACTCCCGGCTGATCGAAAACTTGATCAGTGACTGACCGGTTTCGGCAAAATCGTCCTTGGTAATCACCGATAATTTCCTCCGCTAAAGTAGTGATTCTCGAGAAGTATTTTTCAGGCCACCACAGTTGAAACGTTCTGTGCGCCCTCCTGCGCCTCCCTAATTTTAGCCTTCTCTAGTAATAAAGTCGCCAATCACACCAGTCTGACGTCGTGCACGTATAGATCCCGCAGATCAACCAAATTATTTCAAAACAACTCTTTATCGTTGGGTTGGCTAACTAAAGTGGACGAATATATGTACTTAGATTATCGACTGTCTTGAGATTGAACAGCCTTTTATAACTGCACACGCTCAAATACACCCTGTTTTCGTAATGACGTGGCGATTCTAAATCTCGTACTCGAGTATATTAATGGGGGTTCAGTGTTGTTCTGGTGGTATCCAGCTTCTGTTTGTTGGCATTTGTAACAGTTTCCTGTTCAATCCAACTGTTTAATCACCTCCTAAACGGGATGCTAAATTTATAAAACGCTAGGTTTGTCGGAGATAAAGGTAAACATTTAAAACAATCAAGATTTCTGAAATTTGATCTAGATCAAAAATTTATTGGCTTTGAATACAAAAATTTGAGATGGAGCAATTTTTTATCAACAAATAGATTTACGAACACACTCCTTTCGAAGCCCTCCAGAAGAGCTATTATGAATCTTTTTCGATGGCGTATTTTTCGATACAATCGAAAATACTTCTTATGAAATTTTGAATTGGTATACTCTTCATTAAAATCGGAAATTTCGCTAATAGTGCAGATTTCAATTTTGTCAAAAATAACCGAATGAAATCTTAAGGTAATCATTAAATTTGATCGCGAAAATTATTTTGTTAAACAATCATGAAGTACATATATATAAAAAAAAATTAATAGTGAGAAAATATCGACTCTATTCGGAAATTTCAAAATAGGCCCCCCGGGGTACCCCAGTAAGACCATTGGTAATGAACAGCTAAAACTCAAAGAAATATGAAAATAACATAATATACCTAACGAGAAATGTTTGGAACAATTACCAAGTACAAAACAGTCAATACACTTTTTTTCAATTAAAATGCACAACACAATGCAGGTTGCAGAAGCTTCATCTTTAAAGGCCGGTACACATTGAAAGCGAGCGACGAGAACGATTTTCCTTTTTAAGCAAATTATTTAAGCAAATTGTTAAAATAATAAAAAGCGTTTGTTTTTAATTAACGATAGCTAAAATATCGCGTATGTATTTGCAAAAAATAAAAAGTTAAATTTGAACACTTTTAATACAAAATTTCAATTTATCGTCTTAAATTCAAAATTATCAACGATAAATTGAAATGTTGTATTAAAAGTTAAAACTGTTTAATTTTAAAATTTTAAATTCTATTTTTAGTAAATGCACGATATCTTAGCTATCGTTAATTAAAAACAAACGCTTTTTATTATTTTAACAATTTGATACACACATTTTTAAAATTTTTTAAAAACACTTGTTAAATATTTCGCAAAAATTTTTATTAAAAAATTTTAAAAATGTGTGTATTAAGTGTGTTTCGCCAAGTGCCTACGGCATAAATTGTAAAAAGTTTTAACAATTTGCTTAAATAATTTGCTGAAAAAGGAAAATTGTTCTCGTAGATCGTTCTCAATGTGTACAGGCCTTAAACCCGAACTGAGCAAGTCGCCTTGGTCACATACAAAACTGAATCAGAAAACTTACGGCAGGTCCCAACTGTTCTCTAGTTATATTAATGTAGACCAATTATCCTCACTCCATGCTTCAAATTTCTTTAGTTCATTAAGGCTGCAGATACCTATTTGCAAATAATTAGTGTTGCGGCGTTGAGTATGAAATCTGGCCAGTTGCAATAAAATTTAATAATAATGTTCTAAAGAATGGTTGGTTTCTTTGTCCGATCTAATAAATTAATATAAATAAAACAAAAGTTTATTTATAAATATATGCATATAAAATTTTATATAGTTAAAAATTGTATATAATATAATAATAATAGTAATAACAATAGTAGGTATATAATATTTTTATAGCAAAATAATAAAATATGTATGTATGTATGTATACATTTAAAAATAGTTTATACATTATATTTAATATTACGATTGTCTTTCATAAAAATAAATTCTTTATAAAATTTGTTTTTTTATTGATTTTAATTTATTGTACATTTTGATTATTAAAAAATTATAAATTATAATAAAATAAAATTTTTAAAATATGTATGTCATCTTGGACGGCACTCTATATGTATAGACATAATATTTTATAATACTTGAATTTAATTTTAATATAAGTCATTAAATTATAATAAGATCAAGTGTTGTGTTTAATATTTAATGGCACCATCTAAAAACTAGTGCACACAAAATAGCTACCATTTCATTTTGATTTTTAATTTTTCTTGTTTTAGCTGCGATCCGTATCTCGTATATGTATATATTTTATATTAATAAGCAAATTTAATACACAGTATTCTTAAATTAATTTATAACCGAACACCACTAAATAAAATGGAATGAATGATTATTAAGCTGGGTAAACTTTAAATAAATTTAGCTACATTATTGTTATTCGAAGTTACTATTTTTACCAAAACATACGGCTATTTAAACATCGGACAATTTGGAAGACTAATTTAATTTAAAAAAAATGGAATGTATTAATTAATGTATCGTCGACGCCATGTTGGCAAGAATTGCGCTTATTTAAGGAATGCAAACATTATCTGGCACTACGTTACAAATAGTACCGAACGTTTTTAAACCAAATACCGTCACTATGTATAACACAAAATTTAATTAAAACAAACAGAAATACACTTTTTAAGGCACTGAACAGATGACCGACCTATATAATTAATTTAAAAACAGCTAGTTTTATAATTTAAAAATTCGTTTACAAAAAAAATATTAATTAAATCGTTTAATAATTATAATTTAAAAAAAAAAAAATTAACAGCCTTTAATCATAATTTTAAGTACAAATTAAAAATTAATAAATTGCTACAAAAAAAACATTCATTATAATTGTGTTGTTATTACAGATTTTCTAATTATATGCTCCTTTGATTTTGATGCGGTTACTACTTCGGATGAAACTAGCCACGGTGATACCATATCGGCTGCGTTCGAGTTGTTGTCTTTTGATAGATCCTAAATAAGTTTTTTAAATGCATAGATTGAAAATATTTATTAATTATAAAATATAGTTTCTTAATATTTTTTTTATTTGATTCAAGGAGGTTTGAAATTCGTATTTTTTTTTGTCTCCAAACGAGATTTCACACCTCAAATTTTGAACCGTTATTTCTTCTTTTTTTTAAGAACATAAACGAATTCAAAAGAAACAACACGAACTAATAGCAGGATTACAGAAGAACGTACATCATCCAGGCCATTTACACAAACATCAATTGACTAACTGTTAAATTTGAAGTTTTTTTCGTGGACGTTAAAACTTTTTACCTTCTTTGTAAGACGAGATTGTGAGCTGCTGTTAAAAATCAACGATCCTAAATATTTTACAATACTATTTAGTAAGAAAGACATCTGACAAGCTGATTGGCAAAGTGATAGTTTAATGTTATTATTTCCATCGGTAGATTTCCGATACCAACATGATGGGCGACCTGAATGGGCCCAATGATCTACTCGAAACACATAAGAACAAATTTTGAAAGAATTGGAAGCTTCGTGAAGATCTATCGTTATAAACTTATAACCAATGGCAAAACTAAGCCAAAAATGACAACACTCACGCTTCAAGCATTTTAACATCATGAGTCTTATTAACATAAGAATCACGATAGATAGGTAAAACGCTAAAAAAAATCTTACTTTTCGACAATTTAGTCAAAAACCTTAAATTATGATAAAAACTGTCGAAAAGTGTCAAAAAATGTCGAAGTATCAAAAATTGTCGGAAAGTGTTAAAAATTGTGCCAGTAATGGGAAAAAGAGGAAACAAGATATTCTTATAGTTTCGTTCAAACTGTTGGAACAGTGCTGAACATAAATGAAGCTAAAATTTTACATTTTTTAATTTTTTTTTCGCTGTCGAAAACACAGATTTTGAAAGACTGTCAAGAACCCATGCCAAAAAGTGTAGAAAACACTAGTTTTCGACACTACCCATCTCTGGAATTAATTCCTGTAGCTATGGCTAATTAGAAAAATTAACCAAAATTCTTAAAACGAATCCTTGCAACAAAAGCAAAAGTATATAATTCGTATTTGATTAATAGAAGAAACGAGCTAATCTGATTCAAATCAAATAAGAATCTTATGCCATTGACACACTGCGGGGTATGTCAATCCCAATTTTTGCTGATCGAGTTTAACTAAATCGGATATATTAAAGCGCAGTCCGGCGAATTCGTATCTTATTCAGAAACACTAACTTTTATGATTTTTTTTCAAATCTCAAAAATTCCATTTTTATTAGAAGATACTTACATTTTAAAATACTTAATGAAGATTCCTAATAAAATAGAAATCACAGACCAGAGAAGTTTAATTCTGGCAACTTGAATAAAACAGAATAGAATAACTGAATCTTTAGAATTTATTTTTATAGAGTTATAAAACCAGGATTTCAATAAACCTTAAATAACTTTCTCCCCACACAAATTTTACCTGATCCTTAATTTTAAGAACGGCAACGATGACAGTTAATTAAATCATTAATGCAAATCCAGCGACAACATGAAAATAATTATTCAAGAATAAATCTTAAGGAATACATAAGTACTTAAACACCACAAAAGATTTAATAAAATTTCCAACATTTATTTTTATTTTCAAAATCTGTAATTGAATAAGAAACAATCCGCAAATTTAACACTCCTTGAATCAAATTAATTTCCCCCTATAGTTCATTATACAAAAAATTACAAAAATAAAACACATATTGTGCAACAACACGCAATTAATTATTATAAACAAATTATTTACAAAACAAAAATGCGTACATTATACAAAACAAAAACACTTACCTTAATACCATTTTCATCAACCACCTCGTCAACATCCTTTTCCGTCCCTGTTGTGCCCACATCCTTTTCAATAATCATTGGTTTTACTTCCTTTCGCTCGTTCATTTTTTTCGTAAATTCCTGTTCCAATTCTTTAAATGGATTACTCGTCGTAAAATTACTATTATTATGTTTTATAGGAGGAAATCCCGAAGAAATTACAGTCACCGCCGAATCTAACGAATCGAGTGTTGGCGATAATGGTGCCGGAGAATTATTACGAAATGGATTGGTGGAGGAAATTTTTAGTACAGGAGATGTTGGATTTGACATATTTAAAAATGGATTATTATTTTTCGATTTTTCCAATTCGGCATGATTTTGGGCACGTACATCATTATTGAGTTTAGGCGATTTTAATTCAGCATTTATAATATTCAAAGCGGGGACACTAATTTTTTCCATAACACCTCGTTGTTCTGAAAAATGGGTGACCGTGACTGAATCATTCAGTCCATTTTGTGTTTTTGATGGTGTGTCCGGTGTAGACGTCGAAGGTGTAATTGGTGTCGTCTCTGTAACCGGACTACTAGCGGCACTGCTACTTGTACCGCCCGAAAATTGGAAATTATTATTTTTCAAATTAGTAGGCGAGAAATGTTTTGGGGACAAGGATGCGAGTATATTATTTGTAGGAGAATTTTGTGTTTGAACAGTTAACGGACTGGTTGAAGCTCCAGTTAAATTTAACGTCAATTTATCACCGCCCTAAAAAAATTGTTTACAAAACACAAAGCGTAAGCAGGACTATTATTAAAAACAACACAAGCTTACAAACTAGTTTTACATTGCGGGCGGTACTTACCACTGAAACGAAAGTTGCGGCGTTTAACGAATCTGGTCCAGAATCTTGATTTGACATTGATGATACGTACAGTTGATTTGTGAGTTTGGTTGGCGTTTGGTGTGCCTCCTCCTCGGCGCGAGCTGAATAAAAATATTATGTTGTAAAGCAGTATGTACTGAATAACGCAACTAAATTAGACTTACCTTTGAGGATATTGCATTTCATTTGTAACGGAGCTGGGGCCCCGCCTGTATTCAACAATTTGGCCTGATTATTTGGCTTCTCGCTGACGCTCAATTTCTTATAAGAGTCACTGTTGTTATCGTAATCCGCTGTCTTATTTATTGTAACCCTAATACTAGTAGCATCGTTGAGAGATTCTTGAGCATGGGTCGATGAAGTATCTTTAGCGATTGTTTTGAGCAGGGTATCAATTTGTGAATCACGATCGGACGAACCGCTTTTCACACTAAACGCAGAACTAATCGAAGCCTTACCAAATGAACCATGGTGCGATGAAATTTTTGAGAAAGTTGTCTCCTCGATCGCTCGATTGGGGTGCGATGCATCGGCTTCCAGTTGTCTGCAAAATAAAATCGAATTGAAAAATTATAAATCGAGATATATAATTTGAAACTTACTTTAGAGCTAGTCCAGCTTTTCCAAACGATCCCATTTTTATATTAGTTCCATCTTCCGTCGACGAGGCAGACTTCGTAGAATTTCGGCTTAGAGAAGCTGTCCGTACATTTCCATTGGCAGTTGGTTCGGTAGATGCACTCTGTGCTCCAGACGTTTGCGGTGTCGGTTCAACTGTAGTTTCGGCTTGCACTTCATTAACTACATTTCGCTGCCGTTCACGTAATACATGCGATTGCCGACGAGCAAATCTTTGCGATGGTCGTCGTTCAAATTGTACCGTGCGTCGTGCTCTACTCTGTTGTGTCGTTTGGAATTCAGTTTTACCCGAGTACCTGAAACGTGAACCCATGCGGAAAAAATTTTGCCTAGCCGAAGGGCCTTTTACCGATGCCCGTAATCTAAAAAATGCGTGATGCTCTATTGCACATTTCCACAAGTGTTTACAAGCCTTTTCATTGTACAGCCGAAAAACGAATGTATGCTCTTGTTCACGACCCTCGTCATCATCTTCGACAACAACGAGTGTCAATTTTTTCTTTTTAAAATCTAATTTACTTATTTTAGGCCAAAAGAATAGGCCAATTTTTTGTATACCCTCAAACACTAATATTCCAGTTGGTGTTAGCCCTAAATGATATTCACAACCATCCTTTCCCTGAAATTGGACATAAATTAAATGTTGAATTTGAACAATAAAATTTACACAATCAACTTACAAGAACGGTATGCATATCGACCCCATACATATCTAACCATTTAGCTTTATTCAAAAAACTCATTTCAGCTTGCGCGGGAGTTAAACCTTCGCATTTTCTATATTCATCTAAAATAGCTACCTCCATTTCTTCGGTTTGATTTGGCACAAATCGAAATTCAGACACAGTCGCTGGTGTGTGAATAGTTTCATCGTAATCTCCTAATTCAGCTGTAAGTAAAAAAAAAATATAAAATCCCAAATATCAATAAAAATTAATTTTATTTAAAAATCTTACATTGCAAAGATAGGGCTGCCAATTCGACCGCCTTATCATCCGGACATTCTAATCGCCCATCAAGTAAATCGTGTTTTAATTGTAAAAAAAATTGGTATCGTGTCAATTCTTCGCGCAGCGTATTTGGTTCGGATGAATAAAATTTCACTTTTAATCGAAGCGTATACGGTGGCCCGACTTTAATAGAACAGAAACCTTATAAATTAACGGATATACATAAAAACTCGGGTAACTTTTACAAAAAAAAACTTACTTTTTACTTGTTTTTTAATGGCTTTTGTTGGATCTAACCAATGTTTTACATGATTAGCATCGGTAAATTGTAAACCAAAATAATCTTTTTCTATTAAGTCTAATGAATAAAATACTTGTTCGTATAAATCACCTCCCATCGCCTTTTTCTGTAACGAAACAAAACAATTATAATTATAGTAGAATATTATCACGGCGACGATAAGCACACGAGACACAACTCAGTTGATTATATACAAATAATAAAATTTACATTTAATTACTATAAATTATCTAGCTAGTTTGTTTGGCAGCTAGTTTCGTTATAATTTCTTGCTGCACATTTTCGCTGAAGATGAAGTACGTATTTAAGCATGTTGTTCTGTTTGTTGGGAAAATACTTTTACTTTACACAAAACCAAACTAACTATACATAAATCTTATTTAGCGTAAAACCATTTAAAAAATACAACCAACGTTTTTTTTTCTGCTGAACACATGAATAACCAAACCAATATGTATTATGTAAATATATATAGGGAAAACATGTAAATGAATTGGATTACAATTGTGTTTCACTGGAAAATATTTGTAAATATTCCTTTTGTGCGTTATAATTGATGTTGATGGCATTTTGTTTAGTAGTTTACGCAAATAATTTATTTATTTTACTAACAAATTTTACTAGCTATCGTCGGCTTAGGTGATTAGTTGATTGTCGAAGTTAAGAAACACAAGAAAAAACCTGACCGGATTCCCGGAAATATCAAGCAGCCAATGAAGCAAAGTGTCCAACAAGGAGATGATTTAATGAAATTTAAGTAAAAAATGTAACCTAAGTGGTAATGGGATGCCGGTATTTTTGATTTATATAAGTCAAATCTTGTTAATTATTTAGGAAATATTTAGTAATAATGGGTTAATTTTAAAAATGGTTGCAGGTATTCCGGAGAATTTTTGATTCAGTTGCCAAAAAATTTCAAATATCCAACGGATATGGAGTTTTGAAATTATGCTGTTTTGTTTTTATCTTTTACTATATAAGCACTTCTGCTCGGACTACATACTTTAGAAACTAGTTAGCGCCTTATCATTTTAACTTTGATTCTGGTAATATTTATGGTAAGCATAACAGGAAACGTCCATCACAGAGCAAACTTCTATAATCTTAGTGGCTGGAATCTGGAAATTTCTACATTTATAATGGAAGTTTGAGCTGGAGTGAAGTTCTATGTTGCGAGAGTGACCAGTATGGTGGAAATCATGTGAATTAACAGTGGTTACTAATTATATTTATTAGAAGGGCCCGAAAATCTGAGTCAGCAAACTAAAACATGAGGGATGCAGGTTTAAATAATTCTCTAATTTCGATTTGAATTTTCAGAAATACCGGCAAAAACTCACTCAGCTGTAGTATCCAAGTTTAAAGTATTTTTAAAGGAATCTCTTCATTAGTTTACTAATAAAGAATTCGATTTTCAGAATATACAATAACATAGTTCCAGAATTAATCTCTATTATAGGGATTAAAATTAATCCTGAGTTTCAGAATTAGATTTTAGCTGGAATCCACCCTCTAGGATCAACAAGTAATGGATAAGATGTAGTTTAGAAATTGTGTTTTCCTGTGCTAACTATTTTATTATATAATTACTAACAATTTTATTTATTTATTAACCAACAGCATGTACATGCAAAAATGGCTTACATTATTAAAAATATTATAAAAAGTTAAACAGTTTATACAATACAAGATAAGGTTATAACGACATCAATAGATCTAACATTTAAAACAAAAGGTCTAGGGATTGGTTTTTTAAACTCATCTCTGGAAATATTGAAATCGAAACAATCCGCTGCGGCGTTGAGGTCTCGTTGAATACGCGCTATAGGGCCATGGAAACTGTAGTTGCTAGTTGCAGTCGGAATATGAAGTAAAGCTGCACTGAGGAGCATAAATATTAAAGCATGAAAGAATATCGGAGCAGTCTATTTTACCACAAATGATGTCCCGTGCAAATGTGGCACTTGCGCATGTACGTCTAGCACTTAAAGATTGGAGATCTAGAAAACGGCATCGGTCTACATACGGTGATAGTCTGAAATTATTGTCCCGTTCGAGAGACG
This sequence comes from Tipula helvola, assembly GCA_963556165.1. Lineage (NCBI taxonomy): Eukaryota > Metazoa > Arthropoda > Insecta > Diptera > Tipulidae > Tipula > Tipula helvola. The sequence goes on along the minus strand of OY744482.1, from coordinate 341,169,401 downwards.
GTAATTTTCTGAGAACAAATAACAAAAACTGTTTCTGAACACTTTCAATTCTGTTTGAATGAGACAGGTAGAACGGGGAATATCAATCTGTGAACGAACAAATGAAGTGTACAGTGACTTGAAAGTTAATGTGTTGTGAAAATCCTTCGAAGTTCTTTTTATAAACCCCAACATCGAAAAGGCTTTGTTAACAACCGCATCGATTGTGAGTTAAACGTTAAATCCGAGCAAAAAATAACGCCCAAATCAGTAATCATATTGACTCTCTTCAAACTAATGTCATTTAGAAAGTAGTCAAAAACTACTGGAGACTTAGACCTGGAATAGGTGATCACGTGACACTTATCAACATTCAGAAACATAAGGTTAGTAACACACCAACCGCAAAATGTGTTCAGGTCCTATTGAAATTGATCGCGATCTAATTCACATGATATGTTTGCATATATTTTCATGTCGTCAGCAAATAGAATACAGTCAGCGAATTTGAAGCAATCCACAACATTGTTAATGAACAATAAGAATAATAGTGGACCCAAGTGACTACCCTGAGGCACCCCAGATGTCGCAATAAAACATTCTGAGAACGTATCGTTAATCTTGACAAACATTTTGCGATCCGATAAATAAGACATAAGCCAATTTCGGGAATAATGTCGCAATTAAGTTCACTGAGCTTATTCACTAATATCCTGTGATTAAGTTTATCAAAAGCTTTAGCGAAGTCGGTATAAACTACATCGACTTGAACTTTCGAGGCAACAGAATTAATTAAATTATTTTGAAAGACCGTTAATTAGTGACCGTTGAGCGGCCACGAAAAAATCCATGCTGACGTGTGCTAATATGTTGCTTGGAGTGGAAGTAGATCACTTTGTTAACCATTGACTCGAATACTTTAGGAATGCAAGATAGTATTGCAATTCCACGATAATTTGTTACTTCATTGCGGGGGCCGATTTTGTGGATCGGTATGATACTTTATATCTTCCAGAGATCAGGAAATTTACCTTGGCTGAGGCTCAGATTAAATAGATGACATAAAGGAGCGGCAAAACCGACTGCACACAGCTTCAATAGAGACACTGGTAAACCATCTGGTCCAGAACCCTTAGAAACGTCCAAGTTCATCAAAGCGCTCATGACGTCAAGTTCTGAAAAAACAATTTTTGAATTATTGCAGTTAGCTAATATAGGAGAGAGCGAGCTATCCTTAACAAAAACACTGCTAAAATATTCAGCGATGAAACCGCAGATTGCCTCTGGGTTATCTGATTTTTGACCATGGAATCCTAAAAATGACGACAAGCCGTTATTATGGTTCTTAATTTTGACAAATCTCCAGAAATTTTTCGGATTACATCGCAAATCGTCTTCAATGTCAATTATGTAATTGTTATACATGAATCGGTTGAGATAGCAAAACTGTTTGCGCAGAGACTTAAACTAGATATAGTCATGGACAACCCTGTACGCCTATACTTCCTGTGACTTTTATTACGCATGACTTCTACCTGCTTGAGTTCCTTAGTAAACCATGGGACGTTACGGGCATAAGACTTATTAATTAATTTTTTAGGAACAAATTTTTCAAAAGCAACCTTCAATAATTCATTGAAGGTATCTAATGAACTGTTGATGTCAATGCTTGATAGAGTATCAGCCCAGTCCACTTCAGCTAAAAAATTATTTAGTGAGCTGTGGTCGGCGTGCGAATAATCAAATACGATACAATTTTTAGTGAAGTTCAAATTATTAGAAATTTTGTAGAACAACTGAAATGAAACCGGGGTATGATAAACACTCGAAGATCCGGCCAAGTCGTCGCATGATTCTAGTTTAAAAGACCTATTATTAGTGTAGAAAACCAAATCCAGATAAGTGCCGTGGCTGTTTGGTACACTGTTTATTTGTGAAGTACCCATGTTTGCCATAAAATCACAGATTAAGGCTGAAGAATCATTCGTATTAGTAGGAATGAACATATTGTCAACCATCATCCAAATTAGATACGGAAAATTTAAATCGAGACATACATGAGATCTTGTCAATAAAATCATGACAAAAAGGCGCGGATGGCTCTAGAGGAAAGTAAACTGTGCTAATTATTATGTAAAATGTACCTATGTAGTTTGAGTTTAACAGCCATGAACTCAATGATTGGATCGGAAAATAAAAATTCACAAGAATAAATTTTCCGAACTGCAATAAGCACACCACCACCTTTCCATTCTGTACTAAAGTTATACCGATCGCGACGGAAAACGCAAAAGTCCGAAGGGGAAAACTCCGCATCATTGAAATCCACTGTAAGCCATGTTTCGGTCAGAATTATTACTTCGTAATTAGATTCCAATATTCCAAGATAGACATTTTTTGACTTTGAACGCATGCCACTACAATTAAAATAAAAAATTGACAAGCTATTGTTGAAGACATTGTTAGATCCATTGATGATATTGTTAGAATTAGATTAATATGAATTTAGAATATTAGGACGAACTGTGATAAGATTATTGTGAGCATTTGGCAAATTAGTATATTTTAAAATATTGTAATTTAAAGTATTGAATGAAATTAAATTGATACTTTGCTGCGAGCTCCTTCCTCGTTTTTTGATTGGCGTCTTTCTTGAAAATCGCGAACTAGAACCCCGGGTGGCCAAAAATCAGGATTTTTCAAGGTACCATGCAAGTTATCGACGACTCCAATCTTGAAAAACACAAACGTTAGTTCTGCTGGATCCCGGTCTCTAGGGAACAGTGAGAAGCAGGCCACGTTTGATGGATTAGAACTGCTTTTAAACGTAATGTACTTGGAGATCGACTCGGAGGTAGTAGTTGGATGAAGACGGAAAATGTACAAATACTTCCTACGGACCACCGGTACTGCACGCAACTCCATGACTGGACAACTATTTTACTAACTATCGATCGCTTAGGTGTCTGTAACCGGGTCGAGTCTGTCTCAACTAACATTTCTATCCTATCCTTCGGTTGTGTTATATATAAACGGGTGTACGATGTGTGCCCGGGAGTCCGGGAATTCCTGCTATAATGCTTGGCTGTACGTATTATCCCAATCAATCAATCAATTATTTTTTCTAAATTATTAACTGAATTTTTGAATGGTTGACAATTTTTATAATTGAAAATTAATTTACAATTAAAAGAAGAAGTAAAAAAGAGAAATAATTCAATTTTTTTAGATGGTACTGAATTTCACTGTAATGTATTGTACTTTGTACTATTGTACTTTTATAAATTAATTGTATCGAAAAAAGTACAATTGTATCTAAAATTTCATCGCTCCCTCCTCTTCCTTATTTTTCACAATCCTCGTCAGATTAAAACTGAATTGCAGAACTCTTACCAATTTCTCTTCTTCGTAAAATACTTTATTACATTTAAATTTTTGAACTCTTCAAAAGCTTAATTATCTTCGATGGACAAAATAACGATTGGGTTCGAAACTGGCTCATTACGTTATAGGTAATAATCAATTATCTTAATCTTAAATTAATACAAATCATAAGTTGCTACTTACTACATAATAAAACATTGTGTTAATTTATGTGTAGGTAATCTAATCTAAAATGTTTGATACTATAACTTGTTTTTTATGGGACTGGCTTCTAAGCTACTTATCATGAACAATATTTATCAAGCTAAAGCAATCAAATCGATCAGAAATCAATAAAATTTGGAAATGGAAGGTAGTAGAATAAACGTATTCATTTATGAATATTAATTTGAGCTAAGGTAGAACTGGGAATTAAAGACATATTTTGTTGATTTGCCAATTTACAAAATTAATACCATTTGCAATACATCACTCTAATCATTTTAATTACAATCATTTCCATTAACTTTATTTACATTCAATAAAACGACGGTAATTAAGGAACAAAACAATAAAAAACATTATCATATTTAATAAATCAACAAAGAGAACTGCTAAGAAAAAAAGATAACATTCCATTACCCAAGCGTTTTTTCGTATTATATAAGATACTATACTAAAAGAATAAATTACCTTACACAATTACTCTTTAAGAATTTTCATCAGATAGTGAAATGTAAAGTTGTAGTACCCTAATGATCGTACAACATTCATATATTAATTGATAAGCAAGCACCAATTGAATTCCATCAGTCATTATTTTGTGCTATCCTAATAAATTTAAATGAAATTCTAATAGACTACGGATATAACGACATTCCGGGTATAACGACGGAATTTTACGGTCCCTTGGTGGTCGTTATAGGTGAAATCTACTGTAATTATGATTCATAAAGACTGATATAAAACTGTGATCAAAAGTAGTAAACTTTTTAAATAAAACACAAACGGCTTATTATTCTATCAAATTTATTTTATCCCCTTCAAAGTAACCCCGTTCAGATAGAATACACTTATGCCATTAGGCTAACGTTTTTTCCAGTCTACGAAACAGTTGTTAAAGTCGATTTTCGGAATGATCTTCAAACGGATTCTTCGATTCGGCTTGTATTTCAAACAAAGCAATGGAAGAATCACACTTCAATAGTAAAATTGAATGTTTTAGATGTGACAATAGCGGTGATTTGTCGTCAGCAATGAAGACTCTCTGTAACGAAAGCGGTATTAAACTGGAATTTACACATGCTTATAGTCCAAAAATACATGGTGTTAGAGATCGAATTAATCGCACTCTCATAGAAAAGATAAGGGTCATGCTTAATGGAGCCAAACTGCCACAGGAATTATGGAGCGAAGCACTCAAAACAGAACCAGATAATACGGTTCGTACAAAGTATAATCGTGAAATTAAGAGGCAGGATATAGTGATACGTATGCTTTAAGTGCACTGGTCAATTGTGAAAAAGATGTTCCAGAAAATTATTGGGACATTATTTGAAATATTTATGAGTCAGAGTGGCACAGAGCTGTCCAAGATGAAGCTAATTTGTTGCAGGAAAACGAAACATGGATTACCGCAAAACAAGAAAAAGGCATGAAGTTCATCGTTTCTCAGTGTGTATTGAAGAATAAAGGTACACAAAGGAAAGCTCGATCAGTTGCTAACGGTTTTATGCCAAAAGCAGGGATTGATTATACACATGCTCCTGCAGCTCGATTACCAACCATATGAATGCTGCTAACTGTAGAAATACAGTTTAATTTCAAATTTTGTCATCTAGATGTAAAAACTGAGTTTCTAAATGGGAAATTGGCCGAGTGCGTGTACCTCAAGCCGCCTGATGGTATAAATGTTCCTGGCGATTATGTATTGTTGTTACAAAGAAGCTTATATGGAATGAAACAATTACCTCGTTGTTGGAACCAACGATTTCACGAGTTTATCGTATCACTTGGGTTCATGCTATAAAAATCAGATTATTGCTTATACAGTTTTAATGATAGAGATACAATAATTTATCTTGCCATACAAATTATGTTGATGACATGTTATGTTATCGATAACAATCGATTGACATGCATTTTTAATTTCGACGCTAAATATTCTGTTGCATCTTATTATATCAGGTTACAAGGCTTTGCATAATGAATTTTTCAACTTTATAAAGAAATTTTTCAACTTTATAACAAACGGTTCCTTCCCGTTTTTGCACAACAAGTACTATATAAATTGAACCAGGCTGCTAATAAATCTTCAATAAAATTTTAGCAAATTTCTAAACTGTAATCCATTGTTATGTTTATGCCTCGCAAGTGATTTACAAGAGAATTTACTATTTATTGTGTTGTGTCTTGCGTGTGTCCACTACAATAGTAGATGCAAAAAATATGTTCAATTATTAAAACATGTCTTCAACATTGTTTAGCTACACAGTTGTCGTACCTAATAAGAAAAAATAAATTTAAAAAAAATAGAATAATGTTCCCACGCACCGATAAATCAACAGCTAAATCTGTATTATCCAGTAATATGACTCGACATTGCAGTATATTTTTATTCGTGATCCTCTGTGGTTTGATCTGACTGCTCTTGTTATCAGTCGCGGTATTATTCCGAGCTTTGCGTCGACTTAAGAAACGTAACATTTTTGTTGTTTCTTTTTTAGGCGTTACGATATCTTAAACACTAAATTAAATATAAAACATAAAAAATAAACACTATAGGTGTATTATAAACTCGAAACAATATTCTTAAAATTGTTTATGTATTTTAATATTTCTAAGGTTTCGATATTTTTATATATTTTGGAATTCTAAATTTTTTTCCATTCACTTTAAATCCTGACAAACAAGGCAGTTTCAACTTTTCGTTTGGCTGATGTCAAAATAAAAAACAACAAAAACAATGATCCGAGGCATAGGCGAAACGGAACACTTTGAACACATTTAAAACACGCCTTAAACACTATTTATAATAAGCATACACAATTATCACATAATTATAAAATGAAATTGATATCATTTCGATTATTTTTAAATATTTGCAGTCTTTTAAATTAATTTAGAAGATTTAAAAATTAAAAAAATAATAAAAATAAAATTTTACGAGAGACACGACGAAAAAAAAACAAGTTTACATGGCGACTGGTTGTATAAATTAATTTAGTGTTGTCGCACGCAAGTTTTTGGACAACAAACCGAAGTAGGATTCTCGTATAAACTGATAAAAATGAAAATTTTAATTTCTAATTAACATTAATAATTATTTAAAGGTAATTTAATTTAAATGAAAGACAATTAAAAATGTGCATTTTCATTAATGTAACTTTATTGCTTAAGTAATATGAATAAAATTTGTTATCGTTGAAAGTATGAAACATAGATGGCAGCATAATTAAACAAAATGTTACGTTAAAAATTTTGATTGTGAAAATGAATACATTTGGTTCTAATTTGATTTCTTTAAAGAATTCTTATATGCACAATAAAATTTAAAAATCTTGAATAAAAATTGAGTATATTGTGCAATGTTCTGACGTCACACAATTATATTGCGCCAATAAATTGTACGTGAATACTGATAAAATAAGTAATCCATGCGCAATTATACTGCGGACGCGCCTTATAAAACTCACTGTTTAGTTTTTAGTCGCAAACTAACAGAGTAACATACAACATTCAGTTTTGTTTTTCTTGTGAAAGAATTGCTGGTAGTTGTGAAACTTTGAATTCACGGAATACAACAATGCTAGGAACAAAGATGTCGGACAAAGTTCAATTTGTGAAAATACCACAATTTGATGGCACGAATTTTAGTAATTGGAAATATCGTGTGGGTAAGAAGGATTTTAGCAACGAAAACAAATTGAACAAAGAAGGCGATGGATCGATGAGTGCCGTTGTGAACAAGCGGACAGCGAAACAATCATGTAACACAACTGAAGTTTGTTTTTAGATTCTGGTGCGACACAGCATATGGTGAATGATCAACGGTATTTTGATTGTTTGGAAAGCATCGATGATGTGAATATTGCAGTTGCAAAGAAAAATCAAAGTATCGTAGCGAAACAGCAAGGCAATATTTCTGTTAAGACGTTTCACGATGGAAAGTCGTCAAGAAAACGGATGGAGAACGTTTTACTTGTGAAAGACTTGCAATTTGCAATGTATGTTATATCATTTTGTTCGATGCAGATTACGCATATGCATCAATTGATGGTGAAACTCAATTCATGGCACACACCAATGGAAAGCTATATGAAGTGGTGCTGAATGTTGATCGAAATGTGTTTGTCGGTGTTTCAGGTGAGAAGAACTTGAACAAAAATTCACAAAGTTTATGGCATTTCAGACTGGGGCATTTGAATATGTTTGACAAGAAAAAGATGATTGGTCAACAAATGATCGATGGATTGGAGCGAGTGAACGTTGACACTGACTCGAAGTTTTGTGAATCATGTATTTCTGGAAAACACACACGTTCATCGTTTCCAAAGCATTGCACGGAGTAAAAATTGCGAAGCTCAAGGACGACAATGGTGGTAAGTACAAGAGCAATGAATTCAAGAAATATTGCAAAGAATAGGGAGTTGAAATGATTTTATCCTACCGGATAACCCTGAAATGAATCCATTGTCGGAGTGATTGAATCGAACGCTCCAGGATAAAGCAACACCAATGCTTTGAGCAAGTAAACGGTCACACAGTTTTTGGAACGAAGCAATGTTAGCAGCAAATTATTTGAAAAATCGATCGATTACGAATGATGTTGGTAAGCAGTTTACTTTAAAGACACCGATTGAAATTTGGACTGGTCGAAAACCAAATTTATCTCATCTACGCGTATTTGGTTCAGAATGTTACAATAATATACCATCGAAACCTCGATCGAAGTTTGAAGCGAAAGCAACAAAGTGTTTGATGCTGGGATATAGATCGTCCATTGGTACGTATCGACTTTGGGATACGGAGAAAAACAAATTAGTAATGGAACGTATTTAAACAAATAAATTTGATCGAAGTATCAGATTCAGAGGCGGCATCGAATAAAACGAATTGTGTCGATTGCGATGAGGAATCTGTTGATTCAATGAGTGAAGATACATTGACTAATGGTGTTTTGAATAACAGCGAGTATGGAACAACTGATGATTTTGAAAATATCCACGACACCGAATTGGATGGTGCCGGTAACCGCAATGCCACGAACCACGGTGCGAACACGGATGGCACCGGTGACAACAAAGATAATCTCAACAGTACTAATATGGATTGCATTGATAGCAACAATCAAGAACGAGATATTCCACGAAAAAGTGAGCATACTCGTTGTACACCGGATATATGTATATGGTAATTGGGCAACGATGACGGAAACGGCTCAGTTTGCATTATCAGCTGAACAATTTGTCGAGTTTGATCTAATGACTATCGATGAAGCAAAGATCGTGATGATTGAAAAAATTGGAATGAAGCCATTCAAAGTGAATACAAGTCTCTTATCAAAAATGGGACTTGAACGATTTGTAATGTACCAAAGGGACGTCGAGCGATCACAAATAAGTGGATCTTCAAGCTAAAACGGAAAGCTAACCGACAAATCGATAAGTACAAGGCTCGAATGGTTGCGCGTTGTTTACACCGAAATTTGGATTCGATTATATATAATGAAACTTACGCTCCGATAGCTAAGTTGGTGACATTGAAGATTTTACTGGCAGTAGCGAATCAAAAGGATATGCACATTCACCAGATGGATGTAAACAGTGCATTTTTGAAGGAAGAGCTCACCGAAGACATTTACATGCAGCTGACGGAAGGTTTTAAGCAAGTCAATAAGGTGTGAAAACTCAATAAGGCACTTTATGGTTTAAAACAAAACAAGCATCACGTGCATGGAACAAGAAGTTCAATGAATTCATGGGTCGAATTGGATTCAAACTACATGTCAATGTATGAATGTCAATCTACATTTTGCTGCGTATGTCGACGACATTTTGATATTTTGCAGCGAAATGAAGATGATCAACACTGTAAAGCAATTGTTGTCCAAAGAATTTGAAATGACTAATATGGGTAAAGCGAGCACATTCTTGGGAATGCGCATCGAACAAAACAATGAAAAAGGAACAATTGTTTTGAGTCAGTCGAAATATTTGGAAAAGGTTTTGCAAAAATTCAATATAGAAAGACTCGAATAAGACTGCAAGCCAAAGTCAACGCCAATGGAGAAAGGTTTGCATTTGAAGCACCCATATCGAGAGTTGATTGGTTGTTTAATATATGCCACAGTAACAACAAGACCGGATTTGTGTGCTGCAACGGGATACCTCAGTCGTTTTCAAAGTTGTTTCGATGAAAATCATTTTAATCATGCGAAACACATGTTACGATATATTCGTGGAACGCTTGACTTGAAGTTGATTTACCAAAAGAATAAAGCAGCAGAAACATTGATTGGATTCAGTGATGCGGATTGGGGTGGAGACAAAAATGGTAGAAAGTCGACATCGGGTTACGTGTTCAAATTGTTTGGTAACACCGTAAGTTGGGCTTCACGAAAACAACCAACTGTTAGTTTGTCTTCAACGGAAGCCGAATACATTGCATTGACTGAAGAAATTTGTGAACTCAGGTGCATTCGAAAAATACTGGTTGATCTCAAAATTGAATGCAACAAACCAGTAATTGAGGATAATCAGTCATGCATCAAAATAGTCGATGAGCCAAAGGAACGCAAGCGAATTGTATAATTATATTATATGACTGTCGCTAGTGGAATCCTTGTAGTCGTTGCATATGTCGACGATTTAGGGTTGTTCTTTAACAACGAACAACTGGTAAACCAACTGAAAAATCAATTGCATCAGAAATTTAAGATAGTGTATCATGGAAGGGTTAGTTTTTGTCTTAGCATAAGAGTGAAATAACCAAAATCTTCTATAACCCTTGACCAGGAATGCTACGTTGATGCAATTTTGTCAAAGTTTCAAACGGCTGAGAGTAAGCCAGCTAATGTACTCTTGAATTCAAGTGTAGAATTGACGAAAGATGATTGTCCAATTACACCGGAAGAAGTTCCGGTATGCGTCACCCTCATCTTGTGAGGCGGAGTATAAGTGTTTATCTGCTATAACGCAAGAAGCATTATGGTGGAATAGTTTAATGCATTATCTTGGTAAAAATAAAATGGGCATCATGTGTGATAACTAAAGTGCCATACAGCTCGCTAAAGACATAAATTTTTTCGTCACAAATTTAAACAGCAAGCAGTAGCAAACGGAGGTATTAATGTCAACTACATTAGCACCAGTGAACAGATGGCAGACATATTCACTAAAATTCTCAAGGCAGGTTAGCAAAATTTTGGCCATGAGAATTAGAATTAATACATTAGCAAAATGCTCAAATCAAGCAGGAGTGTTGTGTGTAAGAATTCCTTGTAGGTAATCGTACGCCTATGGTTATTTGTTTAGTATGAACTGCTTTTATAATATCCTAAAGACTGCGAGCAGTCTATTTTGAGAATTCGTATGAAACACACACGCTGTTTTAATTCCTATATTGTGCATTAATAAAGTAGACCAAATCAAAGATATTTGGAGTATGTAGTTTCAGCTTTCGACGTAATGAATCCAAATGTTTCGGCGAATGAATGGAATTTTGTTTCGAATTTTTATTTTTATTTGGAATAATATTGGTACACGCTTCTGGCTCGGTTATGCTCATCAACCTCGAATTCAAGTTTACCTACCTTACAATTCTGCTTCACTTCCTCTTTCAGAGGAACTTATTAATCTAGAGTTGGGGAATAAGAAGACCCCCGATTTCGTAATCTGTTTCTATGATTGATTTAATTCTAAAGTAAACGATTATGGATGATCTTACCTCTAATAACATGTGCACGTTTAAAATGGAAGGTTGACCTTTACGTACTGCTTTATAGATAATCCTGGTCCTCATTACAAATTAATAAAATAGACTCCTATTTGGTGCTCTGATTTGACAAATTTAAGAAAGACTCTTAAAGGAGACAATAACAATAACGTATAAGAACTAATCTTATAGTTGATCGAACTTGTTGCGGCCCAAAAATTCTATAAAATACATTTAAGATGTGTTCACAAAATTTCATGATTTAACTTAGATATCCAATCCAAATGTTTTGAGATCATCATTATTCAAATTACCCGTTTTGCTGTCGTTCAGCCACAAAGTTGTTATTTAGGTTCAACAGATTAAACATATTGATATGTTAAAAGAAAGAATAGCTATAAGGTTACGTTGAACCAGGCTCTTTATTACAAATGACTTTTGATGATTCGTAGGATTTTGGAGTTAACTCAAAAAATGTTGACGAGTTTGTGACAAATTTGATTTCGCTTACTCACTAACAGGGATTGTTTATTCCAACGGATGTATGAGCCTTTAGCGCCTTTTTCTGATGACTTTGTATGATTTCGGTATGCCTAGCTTTCGACATGCGTGTTTCAGCTAATTTCAATAGTAATAATGAGATATTTCGTTTAAAATGACACAGGAGACTTTATAACGTGTGTCAAAACGACGCGACATAAACAAAAACGATTTTGATCACAACGATTAAGATGGATATAAGAATAATAAATATCACGTAATAAAAAAATCGATAAGGTATTTGTGTTTATTTATTATTTATAATTATTAAACCTGTGTATAACCGATGATTTTTTAAATTTTATACATTATGATTTCTTTGGTCGATTGTGTTAGCTAAATGTCTCCAGATTAACGATTATTATTCGTTAGTCTTGAATAACCATCAATATATACTGAATCGTTGAACACATCACTAAGCCTCTTCTACATAGCCTGGATTAAAATACAATAGTTTATTAAAATCCCATCGCACACAAGAAGGTGTTTGAAAAATAACCTTAAATTTGGGATCAGCTGTTATCTTACATTCCATAGAAATGTTACAAATACTTTTCACTGTATCGGTTACCAAATAAAGCATACTTTCAATATCCATTTCGTAAGCTTTTTCTGCCAACACTCTATAAAACGCTTCAATGTACCAGCTACCAAAATCAACATCACGATTTGTAACAAACCCATCGACGGTGGCATAACATATCAAAATATCACTAAATGTTGGCTGGGCACGTGTTTCACCATCAGATTCAATTCCATTAACACCATAATCTTGGGTTTGTCCTCTTTAAAATACAAAACGAAAATTAATATTTTAACTAATAAAAAATAGAAACTGCACAATATTCACTTACCTGCAACACGGAAATATAAAAATTTTCGGTTTACCCTCCATGTGTGGACAATTGAGGTTACTAAATTTAAAAAGAATATCAGATATAACGGTGGTTTCACCATGATAAAATTCAATTTCTTGATTTTCATTTCCATGCGATGCCACTACAAAAATCAATGATTCTGTATCAACTAAATGAACCGTTATCAAACGGTTCACTAAAATCCAAAACGTACTTAACAGCAAATCCTCATAATAATAAATTTTGTAACCAAATTTTTGAAATAGGCTTATCAAATAGAATTTATCATATTCCGAGCCCGAACGGCTTGTATTTTTATGCTGTGGAAAATGTCGAATATTAACAAAAAATAATACACCACGATTTTTTCTTCTCATAGAATAAACTGGTACCACACTATTTGTTGTACCCAATTTATCGGACATTCTGATATCACAAATTTCTAAATGTTCTTCAGATTTTACTTCATCTAGGTACTCGATCAGATTAAATTCATCCGTTAATATTAGATTTGTTAAAATGTTCCCCAGAATCGTTTTTATTTTTTGAGAATCGGTATTATTGAGTTTTTCTTGAATTTTTTCGTGCACCTTTCTAAATCTGCAATGATTTGTAAGTTTGGTTGCCTGTAACAATAAAGAATTTACAATAAAGACATTATTATATATTTCAAAATTAAAACTTACATTTATTTCACTAATTTCTTTAAGAGATAATAAATTTAATTGGTTACACCAAGTTAACAGTACATCACAATTTCTATGAGTGTCAAACAAATCATAATATTGAACTTTTTTATCAGGCGTTTCAGTGTCACTGCCAAATTCAATTGAAAAACGCACCTTTTCACAAATTTGTGCCATTACGTTAAGAGCGCCAAACTATACTAAATGATATACAAAAAATGTATTAATAAGACATATAAGATAAGGGTAATTGATAAGATAAAGCGAAATAACAAACAATATTTAGCGTCATACCTTAACGATGATGCCATCAAATATCGGAGAATATTTTATTTACTATTGATTTTGTTATCAGTCCGTATGCGTTTACTAAATTTTATTATTCATCGCACGATTTTTGGATTTGTGGAGTTATTTACAATTTTTGAAGGTGAGATTTTCTCCTACTTTTTATTTATAAAAAAAAATAACTTAAACAGCAGACGTTAAGAGGGGAAATTATTTAATAAATATTTTGGAGCAGGGCGAATTTACTTTTTCTTTTTGTTATTTAAATCTCCGCTATATACAAGAAATGGCTCTTCAGTCGAGTGAGTGATGAATTATGCATCATAGCCTTATAAAGAGTTCTGTTTGTGTTTAATTATATTCCTAAGAAAAACATTATTTAATTCTACGAAGTAAAGAAATTGTTAAGAGTAAAAATATATCATTTTTCAATCATATCATCCAGGCTACGTAACTTATTACAATGATTTTTTTTCCTGTATAAAGGAATGCACTTAGAGTATTAGCGAATTTTACAATTCTTCTTTAAAAATTTTTAACTTAACTTTGTTTTAACTTTTAATTTTTTAGCAGTTCAGTTGCTATAGCCTGATTAGATAATTGAAAAATGATTTGACAATCCTCATCAGGTCGAAACTGAATTACAAAACTCTTAACAATTTCTTAGTCTGGACTTCACCCTTTTGTTTTTGCACGAACGCATTCAAAATCGGGCTACCTGGTTTTTTCTTTTGGCAACATTCTCCAACCAGGTAAGTTGGCTCATCTCCTGGATGATGTCGGCTTACCCACCTTTTCTGGTTGCACATCCAATACAGCCAGTTTCACGGCCGGTCTTTCGACCTTTCGTAGACACCGCTAGAGGTTTGTACGACAGCACTTCTCACCTGCCCATCCTTGGCAAGGTTTGTTTCAATGACCACTCCCTTCGGCCACGAATTTCGTGGTAAGTTGTTATCAACGATAATGACCACGTTGCATTTTTCAATCGGTTTTACAGGCATGAACCATTTCGTTCGCTTCGTCAGAGTGGGTAGGTATTAGTCAGTTAACCATCGCTTCCAAAATGTGTTCGCTAGGTGCTGCGACTTCCGCCAATTCTTTCTGAGTATTATGTCGTTATCATTGAATTCGCCTGGGGGTTTAGTGCCGCTTAATGATCCCAGCAAAAAATGGTTGGGTGTCAGGGCTTCAGAATCAGTGCTCTCAATCGAAACGAACGTTAGCGGACGAGAATTGATAATGTTCTCAGCCTCTATTAACAAGTTTCGAAGCAATTCGTCTCCGGGGTTTCGCTGAGGCATAATCTGGTATAAAGTGTTTTTGATTGAGCGTACCAGACGTTCCCAGCAGCCACCCATGTGTGGTGACGCTGGCGGGTTAAACAGCCATTTGGAACCCGGCGTTGTAAATTCTGCAGGAAGGCGACTCTGATCGATTTCAGTTAGAGCGCGACACAACCCGGCCTCCGCTCCGCGTAGATTCGTTCCATTGTCACTGTGTATTTCGATTGGCGCGCCTCGTCTTGCAATGAAATTGCGAATACACATTATGCATGAATCGGTGGTTAAAATATGCGCTGTTTCAATATGTACTGTTCGTATCGTCAAGCAAGTGAATAGGACTCCCCACCTCTTCTCCGTACGACGTCCAACCGAGACGTTCATCGGCCCAAAGTAGTCTATGCCGACATAAGAAAATGGTCGAGTGAAAGATGCAAGCTGAGCTGTCGGTAGGTTTGAGGGAGGGCCCTCTGATTCTTACATCTCTGGCAGGAAGAGTGTACTATTGTCAATAACTGTCGTACTCCTGGAATTACGTATTGCTGACGGAGTTCGTTAACTACGGTTTCATGGTTATGGTGGAGGTATTTCTGATGGTATGACATGACTAACAGATAAGTCGCCCTGTGACCTTTCGGCAGCAATATTGGACGCTTTTGATTCCTACCTACGTCTTCTGAGGCATCGATCCTCCCTTTCATCCTTAGAATGCCCACGTCGTCTAGATATGGCGAACTCCTATAAATGGGGCTGCTTTCCGGAATGTTCACTTGCTCATCTAGTGGAACCGATTGGTTGCGTAGCAGGATTTCTATCTCCTTTTGATAAGCATCAAACTGGGCTCGCCGATAGAGTTCATTTTTTCCTCTAACAAGCTCGGTTTGAGTGATTAGTCCTACGCTTACGGCCATGTTCTGGACTCTGCATCTTAAGTTATTTACATACCTCAACACATATGCTTGCACACGAAGAAGGCGTTGCCAGCTGGAAAATCGCTCTACCTTGATTACCGATGGATAGTATTGGACCGTATGTATACAGTGAGCCCGCCGTTCCTCAGTGGGAGCCTCGTGGACGTCTTGGGTTTGGTTGGGCTACCATGATTCAGCAAATCGAAGAAATTCAGGCCCGTTCAGCCATCGACTCGATGAATTCAGATCTGGTAGTTTCTTCCATTTTGTGCCCTCATCCGCTACATTATTTTTGGCGGGAATCCACCTCCATTCCTTTAATTTCGTGGTTTCCCTTATTTCACCAATACGATGGGCTGTGAACTGGTGATATTTACGATGGTCGGATTGTAGCCAGCAGATGACCATTCTTGAATCGGACCAGAATATACGCTCTTGAATGTGAATGGAGTGGGAATCACCAATGCTGTTAGCTAGTCGGGCCCCGAGCACCGCCGCTTGTAACTCAAGTCGAGGGATTGATAATGGTGTAAGTGGTGCGACTTTAGTTTTAGCCGCAACCAGGGTGCAGTGGATATCGTCGCCACCTACGATGCGAAAGTAGGCAACTGCAGCGTGTTCACTCGCATCGACAAATATGTGTAGTTGTATTGTTTCTGTATCTCCTCGTATTCCATACCATCGAGGAATCCGTATCTGCGCTATTTGTGGTAACAACTGGATCCAAGTTTTCCACTTGTCGAATTGTTCGTCATTCAACTTTTCGTCCCAGCCGATCGATGATCTCCAAACCTCTTGCAATAGAATTTTAGCGTAAACCAAGTAGAAAGCCAAGAGGCCCAGAGGATCGAATACTGACATTAGAGTCCTTAAAAATTCACGCTTGGTGGGTCGCTTCTCACCCGACAAGAGATCACTACCCTGTTGCCGATGAGATAATGAGTAACTAAATGTGTCGGTCTCGGTGTTCCACCACATTCCTAATACCCTTTCACCTTCTATTGCCGAGCTGATGATCAGGTCTTTCTTTGCCTCTGACGTTGTACTGACACTACCCAATGCTGATAATACTTTCGGAGCATTAGATCTCCAATCTCTTATTTCAAACCCTGCATGTGTGTGTATTTCTTTGACCCGTTTTGTTAGTTCGATGGCTTCAACCCGGGGTGTCAGCGCTGTCCAACCAGTCATCCACATAGTGGTTGTTTTTTATTGCGTCAGAAGCTCGTGGATACTTTCCTGCGAAACGAAGCAAGTCACCCCAAACGTCATAACCTGCATCACATAAACGTCAGGTTCTTTATTTTGGTGCCCGTCTCTCCATACGAACCGTTGTGATTGTTGATCGGCCTCTCGAATGCGTATCTGGTGAAACATTTCCTTTATGTCACCACAGATGGCCACTCTTCTCTCCCTAAATCTTTGAATCACTCCTGGCAAAGCTGCAAGTTGATCTGGACCCTTCATGAGAACTGAATTCAGCGATACTCCGTTGACTTTGCTAGCTGCATCCCATACAAGACGAACCTTATTCGGTTTATTCGGACTATTCACCGCAAATATCGGTAGGTACCATATTCTTGGAAATGGCTCAATCAACTCATGTGGTAACAACTTACGCGCATAACCCTTGGCGAGATAATCACGAATTTCCTCCTTTAGGATTCCGGCCAAATCATGGTTTCGCTGCATCTTCTTTTCGAGACACACTAATCGTTTTTTCACCATAGGTAAACTATCTGGGAGCTGTACTCCGTCATATTTCCAGAACAGACCTGTTTCGAACCGGTGCTCTCGGCAGATCGTTGTTGTC
This sequence comes from Tipula helvola, assembly GCA_963556165.1. Classification (NCBI taxonomy): domain Eukaryota; kingdom Metazoa; phylum Arthropoda; class Insecta; order Diptera; family Tipulidae; genus Tipula; species Tipula helvola. The sequence continues at coordinate 341,151,746 of OY744482.1, read as the reverse complement.
TCTAATACCTCGCGCGCACGTTTTTCCATGCTAGTTTCCAAAATGATGTCAGGCTTCTTCACGCCGAAGCTTTCTAACGAGAAAAACTCTTTAACCATAGCCTCCATCCGCTGATCACCGTTGCAATCACACATATGTAAACTATGATGGTAATGCGGCGACGACAAATTAGAATCGGCTGCTTTGTTTTGATCGTAAAATCCGTGCACAGCCCACCCTAATCTTGTTTTGGTAGCCGCTGGTTGCTCTGAGGTTCCCTCCCTCGCCTGTAATGGTATCCCTAGCTTCCAGTTATCAATCCCAATGATAATGCGACGGACGGCTTGGTAGTAGTCCTGGATCGGAACTCCCCGTAGATGTTGGTACTTAGCGGACATTTCTTGCGCTGCCACGGATTGCACCGGTAGATTGAGACTACTGACGGTTCTGGCGTTATTAATGCGGTATTTTCGACTCCCTTGATAGTTTCCCGATATTTGCAGCGAAACTATCTTAGAATCCTTTTCTTCTCAAACCGTGTCTGCCGTCCATCTCAGGCACAAGCTCTCAGGTGTCCCTTCTAATTCGCATTACGCGCAATTAGCTACTAGTTTCACGCCTTCTTTCACTTCAGGTCGTACTTCGCCATGCAGCAGTGGGTGGTGTAACGCTTTACAACCCTGCGTACCACATTGCTTGGCATATTTGCAACGAAAGTGGTTGTGCAGTCCGAGACACTTTCGGCACAGACGGTTTTCTTTTACGGTATTCCTCGATGGTATGGAATACGAGGAGACACAGAAACAATACAACTACACATATTTGTCGATGCGAGTGAACACGCCTTTGCTGCAGTTGCCTACTTCCGCATCGTAGGTGGCGACGATATCCACTGCACCCTGGTTGCGGCTAAAACTAAAGTCGCACCCCTTACACCATTATCAATCCCTCGACTTGAGTTACAAGCGGCGGTGCTCGGGGTCCGACTAGCTAACAGCATTGGTGGGTTTTGGGTGTTGGGATGGTCCTTTCCGGTGTTAAGTTTGTAGATTATTGCGAGAGGACGCTATAAGGATGGGAGGTAGTGGCTTTTTCCTCGTGGTGATCGATTTTTGTAGATCGATGCTGCTTGATTCACTCTCTGGATTCAATCAATAAAACCCTTTATTTGTTAGCTGGAATATTTGGTATTCCGGCGTTCATTGCGATTCATGTTGTTGAAACTCTCACAGCTTTTTAGAATATGGCCGGATTTCTTACACAGGTGGCATTTCCGATCATCATTAATTGTTTGATTATTTGTAGTATCTTCTGCGTGCGTATGCAGATAGCCTTTCTCGCTAGATTATCGCTTTTCCTGCCTGTCGTTAATACTGACAGAAACGGAAGAAGGTATGATAACTGCACTTGCTGCTTGCGCGATTTCAAAAAGCCAGTTCCCAAACGTGGCTAACGTGACGTCTGGCACAGATTGTTGATATACGGCCCAGTTAAATTTATGTGAGGCGGTAGACGGTCTGTTAACTCCTGTAACAACGATGGATTATTCATATGTGCCAGCAGTCCGGCAGCTTCGATCGTGGCGCATAGGTTTTGCACCGACAGCGCAAATGAAATTAGGGTTTCTAGCTTTTCTGCTTTCAGAGCAGGTTCGCCTCTGATCTTCTGAAGTAGTGTGTGTGGATGATCAATTCTGGGCGGCCGTACAACATTCTCAGTGTTGTTATCACATCCGACACTGACGATGGTAGCAGTAGACGGCATCTCACAGCCTCTAGTGCTTTCCCTTTCAAACACCGTTGCAGACGTAATAGATTTTCGGCGTTGCTAAACCTACATGTCTCTGTTGAACTTTCGTAGCTGCTGATGAACATCGGCCATTCCGATGGTTGCCCGCTGAAGTGAGGAAGCTCCTTGGAAACTGCATGTCTTGCGGCGAGCTGATCAGCCCTTAAAATGGGCGCCGTTGCCGCATTTGGTACAGGTAGTTGTTGGACAGCCATAGACTCTGCTAGTTGAATACAAGACGGCTGGTTCGTGTTGTTCAAACTGACCGGAATGGCGCCATGGTCCTGTGAGACTGATATCTGTCTATCTGAAATTTGTAGCATATTTGCCTTCACACCATATCAGCTGCCTGAGGTGGAACTTGTTTAATTGTTGGCTTTCCCACCTGACTTTGGTGTTGCTCAACCCACTGACTGACATCCGCATGGTTTGACTTAAGCCCGTCGTCTGGCTCAGAATCGGATTCATCGTCAACTTCCTGCTCGAGGATTTCGAACTTCCTATTTATATAAACGCGATCCTCGGCTTTCCTTTCCTTATGTCTGATATCGTTTAACTTGCGAATTTCCTCCAGCTTCTGAAGTTCCAACTGTATCCTCTTGCTTGAGGATTTTGTAGATCGGGCACTTACGGATCTATTTGAATTCTTCTTGCTCGACGACTTCGGCACACGGTAGGTGGTTATGGTGTCTCCGGCAATAGACAGGCCGGAGCACGTGCTACAAACCCAATCCTCGTCCTGGATTGCCTGCGTTACACCAACGCATTCGATATGAAACCACTTATCACACTTTTCGCACTGCACCATATCGTTGTTGTCAACGCGTTCGCATTTACTGCAGTTCGATTCGTGTAGCACATGTTGTGGTGGCGATCACACTTTTATTGAGGATTTCTGGAAATTATTCACACCGTTCATTGTGTATATTGATTTGTATTATGATGAGCTTCACGAGTGATATTATTCCACTCAAACCAACCCAATCCAAGTAAAAATGATAATTTTGTAGATTATTGCGAGAGGGCGCAATAAGGATGGGAGGTGGCGGCTTTTTCCTCGTGGTGATCGATTTTTGTAGATCGATGCTGCTTGGTTCACTCTCTGGATTCAATCAATAAAACCCTTTATTTGTTAGCTGAAATATTTGGTATTCCGCTACAAAATTACTTTTATTTTAATATTTTTAATAAATAAATAAAGTTTAAATAAAGTAATAAATAAAGTTTAGGTCTGGACTTCACCAGTTTCCTTTTATCACTGCCGTTTTTTTTTCTTTCCCTTTTGTTTTTGCACGAACGCATCCAAAACCGGGCTACCTGGTTTTTTTCTTTTGGCAACAATTCACTAATCGGGAAATTCCCCTATTTGGTCAAAAAACGCGATACTTATAACAAAACAAAAGCGCTCATAAAATATTGTGTTAAATGTTAAAGTATTGTAATTATATTTCACTTAGGGAATTTTCATGTATGTAGTACGTAACGCTTTATGGGAAAGGGAATTTTAATGAATTATTACGATTCGTTACGGACGAAGAGGGTTTTGTGAATACAAATGTTACGTAACAGAACGATTTTAAATACAATTATAGTTTCATTCTCTTCACATTTCTTCTGTATGTCGATTCTGTCGAAATTTATTCGCTTTACCCTAGGGTTTGCAAAAACCTGGGTTTTCAGGTTTGAAAATCCTAAAACCCGGATTTTTGCAAACCCTATATACAAGATTCACAGACAGCGGCTGCTCGAGGATTTTTCTACAAGCCAACGCCCTAGGCAAGCTTTAATAAGGCGCTTTTTTTAGAAAAAAAACGACATAAAAATGTAAAATGTCAAAGCCAAAACTATTAAACAATTGACAAAGTTGCCAATCCAGTGAGCGGAACCTGGGTCATTGTCTTTCTTAGATAGCTTTTTTTATAATTTTTAGGTGTTAATTTTCACTTTATTGTCCAAGTCGTAAATTTAGACAAGCGATAAATTACAATATTTATGCAGCTAAAGAACTTGCCAATGTAGGGGAAATTTAGCTGAGAATGAATCAAAATGTTTGAATGCTTTATTTTAACTGTGTTTATTACTCAAAATGTAAGTGTTTATATACAAAAATAATTTGCCAACAAAGCAAAAATTATGTGAAACAATTTGTATAATTCAGAAATTGGATTCTATATCCGTAAATAATAATTTTACTTAAAGGCACTTAGTTGACAATTATTGCATCGCTAGTTGTTGTATTTGTAACGTGCCATGACTAGTGCAATGTATTTGGTTTGCATGATAAACGTAATCTATGTTCAAATCTGTGATTGAACATCCTGCGGGGCCGACAGAGTTAGAGACCTCGGCCGTGGAATTTGTTGTTGCGAGATAGTGTCCCTTAAAGCTGGTTGTCGTTTTTTCCCACATAACGATTGGTATGATGTCCGAAACTTGGTGCATCTATTGATTCTGGCAAGGCTGCTTCATTGATCTTTTGCTGAGCGACGGTTCCCTCAAGATCAACTATTTTCTTAGTCAACCTGTTGTGGTGTACTCTTCGTTTGTTAACTTCTCGGTCAGGTGGAACACGTGGTGGAAGCGTTTTTTGCATTACTTGGTTATCTGGCCTCTGTGTTGGTGGTGTGTCATTCTTATTCTCGGGTTCTATGGGCAGACGAGATAGTTTATGGATTGGCCTTTTCATGAGAACCCCTCCCGGGCCTCGAAGTGATACTACTCGAATCTTTTGATCTAAACCTGGATGTACTTCCATCACACGTCCAGTCAGCCATTTTAAAGGTGGAGTGTTGTCCTCTTTGATAAGCACTAGGTCACCTATTTTTATGTTTGGTTGTTCATGTGACCATTTTTTTCTATATTGTAATCTATTTAAGTACTCTGAATGCCATCTTTTCCAAAAATCTTGTTTGATTTTTTCTACCAGTTTCCATCGTGATATCCCATGAATATTTGTATCTGCCATAGCATCATGTGGAACTGATAGCAATGGTGCACCAATTAAGAAGTGTCCTGGAGTTAAAAAAGTTATGTCTGTGGGATCGGCTGTCATAGATGTAAGTGGTCTTGAATTAAGACAAACCTCTACTTATGAAGTGACCGTTGATAATTCTTCAAATGTAAGTGTTGCTTCTCTTATGACCTTAATTAGGTGTTTTTTTACTGACTTTACAGCAGCCTCTCTTCGTGCAGTGAATCGTTTGTAAGCTGCGATGAATGATTCAGTGGTTAAATCACTGACTGGCTCAATATGTATGGCCTTAGTTGTCATGTAAACTAAGATTGATAAATAACCCTTGTGTGCTTTATGACCTCTTCCCTTTGTTGTACGAATAAGTAGAGGTCCTGCATAATCGACTCCGGTTCTCAAGAATGGTCTTCCGGATGTGACACGTACTTCTGGTAAATTTCCCATTAACTGTGTTCCGGATTTAGCATTAAACCGATGACACTTCATACATTTGGATGAGCTAATGTCAATTGTGTTCCTCCATGCAATGTTTGTTCATGGGCTTCTTGAATTAGTAGTTTAGCTATTGGATGGTTCCTTGGAATGATAACTGGATGTTTCTCATCATAGCTCCAAGTTGTTGTATTTTCAAATCGACCGTCGACTCGTAATATATCTTGGTCTAGGAATGGAGACAACGATTTTACCTTACTTCTATTCCTTTTTGGTTCATAAGATCGTGAATTTCAGTTTTGAAATGTTGTCTTTGCGATATTTTGATCAACAGTTGCGTGGATTTTCGTATTTATTCCGCGGTAGGAGCTTCTTGGTTGGTTACTACCTTTTTCGGCATTTGTTGATGAATCTCGCAACATATGCTATAATCCTTTTTATGGTATTGAAGTTGGAGTATTTTAGATCGATAACGTTGTCTGATGTTACCGTAGCTGTACTCAATACTCGTTGTTTAAGTTAAAATTGGTCTGGTATTTCCTCTATTATCATTGGCGTCAGCTGGATTGCTTTCTCAAAGATAACCTCAGGCCTGTTCCACCATAAATTATGTGTTATTAATTCTGTTGCTTCGATACCTCTGGATGCACAATCAGCTGGGTTGTTGGTTGATTTGACATAAAACCACTGAGACGGAGAACTTAAATTCTGGATTTCTGATATTTTATTTGCCACGAATGTTTCAAATTTGTGGGGCTTATTTTTCACCCACCCTAACACGATCATTGAATCCGTCCTAAAGTATGTTGTTGTATCGCCAAACTGCATGTCTTGCTGCACCCTATTCATTAAATTTGCAAGCAAACTTGCTCTGCATAACTCTAGCTTTAGCAATGTTAGTTTGGTCGCTATTGGTGCTACCCGTGTTTTTGATGTTAATAAAGTTGCTTTATTTGATGCCCTGTCATACAAGTATACCACTGCTGCATAAGCCACTTCGGAAACATCACAAAATCTATGCATTGATCGAATTTAATCCACCTCGGAATTTTTATCTCCTCCAACCTTGGGAGGGATTTGTAATATTGCTGACATGTGTTTTCGATGTTTCTAGGCAGCTTTTGGTCCCAAGTCACGCCAGAGATCCATAGCGTTTGCATTAACACCTTGGCTTTTATCGTAGTTGGAGATAGTCAGCCAAGTGGATCAAATAATTTTGACGACTCAGATAACATTTTGCGTTTGGTCATTTCTCCAATTATGACGTTGATATTCACCTTAAATTCAAACGTATCGGTGCCTGGATTCCAAATTAAACCCAATGTATGTTTTTACTGACTCTGTTTCGTCGTTGTTGTGAAATATGATAGGCTCGAAGGCTCTCGAGTCCGGATTTACACCTTCTAAGAGTTGGAAACAGTTGGAGGTCCATTTTCTCAGGTTAAATCCTCCAGATTGTAGCAATTTTATCAGTTCGGTTTGTGCTGTCTGAGCTTCCTCTATATTGTGACTTCCTGATAATAAATAATCTACGTAGAAATCTTTCTTTAATATCCTTGCTGCTATTGGATAGATTTTCTCCTCATCGGCCGCTAGCTGTTGTAGTGTTTTGATGGCCAAATATGGTGCCGAAGCCATTCTAAATGTCACGGTTGTCAGCTGGTACGACTTTATCATTTTGTCGGATGATGTTCTCCATAATAGTTTCTGATATTTTTGATCCTCCGGATGTATTCTTATTTGTCGATACATTTGCTCTATGTCCGCTGTATATGCTACTTTGTATTTTCTCCAACGTAGTAGAATTGACATCAGGTCCACTTGTAACTTGGGCCCCACGAGTTGTATTTGATTCAAACTGATATCGTTTCTTGTCTTAGTTGATGCGTCAAATACGACCCTTAATTTTGTTGTGGTACTGGTTGATTTGAGCACCGCGTGATGAGGAATATAATATTCATTGTCCTTATATTCCTTACTCTCAATCATATGTCCTTTATTATAGTACCCTTCTATACACTCCTGATACTGCTTGAAAAATTCGCCACTGAAAAACGTCGTTCCAATTGAATGAATCTTGCTACGGCCCTTTGTTTGGATGATCCCAGTCCCAGAGATGGTACATTTTGGATAAAAGAAATTCGTACCGTGTAACGACCGTTCGTATCTGGACAATAATTCTGATGATAATGGTTTTCTTTTCACATAGAGTTTCTTCCTCTGTCATCAGCTTCTTGGGTTGCATCTCTTCTACTTCCCAGGATTTCTTTAATTGCTGGTCGATGTCTGTTAAGGTAACCAATGACGTTGTTTGGTTGATTATAATTCGAATCGGCCCACATCAAGGTGTTTAAGTGACGCCATCTTCTACTGTCAAAATGTTGGTCAGGCAGTGGTCGTGTTATATATGGTAATTCTACTGCCTCCATTTCCATGGAGAAATTCGATGAAAATCGCGGTTGTACACGGAAGGTGACTGATCTTGTAGCAGTTGTGGTTTTGCTTTCGTTTATACCTCCTATTTCCATATATGGTTTCTTCGTTCGTTGTTTAATTAGCTTGGATGCCTCCTCGGTAATGACTGAAATTTGTGAGCCAGGATCTATTAACATCCGTAAGAATTTTGGTTCTTGGTTTCCAGTCTGTATTTCAACCAATGCCGTGGCCAATAATGTGGACGTTAACTGCTCGTACTGGTTTACTAGATGGTTCGTTATCTTTAACCGAACGGTTGTCTCACTTTTTGGAGTGTCATCTATCTTTGTGGTGAGCATCGTGCGTTGTGGTGGGTTATTGGAGTGTAATAAAGTGTTGTGGCGTCCCATACAAACTAAACATCGTATAGAATGTGGACAGGGATGGTGGTTCTCCTTTAAACACATGTTGCAAAGCCGCTCTTGAGCGATGAATTTGGAACGTTCTAAGGTAGACTGTTGTTGGAAATTGATACAGTCTGTTAATTCGTGCTCTTGTTTACACAATACACAGCTTCTTTTAGTTTGTGTTCTACATGTGTTGACCCTTGCTGTCTGTGGAGCGGATGCTCCAAAACTGCGACTTATTGGTTTTGATCTTGTTGCTTCTAAGGCTTGGAATCTCCGTTCTAGGAAATTGAGAAATTCTTCTAGTGTTGGCATTTCTCTAGGATCCGCTATTGACATCTCGAATAGTTTTGAAATTTTAATGTCCAACTTTTTTATTATTATTGGAATTATAATGTAATTCCAAGACAATGTAATTATGCCTAAGTTTTTAATGCCATGAAGGCTCTCGGTTAATAAATCATATAATGATTTAATTGATGTTGCTGATTCCGAGTGTATTGCTGGAAAATTCAGCATCGCGTACACATGGTTCGACGCCATTTGCCTTTTATTTTGGTTTCGGTTTACCAACAGCTGCCATGCGTCTCTGTAATTATCACCAGTGGTTTCAAGGTGGCTTATTAGTCTGCCCGCGCTCCCAAGTACCGTAGTTTTTAGTTGGTGCATTTTTATGGTGTCACTTATGCCGTCGTTTTCATGTATAATCCTTCTAAATAGGTCATAGAAAGATGGCATCGTGGTGAAGTATGGCATCGTATCTTATTCCTCAGCAATAGCGTCCACTAATAGTTCCTCATGAAGTTGCTCGATTTTTGCTATGCTGGCATCGAGTTGAGTTAGCTTGTGTTTAAGTTGATCTTTGCAACCATCAGCTTCTAACAATTGTGCAGCGTCTGCCATTAATCTATAGCACAAACGCATTTTGACCTCCTGCTCTTTCTATTTGGGTATGTGCTCGCTGTCTTGCATCGTCGAATTTTGTACATCGTTGTTTTTTGTAGTCTCGTTGGCATTAGAGTTGCGTGTCATGTTGATGTTGGCTGGTGTGATAGAAAGGCTTCCTAGACTTGTTGTCGTCGGCATATTGGTTGATGGTTTGATGGATAGATAATTATCATCCTTTGCCGGCATTTCCGTTACTGCTTTTAATTTCTCATTTAAATGTTGTTGAAAGGTATTGTAGAATGTCTCAAACGACTTTCGTTCCACCCAGTAATTATGAGATGGATTGTCATCATGGTTTGTATCTCTCATCTCTCTATCGGTAAGGATGACCTCTCCCCAGATGGTTTTAATGGTGTCAAGTTTTTTCTGCAGGTATTCTTCTGTTTTTCTGCTCTCGCCATCTTTGTTGTAATTTATTTTGATTTTTTGTATCAAATCAAAACGAGTACACTGTTGTTTGTAAAGTTGCTCTATTGCCTATTGTTTTTATGCGGCGTTGATGTGACGAACTTTAATTTTCGAGATTTGTTTTGAATATAAGGGTAGCCGTTTGTTGCTTGGCTCGAAGGACCAATGTTAATTTTCACTTTATTGTCCAAGTCGTAAATTTGGACAAGCGATAAATTACAATATTTATGCAGCTAAAGAACTTGCCAATGTAGGGGAACTTTAGCTGAGAATGAATCAAAATGTTTGAATGTTTTATTTTAATTTAACTATCTTTATTACCCAAAATGTAAGTGTTTACCTAATACAAAAATAATTTGCCAACAAAGCAAAAAGTATGTGAAATAATTTGTATAATTCAGAAATTGGATTCTATATCCGTAAATAATAATTTTACTTAAAGACACTTAGTTGACAATTATTGCATCGCTAGTTGTTGTATTTGTAACGTGCCATGATTAGTGCAATGTATTTGGTTTGCATGATAAACGTAATCTATGTTCAAATCTGTGATTGAACATTTAGGTTTGAAAAACTTCTATCTGCACTAGCAACCGATACAGATAAAGTTAGCATTATCCGTAAAACAATGAAAATGTTTGAAAAGCACTCCGATAGTTTCTTCAAGCAGATATATTTTAAAGCTTCCTCTGGTGTTGCACTTTTTGTGAAATGTCTACAAAGAGATTGGAGCTCAATGAACAAGTCATTTCCATCTATATCTTTGGAATTATTGTGGCATAAGACTGCTGCAATTCCATTAAAAGCGGTCAATATTTTCGGATGTTTAATTTATTAAATTATGTAAATTGTATAGAATTGGTTGTGTACTATTTTTCTTATCGTAGCTACCTTTTACCAAATACACTATTATTTTTTAAGGTGACCGCCTAGTTCACCTATGGTGGAGCCGCCGCTGTTCACAGAGTTAAGATAATATCCTTGATAGTCCGGTTTGTTAATTGGAAAATGTATTTTTGTGAGTTTAAATTGTTTGAAAACGTTTTTTAATTTATGTTACGTTACGCTTGAGGGGGGAAGGGATTTCGGGGTATAGAATAATGCAAAACAAAATACGTACTATATGATCGGCCCCTTACCACTTTTTATGATCATTTGGGTGGGATTATCTAATTCAGTCAAAAAAATAAACATTCCCCCCACCTCCAAAAAAATTGTGCATTTTACATAAAGCTGAACAAAAAAAAATCTGAGGAACGTGTAGCGTATCAACAATTCTGTTCGCTGCTTGTTGGACCAAAAATGTCAATGAAAAATACAGAAGGCTATCTTACGTATAAAAGTTATGTAGTACTTTTCCTTTTACTTGTTAATTTTATTTCGCCATTTTGTTTTATATAAATTCAGTATCTTCTTTGTAATCGCAACGCAACACATTCGCCATTTGTTCGTATATTTGATTAAACCACGTTGTTACATGTGAAATTGAGATATTCATCTCTAGTCGATATTAGTCGCCTGTATAAATACTCGGACAACACGAGTCAACTATCAATTAAATAGGAGTCAGATAGAAGTATTAAAGCTGGACATATACCAACCTATTATTTGGAACACGCGCACGCATCAGCTCAACCAAAGTTCATGCATCACCCGCGCAACCAAAGTGGCACATCAGCGCTACCAAAAATGTAACAATGCCAACGAACTTTATTCATCTTGTCGCAACCCATAGAGCTTCACTATTTGAAGAATGCTCTTATTTGTGGAAATAGTACGACTGCGGTTTAAAGTGATTTAAAAGTATGCTTACTTAAGTTTATATTTATGTGCTTAACTTTATATTTGTGTTTCTTTACATGTTTTCTACAAATCCTGGATTAAAATATAACAATTTATTAAAGTCCCTGCGTACATAGGATGGTGTTTGAAAAACAACCTGATAATTAGGATTAATTTTTTTCCTCTTCTCAATATGATCTGCACAAATTGCAGATAATTCTTGTGTTACCATGTAAAGCATCCTCTCAAAATCCAATTCCCAAGCATTGGTGGCAAGAATCCTATAAAATGCTTCAATAAACCAGCTACCATAATCACGGTTACGATACGATACAAAACCAAAGATGGTGGCGTAGCAAATCAAAATGTCCGTATAGATTGGTTGTACAGTCTTATTTGGACGACCATCCGTTTCAAGCGATATACATCTTGGAACGCCAAAATCTTGCTTTGGACCTCTGTATTATGTGTGTAAAGATATAAAAAGAAAATTATAATTTAATTTATTTGGGATTAACATATAAATAAAGAAAATCCACTTACCTGCAGCAGGGGAATAAAAATATTTTAGGCTTCCCGACCATTTGTGAGCAGTTAAGATTATTGAATTTAAATAAAATCTCCGATATTCTAATATCTTCTCCATAAAAAAAATCAATTGTTTCATTTTCATGACCGTGAGATGTCACTACAAACATCAATGATTCTGCATCAGTTAAGTGAAATTGTATTAAACGATCAATTAAAATCAGAAATGTGCTTAACAGCAAGTCCTCATAATAATAAATTGTGTAGCCAAATTTTCGAAATAAACTAATCAAATAGAATGTATCGTGTTCTGAGCCAAAACGATAGTCATCGCCTGTTGATCTGTTTGGGAAATGTCGCATGTTAACAAAAAAAAGAACTCCACGATTTTTCGTTTGCATTTGGTAAACCGGAAGTGTGCTATTTGTTTGGCTTATTTTATTTGTGGTTCTGATATCGAAAACTTTTAAATTAGGTGATGGCCGTACCTCGTTGATATACTCGGTCAGCTTGAATTCTTCCGATAATATAATATTTGTTAAAATTGCTTTAAAAGTTGATTTTATATTGTTAGAGCTGGTTTTATTGAGCTGTTCTTGAATTTTGTCGATTAGTAATTGGAGTCTTCCAGTTGGGTTTGCCTGTAAATGGAGTTTGTTATATTAAATTGTCAGTAATATAGTTTACAATAGTCTAAAAATTACGATCAAGCAATTTGTCTTACGTTGCTGTTCAGTTATCCTAAGTATGTCCTAAGTTGTTTATATGTATTAGTGTAAAAATCTTTTTATTCGAATTTATTAAATTCTTACTGAAGAGAGAGAAATCATATTTCTATTTCTATACTCATTCAAAGGAAATTTAGAAAAAAAATTAGGGTCTATCCAATTGCTTGAACGACTCTTCTCCCACAAATATAGATCACCAAATCAACCTTTTACAAAGATTTTCATTTATTTTGAGCAACGTCCTTAAAAGATGTCACGGGTTTTCTTAAATTTGGTTCCCCTTCCCCAATAACACAATTGGTTATGAATGACAATATAAATCATCTACTCTCAATCCGCCAAATCACACTCACAATTAATGTTAGATTATTAAGAACTGAAACATGTTCAACAACAACAAAAATCGCATTTGTCATTTTTTATCTTCGATCTTTAACAATAAGATTCAGTTATAAATCTCCAGTATACTGTCGCAAATCATTAAGAATTCTTCATTCAGAGAGCATCCATAATATTCAAAATTTTGTTTCTCAAAAGTTATACTGTAGTTGTGATCGAGACTCTCAAATGGTTCCTGCCGAAAGATAATTCAAACCTGGTGGCCCTCAAGCTATGTTCACTATAAGTAGCAGGCCACTACTGTTTTAATTCACTTATAGAGCGCACTTTTTTTACAGAAAATTCAAAATTAACGTTAGCTTTGTAAGAATATCTTCCTCTGCTCTAAACACGTTGTCATTGGTTGATTTATAATTCAATAAATCCAAAACTTACCTCAATATCATTCATAATTTTAAGAGGAATTAAATTTAATTTATAGCACCATTTTCTTAGTTCACAATAATTATTATAACTATTTAACAAACCATAAAACTGCACATCTTTATTGTCAAATTGGATCGACAAGCACAATTTTTCATGACGATCTGCCATTGCAAACGAAATTATACTAAATGAAATAAATATTATAGAATTTAATCACAAAACGTAAGATAAAAAAATTAGCGATAAAACTAACAAATGTGCAATTCGCGTATATGTATAAGTATACTCGTATATAAGCAACTTGTGGCGCAATCAAAGCGACACTAACAAAAATGTACCTATATGTATCATTAATATTTTTTTTTTTTTAATAATGAAGCATAGCATTTTGCTCTCTGTTATCAAACTAGGCAATGCATGTACATTGTTGCCAATCTTACTTGTTTGAATTGTGTAACTGCATCTGATCCTACTGCTAGCGGTAGTCTTTAAATAAATAACGATTTTTCTTTTTTATATTAAGCAAAACTCTCTCGCGGCTCGCGGGTAGGTTTATGTAAGTATTCGTTATAATAAATAGAATTACGAGATCGTTTTTATACTGATCGTTTTCAACTAACAAATCAACAAAACTGATTTAAGTACATTTTTCAGATATTATTTAATTTCATGTTTACTAAAATCAATTTTACACATTAATTTAATACAAGATTTTAAATCGCGCATTAACTAAATTGGGCATTTTATTTTATTATCGACAAACAATTTCATTGGCTGTTTTCTATTTCAACACGAAAACACCAAAACTAATGTAAGGAAGTGTTAGAGCAGTGGTGTGATTTATTTTCAGTGTCACAGAATTTATCACTAACAATAAGTGGAATGAGTGTGAAAGCCACTGCAATAGTTACTCCATCTTGAGAAATGAATAACCCTTGCGGTGGTCATCCATACATTTCGAAGTGATATATTCTTTGACGATTCAAGCTGTCCTAACTATTTCTAAAAGAATTAATAAGCATTGCCAATGGTACCTTGAAATGAAGTGGGACTAAACGATGATGTGTAATTTTTTTAAGGAACATTTATTGAGGCTAACAGGGTGTTTTATGATGACATTTAGTGTAAAAAAAGTAAAATCGGCCGTCGAATTCTTCCTAAGCTGTCCTACCTATTTTTAAAAGTGTTAATAAGCATTGCCAATGGCACCTTGCACTGAAGTGGGACTAAACGATGATATATAATTTTTTTCAAGAAAATCTATAGAGGCTAACAGGGTGTGACATTTGGTATAAATTTGCTATGATGACATTTAGTATAAAAAAAATAAAATCGGCCGTAGATTTCTTTCTAAGCTGTCCTACCAATTTCTAATAGCATTAATAAGCATTGCCAATGGCACCTTGCAATGAAGTGGGACCAAACGATGAAATGTAATTTTTTTCAAGAAAATACCTTGGCGCTAACAGGGTGTTCTATGATGACATTTTGTGCAAAAAAAGTAAAATCGGCCGTCTAATTCTTCCTGAGCTGTCCTAACTATTTCTAAAAGCATTAATAAGCATTGCCAATGGCACCTTGCACTGAAGTGGGAGCAAACGATGAAATGTAATTTTTTTCAAGAAAATATCTTGGCGCAAACAGGGTGTTTTATGATGACATTTAATGTAAAAAAAGTAAAATCGGCCGTCGAATTCTTGCTGAGCTGCCCTAACTATTTCTAGAAGCATTAATAAGCATTGCCAATGGCACCTTGCACTGAAGTGGGACCAAACGATGAAATGTAATTTTTTTCAAGAAAATTTCTTGGCGCAAACAGGGTGTTTTATGATGACATTTAATGTAAAAAAAGTAAAATCGGCCGTCTAATTCTTCCTGAGCTGTCCTAACTATTTCTAGAAGCATTAATAAGCATTGCCAATGGCACCTTGCACTGAAGTGGGACCAAACGATGAAATGTAATTTTTTTCAAGAAAATATCTTGGCGCTAACAGGGTGTTCTATGATGACATTAAGTGTAAAAATTGTAAAATCGGCCGTCTAATTCTTCCTGAGCTGTCCTAACTATTTCTAGAAGCATTAATAAGCATTGCCAATGGCACCTTGCACTGAAGTGGGACCAAACGATGAAATGTAATTTTTTTCAAGAAAATATCTTGGCGCTAACAGGGTGTTCTATGATGACATTTAGTGTAAAAATTGTAAAATCGGCCGTCTAATTCTTCCTGAGCTGTCCTAACTATTTCTAGAAGCATTAATAAGCATTGCCAATGGCACCTTGCACTGAAGTGGGACCAAACGATGAAATGTAATTTTTTTCAAGAAAATATCTTGGCGCAAACAGGGTGTTTTATGATGACATTTAATGTAAAAAAAGTAAAATCGGCCGTCGAATTCTTGCTGAGCTGTCCTAACTATTTCTAGAAGCATTAATAAGCATTGCCAATGGCACCTTGCACTGAAGTGGGACCAAACGATGAAATGTAATTTTTTTCAAGAAAATATCTTGGCGCTAACAGAGTGTTTTATGATGACATTTAATGTAAAAATTGTAAAATCGGCCGTCGAATTCTTCCTGAGCTGTCCTAACTATTTCTAGAAGCATTAATAAGCATTGCCAATGGCACCTTGCACTGAAGTGGGACCAAACGATGAAATGCAATTTTTTTCAAGAAAATATCTTGGCGCAAACAGGGTGTTTTATGATGACATTTAATGTAAAAAAGTAAAATCGGCCGTCGAATTCTTCCTGAGCTGTCCTAACTATTTCTAGAAGCATTAATAAGCATTGCCAATGGCACCTTGCACTGAAGTGGGACCAAACGATGAAATGTAATTTTTTTCAAGAAAATATCTTGGCGCTAATAGGGTGTTCTATGATGACATTTAGTGTAAAAATTGTAAAATCGGCCGTCGAATTCTTCCTAAGCTGTCCTTCCTATTTCTAAAAGCATTAATAAGCATTGCCAATGGCACCTTGCAATGAAGTAGGACCAAATGATGATATGTAATTTTTTTCAAGAAAATATCTTGGCGCTAACGTGTTCTATGATGACATTTAGTGTAAAAAATGTAAAATCGGCCGTCGAATTCTTCCTGAGCTGTCCTTACTATTTCTAAAAGCATTAATAAGCATTGCCAATGGCACCTTGCAATGAAGTAGGACCAAACGATGAAATGTAATTTTTGTCAAGAAAATATCTTAACGCTAACGTGTTCTATGATGACATTTCGCGTAAAAAAAGTAAAATCGGCCGTCGAATTCTTCCTGAGCTGTCCTAACTATTTCTAAAAGCATTAATAAGCATTGCCAATGGCACCTTGCAATGAAGTAGGACCAAACGATGATATGTAATTTTTGTCAAGAAAATATCTTAACGCTAACGTGTTCTATGATGACATTTAGTGTAAAAAAAGTAAAACCAGCCATCGAATTCTTCCCAAGCTGTCCAACATTTCGCGTAAAAAAAGTAAAATCGGCCGTCGAATTCTTCCTGAGCTGTCCTAACTATTTCTAGAAGCATTAATAAGCATTGCCAATGGCACCTTGCACTGAAGTGGGACCAAACGATGAAATGTAATTTTTTTCAAGAAAATATCTTGGCGCTAACAGGGTGTTCTATGATGACATTTAGTTTAAAAATTGTAAAATCGGCCGTCTAATTCTTCCTGAGCTGTCCTAACTATTTCTAGAAGCATTAATAAGCATTGCCAATGGCACCTTGCACTGAAGTGGGACCAAACGATGAAATGTAATTTTTTTCAAGAAAATATCTTGGCGCTAACAGGGTGTTCTATGATGACATTTAGTGTAAAAATTGTAAAATCGGCCGTCGAATTCTTCCTGAGCTGTCCTAACTATTTCTAGAAGCATTAATAAGCATTGCCAATGGCACCTTGCACTGAAGTGGGACCAAACGATGATATGTAATTTTTTTCAAGAAAATATCTTGGCGCAAACAGGGTGTTCTATGATGACATTTAATGTAAAAAAAGTAAAATCAGCCGTCGAATTCTTCCTGAGCTGTCCTAACTATTTCTAGAAGCATTAATAAGCATTGCCAATGGCACCTTGCACTGAAGTGGGACCAAACGATGAAATGTAATTTTTTTCAAGAAAATATCTTGGCGCTAACAGGGTGTTCTATGATGACATTTAGTGTAAAAATTGTAAAATCGGCCGTCGAATTCTTCCTGAGCTGTCCTAACTATTTCTAGAAGCATTAATAAGCATTGCCAATGGCACCTTGCACTGAAGTGGGACCAAACGATGAAATGTAATTTTTTTCAAGAAAATATCTTGGCGCTAACAGGGTGTTCTATGATGACATTTAGTGTAAACAAATTAAAATCGGCCGTCGAATTCTTCCTGAGCTGTCCTAACTATTTCTAGAAGGATTAATAAGCATTGCCAATGGCACCTTGCAATGAAGTGGGACCAAACGATGAAATGTAATTTTTTTCAAGAAAATATCTTGGCGCAAACAGGGTGTTCTATGATGACATTTAATGTAAAAAAAGTAAAATCAGCCGTCGAATTCTTCCTGAGCTGTCCTAACTATTTCTAGAAGCATTAATAAGCATTGCCAATGGCACCTTGCACTGAAGTGGGACCAAACGATGATATGTAATTTTTTTCAAGAAAATATCTTGGCGCAAACAGGGTGTTCTATGATGACATTTAATGTAAAAAAAGTAAAATCAGCCGTCGAATTCTTCCTGAGCTGTCCTAACTATTTCTAGAAGCATTAATAAGCATTGCCAATGGCACCTTGCACTGAAGTGGGACCAAACGATGAAATGTAATTTTTTTCAAGAAAATATCTTGGCGCTAACAGGGTGTTCTATGATGACATTTAGTGTAAAAATTGTAAAATCGGCCGTCGAATTCTTCCTGAGCTGTCCTTCCTATTTCTAAAAGCATTAATAAGCATTGCCAATGGCACCTTGCAATGAAGTAGGACCAAATGATGATATGTAATTTTTTTCAAGAAAATATCTTGGCGCTAACGTGTTCTATGATGACATTTAGTGTAAAAAATGTAAAATCGGCCGTCTAATTCTTCCTGAGCTGTCCTAACTATTTCTAAAAGCATTAATAAGCATTGCCAATGGCACCTTGCAATGAAGTAGGACCAAACGATGATATGTAATTTTTGTCAAGAAAATATCTTAACGCTAACGTGTTCTATGATGACATTTCGCGTAAAAAAAGTAAAATCGGCCGTCGAATTCTTCCTGAGCTGTCCTAACTATTTCTAGAAGCATTAATAAGCATTGCCAATGGCACCTTGCACTGAAGTGGGACCAAACGATGAAATGAAATTTTTTTCAAGAAAATATCTTGGCGCTAACAGGGTGTTCTATGATGACATTTAGTGTAAAAATTGTAAAATCGGCCGAATAATTCTTCCTGAGCTGTCCTAACTATTTCTAGAAGCATTAATAAGCATTGCCAATGGCACCTTGCACTGAAGTGGGACCAAACGATGATATGTAATTTATTTCAAGAAAATATCTTGGCGCAAACAGGGTGTTTTATGATGACATTTAATGTAAAAAAGTAAAATCGGCCGTCGAATTCTTCCTGAGCTGTCCTAACTATTTCTAGAAGCATTAATAAGCATTGCCAATGGCACCTTGCACTGAAGTGGGACCAAACGATGATATGTAATTTATTTCAAGAAAATATCTTGGCGCAAACAGGGTGTTTTATGATGACATTTAATGTAAAAAAGTAAAATCGGCCGTCGAATTCTTCCTGAGCTGTCCTAACTATTTCTAGAAGCATTAATAAGCATTGCCAATGGCACCTTGCCCTGAAGTGGGACCAAACGATGATATGTAATTTATTTCAAGAAAATATCTTGGCGCAAACAGGGTGTTTTATGATGACATTTAATGTAAAAAAGTAAAATCGGCCGTCGAATTCTTCCTGAGCTGTCCTAACTATTTCTAGAAGCATTAATAAGCATTGCCAATGGCACCTTGCACTGAAGTGGGACCAAACGATGATATGTAATTTTTTTCAAGAAAATATCTTGGCGCAAACAGGGTGTTCTATGATGACATTTAATGTAAAAAAAGTAAAATCAGCCGTCGAATTCTTCCTGAGCTGTCCTAACTATTTCTAGAAGCATTAATAAGCATTGCCAATGGCACCTTGCACTGAAGTGGGACCAAACGATGAAATGTAATTTTTTTCAAGAAAATATATTGGCGCTAACAGGGTGTTCTATGATGACATTTAGTGTAAAAATTGTAAAATCGGCCGTCGAATTCTTCCTGAGCTGTCCTAACTATTTCTAGAAGCATTAATAAGCATTGCCAATGGCACCTTGCACTGAAGTGGGACCAAACGATGAAATGTAACTTTTTTCAAGAAAATATCTTGGCGCTAACAGGGTGTTCTATGATGACATTTAGTGTAAACAAATTAAAATCGGCCGTCGAATTCTTCCTGAGCTGTCCTAACTATTTCTAGAAGGATTAATAAGCATTGCCAATGGCACCTTGCAATGAAGTGGGACCAAACGATGAAATGTAATTTTTTTCAAGAAAATATCTTGGCGCAAACAGGGTGTTCTATGATGACATTTAATGTAAAAAAAGTAAAATCAGCCGTCGAATTCTTCCTGAGCTGTCCTAACTATTTCTAGAAGCATTAATAAGCATTGCCAATGGCACCTTGCACTGAAGTGGGACCAAACGATGATATGTAATTTTTTTCAAGAAAATATCTTGGCGCAAACAGGGTGTTCTATGATGACATTTAATGTAAAAAAAGTAAAATCAGCCGTCGAATTCTTCCTGAGCTGTCCTAACTATTTCTAGAAGCATTAATAAGCATTGCCAATGGCACCTTGCACTGAAGTGGGACCAAACGATGAAATGTAATTTTTTTCAAGAAAATATCTTGGCGCTAACAGGGTGTTCTATGATGACATTTAGTGTAAAAATTGTAAAATCGGCCGTCGAATTCTTCCTGAGCTGTCCTTCCTATTTCTAAAAGCATTAATAAGCATTGCCAATGGCACCTTGCAATGAAGTAGGACCAAATGATGATATGTAATTTTTTTCAAGAAAATATCTTGGCGCTAACGTGTTCTATGATGACATTTAGTGTAAAAAATGTAAAATCGGCCGTCTAATTCTTCCTGAGCTGTCCTAACTATTTCTAAAAGCATTAATAAGCATTGCCAATGGCACCTTGCAATGAAGTAGGACCAAACGATGAAATGAAATTTTTTTCAAGAAAATATCTTGGCGCTAACAGGGTGTTCTATGATGACATTTAGTGTAAAAATTGTAAAATCGGCCGAATAATTCTTCCTGAGCTGTCCTAACTATTTCTAGAAGCATTAATAAGCATTGCCAATGGCACCTTGCACTGAAGTGGGACCAAACGATGATATGTAATTTATTTCAAGAAAATATCTTGGCGCAAACAGGGTGTTTTATGATGACATTTAATGTAAAAAAGTAAAATCGGCCGTCGAATTCTTCCTGAGCTGTCCTAACTATTTCTAGAAGCATTAATAAGCATTGCCAATGGCACCTTGCACTGAAGTGGGACCAAACGATGATATGTAATTTATTTCAAGAAAATATCTTGGCGCAAACAGGGTGTTTTATGATGACATTTAATGTAAAAAAGTAAAATCGGCCGTCGAATTCTTCCTGAGCTGTCCTAACTATTTCTAGAAGCATTAATAAGCATTGCCAATGGCACCTTGCACTGAAGTGGGACCAAACGATGATATGTAATTTATTTCAAGAAAATATCTTGGCGCAAACAGGGTGTTTTATGATGACATTTAATGTAAAAAAGTAAAATCGGCCGTCGAATTCTTCCTGAGCTGTCCTAACTATTTCTAGAAGCATTAATAAGCATTGCCAATGGCACCTTGCCCTGAAGTGGGACCAAACGATGATATGTGATTTATTTCAAGAAAATATCTTGGCGCAAACAGGGTGTTTTATGATGACATTTAATGTAAAAAAGTAAAATCGGCCGTCGAATTCTTCCTGAGCTGTCCTAACTATTTCTAGAAGCATTAATAAGCATTGCCAATGGCACCTTGCACTGAAGTGGGACCAAACGATGAAATGTAATTTTTTTCAAGAAAATATCTTGGCGCTAACAGGGTGTTCTATGATGACATTTAGTGTAAAAATTGTAAAATCGGCCGTCTAGTCTAATTCTTCCTGAGCTGTCCTAACTATTTCTAGAAGCATTAATAAGCATTGCCAATGGCACCTTGCACTGAAGTGGGACCAAACGATGATATGTAATTTATTTCAAGAAAATATCTTGGCGCAAACAGGGTGTTTTATGATGACATTTAATGTAAAAAAGTAAAATCGGCCGCCGAATTCTTCCTGAGCTGTCCTAACTATTTCTAGAAGCATTAATAAGCATTGCCAATGGCACCTTGCACTGAAGTGGGACCAAACGATGAAATGTAATTTTTTTCAAGAAAATATCTTGGCGCTAACAGGGTGTTCTATGATGACATTTAGTGTAAAAATTGTAAAATCGGCCGTCTAATTCTTCCTGAGCTGTCCTAACTATTTCTAGAAGCATCAATTAGCATTGCCAATGGCACCTTGCACTGAAGTGGGACCAAACGATGAAATGAAATTTTTTTCAAGAAAATATCTTGGCGCAAACAGGGTGTTTTATGATGACATTTAATGTAAAAAAAGTAAAATCGGCCGTCGAATTCTTCCTGAGCTGTCCTAACTATTTCTAGAAGCATCAATTAGCATTGCCAATGGCACCTTGCACTGAAGTGGGACCAAACGATGAAATGTAATTTTTTTCAAGAAAATATCTTGGCGCAAACAGGGTGTTTTATGATGACATTTAATGTAAAAAAAGTAAAATCGGCCGTCGAATTCTTCCTGAGCTGTCCTAACTATTTCTAGAAGCATCAATAAGCATTGCCAATGGCACCTTGCACTGAAGTGGGACCAAACGATGAAATGTAATTTTTTTCAAGAAAATATCTTGGCGCAAACAGGGTGTTTTATGATGACATTTAATGTAAAAAAAGTAAAATCGGCCGTCGAATTCTTCCTGAGCTGTCCTAACTATTTCTAGAAGCATTAATAAGCATTGCCAATGGCACCTTACACTGAAGTGGGACCAAACGATGATATGTAATTTATTTCAAGAAAATATCTTGGCGCAAACAGGGTGTTTTATGATGACATTTAATGTAAAAAAGTAAAATCGGCCGTCGAATTCTTCCTGAGCTGTCCTAACTACTTCTAGAAGCATTAATAATCATTGCCAATGGCACCTTGCACTGAAGTGGGACCAAACGATGATATGTAATTTATTTCAAGAAAATATCTTGGCGCAAACAGGGTGTTTTATGATGACATTTAATGTAAAAAAGTAAAATCGGCCGTCGAATTCTTCCTGAGCTGTCCTAACTATTTCTAGAAGCATTAATAAGCATTGCCAATGGCACCTTGCACTGAAGTGGGACCAGCGATGAAATGTAATTTATTTCAAGAAAATATCTTGGCGCAAACAGGGTGTTTTATGATGACATTTAATGTAAAAAAGTAAAATCGGCCGTCGAATTCTTCCTGAGCTGTCCTAACTATTTCTAGAAGCATTAATAAGCATTGCCAATGGCACCTTGCACTGAAGTGGGACCAAACGATGATATGTAATTTATTTCAAGAAAATATCTTGGCGCAAACAGGGTGTTTTATGATGACATTTAATGTAAAAAAGTAAAATCGGCCGTCGAATTCTTCCTGAGCTGTCCTAACTATTTCTAGAAGCATTAATAAGCATTGCCAATGGCACCTTGCACTGAAGTGGGACCAAACGATGATATGTAATTTTTTTCAAGAAAATATCTTGGCGCTAACAGGGTGTTCTATGATGACATTTAGTGTAAAAATTGTAAAATCGGCCGTCTAATTCTTCCTGAGCTGTCCTAACTATTTCTAGAAGCATTAATAAGCATTGCCAATGGCACCTTGCACTGAAGTGGGACCAAACGATGATATGTAATTTATTTCAAGAAAATATCTTGGCGCAAACAGGGTGTTTTATGATGACATTTAATGTAAAAAAGTAAAATCGGCCGTCGAATTCTTCCTGAGCTGTCCTAACTATTTCTAGAAGCATCAATTAGCATTGCCAATGGCACCTTGCACTGAAGTGGGACCAAACGATGAAATGAAATTTTTTTCAAGAAAATATCTTGGCGCAAACAGGGTGTTTTATGATGACATTTAATGTAAAAAAAGTAAAATCGGCCGTCGAATTCTTCCTGAGCTGTCCTAACTATTTCTAGAAGCATTAATAAGCATTGCCAATGGCACCTTGCACTGAAGTGGGACTAATCGATGAAATGTAATTTTTTTCAAGAAAATATCTTGGCGCAAACAGAGTGTTTTATGATGACATTTAATGTAAAAAAGTAAAATCGGCCGTCGAATTCTTCCTGAGCTGTCCTAACTATTTCTAGAAGCATCAATAAGCATTGCCAATGGCACCTTGCACTGAAGTGGGACCAAACGATGATATGTAATTTATTTCAAGAAAATATCTTGGCGCAAACAGGGTGTTTTATGATGACATTTAATGTAAAAAAGTAAAATCGGCCGTCGAATTCTTCCTGAGCTGTCCTAACTATTTCTAGAAGCATCAATTAGCATTGCCAATGGCACCTTGCACTGAAGTGGGACCAAACGATGATATGTAATTTATTTCAAGAAAATATCTTGGCGCAAACAGGGTGTTTTATGATGACATTTAATGTAAAAAAGTAAAATCGGCCGTCGAATTCTTCCTGAGCTGTCCTAACTATTTCTAGAAGCATCAATTAGCATTGCCAATGGCACCTTGCACTGAAGTGGGACCAAACGATGAAATGAAATTTTTTTCAAGAAAATATCTTGGCGCAAACAGGGTGTTTTATGATGACATTTAATGTAAAAAAGTAAAATCGGCCGTCGAATTCTTCCTGAGCTGTCCTAACTATTTCTAGAAGCATCAATTAGCATTGCCAATGGCACCTTGCACTGAAGTGGGACCAAACGATGATATGTAATTTTTTTCAAGAAAATATCTTGGCGCAAACAGGGTGTTTTATGATGACATTTAATGTAAAAAAGTAAAATCGGCCGCCGAATTCTTCCTGAGCTGTCCTAACTATTTCTAGAAGCATTAATAAGCATTGCCAATGGCACCTTGCACTGAAGTGGGACCAAACGATGAAATGTAATTTTTTTCAAGAAAATATCTTGGCGCTAACAGGGTGTTCTATGATGACATTTAGTGTAAAAATTGTAAAATCGGCCGTCTAATTCTTCCTGAGCTGTCCTAACTATTTCTAGAAGCATCAATTAGCATTGCCAATGGCACCTTGCACTGAAGTGGGACCAAACGATGAAATGAAATTTTTTTCAAGAAAATATCTTGGCGCAAACAGGGTGTTTTATGATGACATTTAATGTAAAAAAAGTAAAATCGGCCGTCGAATTCTTCCTGAGCTGTCCTAACTATTTCTAGAAGCATCAATTAGCATTGCCAATGGCACCTTGCACTGAAGTGGGACCAAACGATGAAATGTAATTTTTTTCAAGAAAATATCTTGGCGCAAACAGGGTGTTTTATGATGACATTTAATGTAAAAAAAGTAAAATCGGCCGTCGAATTCTTCCTGAGCTGTCCTAACTATTTCTAGAAGCATCAATAAGCATTGCCAATGGCACCTTGCACTGAAGTGGGACCAAACGATGAAATGTAATTTTTTTCAAGAAAATATCTTGGCGCAAACAGGGTGTTTTATGATGACATTTAATGTAAAAAAAGTAAAATCGGCCGTCGAATTCTTCCTGAGCTGTCCTAACTATTTCTAGAAGCATTAATAAGCATTGCCAATGGCACCTTACACTGAAGTGGGACCAAACGATGATATGTAATTTATTTCAAGAAAATATCTTGGCGCAAACAGGGTGTTTTATGATGACATTTAATGTAAAAAAGTAAAATCGGCCGTCGAATTCTTCCTGAGCTGTCCTAACTACTTCTAGAAGCATTAATAATCATTGCCAATGGCACCTTGCACTGAAGTGGGACCAAACGATGATATGTAATTTATTTCAAGAAAATATCTTGGCGCAAACAGGGTGTTTTATGATGACATTTAATGTAAAAAAGTAAAATCGGCCGTCGAATTCTTCCTGAGCTGTCCTAACTATTTCTAGAAGCATTAATAAGCATTGCCAATGGCACCTTGCACTGAAGTGGGACCAGCGATGAAATGTAATTTATTTCAAGAAAATATCTTGGCGCAAACAGGGTGTTTTATGATGACATTTAATGTAAAAAAGTAAAATCGGCCGTCGAATTCTTCCTGAGCTGTCCTAACTATTTCTAGAAGCATTAATAAGCATTGCCAATGGCACCTTGCACTGAAGTGGGACCAAACGATGATATGTAATTTATTTCAAGAAAATATCTTGGCGCAAACAGGGTGTTTTATGATGACATTTAATGTAAAAAAGTAAAATCGGCCGTCGAATTCTTCCTGAGCTGTCCTAACTATTTCTAGAAGCATTAATAAGCATTGCCAATGGCACCTTGCACTGAAGTGGGACCAAACGATGATATGTAATTTTTTTCAAGAAAATATCTTGGCGCTAACAGGGTGTTCTATGATGACATTTAGTGTAAAAATTGTAAAATCGGCCGTCTAATTCTTCCTGAGCTGTCCTAACTATTTCTAGAAGCATTAATAAGCATTGCCAATGGCACCTTGCACTGAAGTGGGACCAAACGATGATATGTAATTTATTTCAAGAAAATATCTTGGCGCAAACAGGGTGTTTTATGATGACATTTAATGTAAAAAAGTAAAATCGGCCGTCGAATTCTTCCTGAGCTGTCCTAACTATTTCTAGAAGCATCAATTAGCATTGCCAATGGCACCTTGCACTGAAGTGGGACCAAACGATGAAATGAAATTTTTTTCAAGAAAATATCTTGGCGCAAACAGGGTGTTTTATGATGACATTTAATGTAAAAAAAGTAAAATCGGCCGTCGAATTCTTCCTGAGCTGTCCTAACTATTTCTAGAAGCATTAATAAGCATTGCCAATGGCACCTTGCACTGAAGTGGGACTAATCGATGAAATGTAATTTTTTTCAAGAAAATATCTTGGCGCAAACAGAGTGTTTTATGATGACATTTAATGTAAAAAAGTAAAATCGGCCGTCGAATTCTTCCTGAGCTGTCCTAACTATTTCTAGAAGCATCAATAAGCATTGCCAATGGCACCTTGCACTGAAGTGGGACCAAACGATGATATGTAATTTATTTCAAGAAAATATCTTGGCGCAAACAGGGTGTTTTATGATGACATTTAATGTAAAAAAGTAAAATCGGCCGTCGAATTCTTCCTGAGCTGTCCTAACTATTTCTAGAAGCATCAATTAGCATTGCCAATGGCACCTTGCACTGAAGTGGGACCAAACGATGATATGTAATTTATTTCAAGAAAATATCTTGGCGCAAACAGGGTGTTTTATGATGACATTTAATGTAAAAAAGTAAAATCGGCCGTCGAATTCTTCCTGAGCTGTCCTAACTATTTCTAGAAGCATCAATTAGCATTGCCAATGGCACCTTGCACTGAAGTGGGACCAAACGATGAAATGAAATTTTTTTCAAGAAAATATCTTGGCGCAAACAGGGTGTTTTATGATGACATTTAATGTAAAAAAGTAAAATCGGCCGTCGAATTCTTCCTGAGCTGTCCTAACTATTTCTAGAAGCATCAATTAGCATTGCCAATGGCACCTTGCACTGAAGTGGGACCAAACGATGATATGTAATTTTTTTCAAGAAAATATCTTGGCGCAAACAGGGTGTTTTATGATGACATTTAATGTAAAAAAAGTAAAATCGGCCGTCGAATTCTTCCTGAGCTGTCCTAACTATTTCTAGAAGCATTAATAAGCATTGCCAATGGCACCTTGCACTGAAGTGGGACCAAACGATGATATGTAATTTATTTCAAGAAAATATCTTGGCGCAAACAGGGTGTTTTATGATGACATTTAATGTAAAAAAGTAAAATCGGCCGTCGAATTCTTCCTGAGCTGTCCTAACTATTTCTAGAAGCATCAATTAGCATTGCCAATGGCACCTTGCACTGAAGTGGGACCAAACGATGAAATGAAATTTTTTTCAAGAAAATATCTTGGCGCAAACAGGGTGTTTTATGATGACATTTAATGTAAAAAAAGTAAAATCGGCCGTCGAATTCTTCCTGAGCTGTCCTAACTATTTCTAGAAGCATTAATAAGCATTGCCAATGGTACCTTGCAATGAAGTTGGACCAAACGATGATATGTAATTTTTTTCAAGAAAATATCTTGGCGCTAACAGGGTGTTCTATGATGACATTTAGTGTAAAAATTTGTAAAATCGGCCGTCGAATTCTTCCTGAGCTGTCCTAACGATTTCTAGAAGCATTAATAAGCATTGCCAATGGCACCTTGCACTGAAGTGGGACCAAACGATGATATGTAATTTATTTCAAGAAAATATCTTGGCGCAAACAGAGTGTTTTATGATGACATTTAATGTAAAAAAGTAAAATCGGCCGTCGAATTCTTCCTGAGCTGTCCTAACTATTTCTAGAAGCATCAATTAGCATTGCCAATGGCACCTTGCACTGAAGTGGGACCAAACGATGAAATGAAATTTTTTTCAAGAAAATATCTTGGCGCAAACAGGGTGTTTTATGATGACATTTAATGTAAAAAAAGTAAAATCGGCCGTCGAATTCTTCCTGAGCTGTCCTAACTATTTCTAGAAGCATTAATAAGCATTGCCAATGGCACCTTGCACTGAAGTGGGACCAAACGATGAAATGTAATTTTTTTCAAGAAAATATCTTGGCGCAAACAGGGTGTTCTATGATGACATTTAGTGTATAAAAAGTAAAATCGGCCGTCGAATTCTTCCTGAGCTGTCCTAACTATTTCTAGAAGCATTAATAAGCATTGCCAATGGCACCTTGCACTGAAGTGGGACCAAACGATGAAATGTAATTTTTTCAAGAAAATATCTTGGCGCTAACAGGGTGTTCTATGATGACATTTAATGTAAAAATTGTAAAATCGGGCGTCTAATTCTTCCTGAGCTGTCCTAACTATTTCTAGAAGCATTAATAAGCATTGCCAATGGCACCTTGCACTGAAGTGGGACCAAACGATGAAATGTAATTTTTTTCAAGAAAATATCTTGGCGCTAACAGGGTGTTCTATGATGACATTTAATGTAAAAATTGTAAAATCGGGCGTCTAATTCTTCCTGAGCTGTCCTAACTATTTCTAGAAGCATTAATAAGCATTGCCAATGGCACCTTGCACTGAAGTGGGACCAAACGATGAAATGTAATTTTTTTCAACAAAATATCTTGGCGCAAACAGGGTGTTTTATGATGACATTTAATGTAAAAAAAGTAAAATCGGCCGTCGAATTCTTCCTGAGCTGTCCTAACTATTTCTAGAAGCATTAATAAGCATTGCCAATGGCACCTTGCACTGAAGTGGGACCAAACGATGAAATGTAATTTTTTTCAAGAAAATATCTTGGCGCAAACAGGGTGTTTTATGATGACATTTAATGTAAAAAAGTAAAATCGGCCGTCGAATTCTTCCTGAGCTGTCCTAACTATTTCTAGAAGCATCAATTAGCATTGCCAATGGCACCTTGCACTGAAGTGGGACCAAACGATGAAATGTAATTTTTTTCAAGAAAATATCTTGGCGCAAACAGGGTGTTTTATGATGACATTTAATGTAAAAAAAGTAAAATCGGCCGTCGAATTCTTCCTGAGCTGTCCTAACTATTTCTAGAAGCATTAATAAGCATTGCCAATGGCACCTTGCACTGAAGTGGGACCAAACGATGATATGTAGTTTATTTCAAGAAAATATCTTGGCGCAAACAGGGTGTTTTATGATGACATTTAATGTAAAAAAGTAAAATCGGCCGTCGAATTCTTCCTGAGCTGTCCTAACTATTTCTAGAAGCATCAATTAGCATTGCCAATGGCACCTTGCACTGAAGTGGGACCAAACGATGAAATGAAATTTTTTTCAAGAAAATATCTTGGCGCAAACAGGGTGTTCTATGATGACATTTAGTGTATAAAAAGTAAAATCGGCCGTCGAATTCTTCCTGAGCTGTCCTAACTATTTCTAGAAGCATTAATAAGCATTGCCAATGGCACCTTGCACTGAAGTGGGACCAAACGATGAAATGTAATTTTTTTCAAGAAAATATCTTGGCGCTAACAGGGTGTTCTATGATGACATTTAATGTAAAAATTGTAAAATCGGGCGTCTAATTCTTCCTGAGCTGTCCTAACTATTTCTAGAAGCATTAATAAGCATTGCCAATGGCACCTTGCACTGAAGTGGGACCAAACGATGAAATGTAATTTTTTTCAAGAAAATATCTTGGCGCTAACAGGGTGTTCTATGATGACATTTAATGTAAAAATTGTAAAATCGGGCGTCTAATTCTTCCTGAGCTGTCCTAACTATTTCTAGAAGCATTAATAAGCATTGCCAATGGCACCTTGCACTGAAGTGGGACCAAACGATGAAATGTAATTTTTTTCAACAAAATATCTTGGCGCAAACAGGGTGTTTTATGATGACATTTAATGTAAAAAAAGTAAAATCGGCCGTCGAATTCTTCCTGAGCTGTCCTAACTATTTCTAGAAGCATTAATAAGCATTGCCAATGGCACCTTGCACTGAAGTGGGACCAAACGATGAAATGTAATTTTTTTCAAGAAAATATCTTGGCGCAAACAGGGTGTTTTATGATGACATTTAATGTAAAAAAGTAAAATCGGCCGTCGAATTCTTCCTGAGCTGTCCTAACTATTTCTAGAAGCATCAATTAGCATTGCCAATGGCACCTTGCACTGAAGTGGGACCAAACGATGAAATGTAATTTTTTTCAAGAAAATATCTTGGCGCAAACAGGGTGTTTTATGATGACATTTAATGTAAAAAAAGTAAAATCGGCCGTCGAATTCTTCCTGAGCTGTCCTAACTATTTCTAGAAGCATTAATAAGCATTGCCAATGGCACCTTGCACTGAAGTGGGACCAAACGATGATATGTAGTTTATTTCAAGAAAATATCTTGGCGCAAACAGGGTGTTTTATGATGACATTTAATGTAAAAAAGTAAAATCGGCCGTCGAATTCTTCCTGAGCTGTCCTAACTATTTCTAGAAGCATCAATTAGCATTGCCAATGGCACCTTGCACTGAAGTGGGACCAAACGATGAAATGTAATTTTTTTCAACAAAATATCTTGGCGCAAACAGGGTGTTTTATGATGACATTTAATGTAAAAAAAGTAAAATCGGCCGTCGAATTCTTCCTGAGCTGTCCTAACTATTTCTAGAAGCATTAATAAGCATTGCCAATGGCACCTTGCACTGAAGTGGGACCAAACGATGAAATGTAATTTTTTTCAAGAAAATATCTTGGCGCAAACAGGGTGTTTTATGATGACATTTAATGTAAAAAAGTAAAATCGGCCGTCGAATTCTTCCTGAGCTGTCCTAACTATTTCTAGAAGCATCAATTAGCATTGCCAATGGCACCTTGCACTGAAGTGGGACCAAACGATGAAATGTAATTTTTTTCAAGAAAATATCTTGGCGCAAACAGGGTGTTTTATGATGACATTTAATGTAAAAAAAGTAAAATCGGCCGTCGAATTCTTCCTGAGCTGTCCTAACTATTTCTAGAAGCATTAATAAGCATTGCCAATGGCACCTTGCACTGAAGTGGGACCAAACGATGAAATGTAATTTTTTTCAAGAAAATATCTTGGCGCTAACAGGGTGTTCTATGATGACATTTAATGTAAAAATTGTAAAATCGGCCGTCTAATTCTTCCTGAGCTGTCCTAACTATTTCTAGAAGCATTAATAAGCATTGCCAATGGCACCTTGCACTGAAGTGGGACCAAACGATGAAATGTAATTTTTTTCAAGAAAATATCTTGGCGCTAACAGGGTGTTCTATGATGACATTTAATGTAAAAATTGTAAAATCGGGCGTCTAATTCTTCCTGAGCTGTCCTAACTATTTCTAGAAGCATTAATAAGCATTGCCAATGGCACCTTGCACTGAAGTGGGACCAAACGATGAAATGTAATTTTTTTCAACAAAATATCTTGGCGCAAACAGGGTGTTTTATGATGACATTTAATGTAAAAAAAGTAAAATCGGCCGTCGAATTCTTCCTGAGCTGTCCTAACTATTTCTAGAAGCATTAATAAGCATTGCCAATGGCACCTTGCACTGAAGTGGGACCAAACGATGAAATGTAATTTTTTTCAAGAAAATATCTTGGCGCAAACAGGGTGTTTTATGATGACATTTAATGTAAAAAAGTAAAATCGGCCGTCGAATTCTTCCTGAGCTGTCCTAACTATTTCTAGAAGCATCAATTAGCATTGCCAATGGCACCTTGCACTGAAGTGGGACCAAACGATGAAATGTAATTTTTTTCAAGAAAATATCTTGGCGCAAACAGGGTGTTTTATGATGACATTTAATGTAAAAAAAGTAAAATCGGCCGTCGAATTCTTCCTGAGCTGTCCTAACTATTTCTAGAAGCATTAATAAGCATTGCCAATGGCACCTTGCACTGAAGTGGGACCAAACGATGATATGTAGTTTATTTCAAGAAAATATCTTGGCGCAAACAGGGTGTTTTATGATGACATTTAATGTAAAAAAGTAAAATCGGCCGTCGAATTCTTCCTGAGCTGTCCTAACTATTTCTAGAAGCATCAATTAGCATTGCCAATGGCACCTTGCACTGAAGTGGGACCAAACGATGAAATGAAATTTTTTTCAAGAAAATATCTTGGCGCAAACAGGGTGTTCTATGATGACATTTAGTGTATAAAAAGTAAAATCGGCCGTCGAATTCTTCCTGAGCTGTCCTAACTATTTCTAGAAGCATTAATAAGCATTGCCAATGGCACCTTGCACTGAAGTGGGACCAAACGATGAAATGTAATTTTTTTCAAGAAAATATCTTGGCGCTAACAGGGTGTTCTATGATGACATTTAATGTAAAAATTGTAAAATCGGGCGTCTAATTCTTCCTGAGCTGTCCTAACTATTTCTAGAAGCATTAATAAGCATTGCCAATGGCACCTTGCACTGAAGTGGGACCAAACGATGAAATGTAATTTTTTTCAAGAAAATATCTTGGCGCTAACAGGGTGTTCTATGATGACATTTAATGTAAAAATTGTAAAATCGGGCGTCTAATTCTTCCTGAGCTGTCCTAACTATTTCTAGAAGCATTAATAAGCATTGCCAATGGCACCTTGCACTGAAGTGGGACCAAACGATGAAATGTAATTTTTTTCAACAAAATATCTTGGCGCAAACAGGGTGTTTTATGATGACATTTAATGTAAAAAAAGTAAAATCGGCCGTCGAATTCTTCCTGAGCTGTCCTAACTATTTCTAGAAGCATTAATAAGCATTGCCAATGGCACCTTGCACTGAAGTGGGACCAAACGATGAAATGTAATTTTTTTCAAGAAAATATCTTGGCGCAAACAGGGTGTTTTATGATGACATTTAATGTAAAAAAGTAAAATCGGCCGTCGAATTCTTCCTGAGCTGTCCTAACTATTTCTAGAAGCATCAATTAGCATTGCCAATGGCACCTTGCACTGAAGTGGGACCAAACGATGAAATGTAATTTTTTTCAAGAAAATATCTTGGCGCAAACAGGGTGTTTTATGATGACATTTAATGTAAAAAAAGTAAAATCGGCCGTCGAATTCTTCCTGAGCTGTCCTAACTATTTCTAGAAGCATTAATAAGCATTGCCAATGGCACCTTGCACTGAAGTGGGACCAAACGATGATATGTAGTTTATTTCAAGAAAATATCTTGGCGCAAACAGGGTGTTTTATGATGACATTTAATGTAAAAAAGTAAAATCGGCCGTCGAATTCTTCCTGAGCTGTCCTAACTATTTCTAGAAGCATCAATTAGCATTGCCAATGGCACCTTGCACTGAAGTGGGACCAAACGATGAAATGTAATTTTTTTCAACAAAATATCTTGGCGCAAACAGGGTGTTTTATGATGACATTTAATGTAAAAAAAGTAAAATCGGCCGTCGAATTCTTCCTGAGCTGTCCTAACTATTTCTAGAAGCATTAATAAGCATTGCCAATGGCACCTTGCACTGAAGTGGGACCAAACGATGAAATGTAATTTTTTTCAAGAAAATATCTTGGCGCTAACAGGGTGTTCTATGATGACATTTAATGTAAAAATTGTAAAATCGGCCGTCTAATTCTTCCTGAGCTGTCCTAACTATTTCTAGAAGCATTAATAAGCATTGCCAATGGCACCTTGCACTGAAGTGGGACCAAACGATGAAATGTAATTTTTTTCAAGAAAATATCTTGGCGCTAACAGGGTGTTCTATGATGACATTTAATGTAAAAATTGTAAAATCGGGCGTCTAATTCTTCCTGAGCTGTCCTAACTATTTCTAGAAGCATTAATAAGCATTGCCAATGGCACCTTGCACTGAAGTGGGACCAAACGATGAAATGTAATTTTTTTCAAGAAAATATCTTGGCGCTAACAGGGTGTTCTATGATGACATTTAATGTAAAAATTGTAAAATCGGGCGTCTAATTCTTCCTGAGCTGTCCTAACTATTTCTAGAAGCATTAATAAGCATTGCCAATGGCACCTTGCACTGAAGTGGGACCAAACGATGAAATGTAATTTTTTTCAACAAAATATCTTGGCGCAAACAGGGTGTTTTATGATGACATTTAATGTAAAAAAAGTAAAATCGGCCGTCGAATTCTTCCTGAGCTGTCCTAACTATTTCTAGAAGCATTAATAAGCATTGCCAATGGCACCTTGCACTGAAGTGGGACCAAACGATGAAATGTAATTTTTTTCAAGAAAATATCTTGGCGCAAACAGGGTGTTTTATGATGACATTTAATGTAAAAAAGTAAAATCGGCCGTCGAATTCTTCCTGAGCTGTCCTAACTATTTCTAGAAGCATCAATTAGCATTGCCAATGGCACCTTGCACTGAAGTGGGACCAAACGATGAAATGTAATTTTTTTCAAGAAAATATCTTGGCGCAAACAGGGTGTTTTATGATGACATTTAATGTAAAAAAAGTAAAATCGGCCGTCGAATTCTTCCTGAGCTGTCCTAACTATTTCTAGAAGCATTAATAAGCATTGCCAATGGCACCTTGCACTGAAGTGGGACCAAACGATGATATGTAGTTTATTTCAAGAAAATATCTTGGCGCAAACAGGGTGTTTTATGATGACATTTAATGTAAAAAAGTAAAATCGGCCGTCGAATTCTTCCTGAGCTGTCCTAACTATTTCTAGAAGCATCAATTAGCATTGCCAATGGCACCTTGCACTGAAGTGGGACCAAACGATGAAATGTAATTTTTTTCAACAAAATATCTTGGCGCAAACAGGGTGTTTTATGATGACATTTAATGTAAAAAAAGTAAAATCGGCCGTCGAATTCTTCCTGAGCTGTCCTAACTATTTCTAGAAGCATTAATAAGCATTGCCAATGGCACCTTGCACTGAAGTGGGACCAAACGATGAAATGTAATTTTTTTCAAGAAAATATCTTGGCGCAAACAGGGTGTTTTATGATGACATTTAATGTAAAAAAGTAAAATCGGCCGTCGAATTCTTCCTGAGCTGTCCTAACTATTTCTAGAAGCATCAATTAGCATTGCCAATGGCACCTTGCACTGAAGTGGGACCAAACGATGAAATGTAATTTTTTTCAAGAAAATATCTTGGCGCAAACAGGGTGTTTTATGATGACATTTAATGTAAAAAAAGTAAAATCGGCCGTCGAATTCTTCCTGAGCTGTCCTAACTATTTCTAGAAGCATTAATAAGCATTGCCAATGGCACCTTGCACTGAAGTGGGACCAAACGATGAAATGTAATTTTTTTCAAGAAAATATCTTGGCGCTAACAGGGTGTTCTATGATGACATTTAATGTAAAAATTGTAAAATCGGCCGTCTAATTCTTCCTGAGCTGTCCTAACTATTTCTAGAAGCATTAATAAGCATTGCCAATGGCACCTTGCACTGAAGTGGGACCAAACGATGAAATGTAATTTTTTTCAAGAAAATATCTTGGCGCTAACAGGGTGTTCTATGATGACATTTAATGTAAAAATTGTAAAATCGGGCGTCTAATTCTTCCTGAGCTGTCCTAACTATTTCTAGAAGCATTAATAAGCATTGCCAATGGCACCTTGCACTGAAGTGGGACCAAACGATGAAATGTAATTTTTTTCAACAAAATATCTTGGCGCAAACAGGGTGTTTTATGATGACATTTAATGTAAAAAAAGTAAAATCGGCCGTCGAATTCTTCCTGAGCTGTCCTAACTATTTCTAGAAGCATTAATAAGCATTGCCAATGGCACCTTGCACTGAAGTGGGACTAATCGATGAAATGTAATTTTTTTCAAGAAAATATCTTGGCGCAAACAGGGTGTTTTATGATGACATTTAATGTAAAAAAGTAAAATCGGCCGTCGAATTCTTCCTGAGCTGTCCTAACTATTTCTAGAAGCATTAATAAGCATTGCCAATGGCACCTTGCACTGAAGTGGGACCAAACGATGATATGTAATTTATTTCAAGAAAATATCTTGGCGCAAACAGGGTGTTTTATGATGACATTTAATGTAAAAAAGTAAAATCGGCCGTCGAATTCTTCCTGAGCTGTCCTAACTATTTCTAGAAGCATTAATAAGCATTGCCAATGGCACCTTGCACTGAAGTGGGACCAAACGATGATATGTAATTTATTTCAAGAAAATATCTTGGCGCAAACAGGGTGTTTTATGATGACATTTAATGTAAAAAAGTAAAATCGGCCGTCGAATTCTTCCTGAGCTGTCCTAACTATTTCTAGAAGCATTAATAAGCATTGCCAATGGCACCTTGCACTGAAGTGGGACCAAACGATGATATGTAATTTATTTCAAGAAAATATCTTGGCGCAAACAGGGTGTTTTATGATGACATTTAATGTAAAAAAGTAAAATCGGCCGTCGAATTCTTCCTGAGCTGTCCTAACTATTTCTAGAAGCATCAATTAGCATTGCCAATGGCACCTTGCACTGAAGTGGGACCAAACGATGAAATGAAATTTTTTTCAAGAAAATATCTTGGCGCAAACAGGGTGTTTTATGATGACATTTAATGTAAAAAAAGTAAAATCGGCCGTCGAATTCTTCCTGAGCTGTCCTAACTATTTCTAGAAGCATTAATAAGCATTGCCAATGGTACCTTGCAATGAAGTTGGACCAAACGATGATATGTAATTTTTTTCAAGAAAATATCTTGGCGCTAACAGGGTGTTCTATGATGACATTTAGTGTAAAAATTGTAAAATCGGCCGTCTAATTCTTCCTGAGCTGTCCTAACGATTTCTAGAAGCATTAATAAGCATTGCCAATGGCACCTTGCACTGAAGTGGGACCAAACGATGATATGTAATTTATTTCAAGAAAATATCTTGGCGCAAACAGGGTGTTTTATGATGACATTTAATGTAAAAAAGTAAAATCGGCCGTCGAATTCTTCCTGAGCTGTCCTAACTATTTCTAGAAGCATTAATAAGCATTGCCAATGGCACCTTGCACTGAAGTGGGACCAAACGATGATATGTAATTTATTTCAAGAAAATATCTTGGCGCAAACAGGGTGTTTTATGATGACATTTAATGTAAAAAAAGTAAAATCGGCCGTCGAATTCTTCCTGAGCTGTCCTAACTATTTCTAGAAGCATTAATAAGCATTGCCAATGGTACCTTGCAATGAAGTTGGACCAAACGATGATATGTAATTTTTTTCAAGAAAATATCTTGGCGCTAACAGGGTGTTCTATGATGACATTTAGTGTAAAAATTGTAAAATTGGCCGTCTAATTCTTCCTGAGCTGTCCTAACGATTTCTAGAAGCATTAATAAGCATTGCCAATGGCACCTTGCACTGAAGTGGGACCAAACGATGATATGTAATTTATTTCAAGAAAATATCTTGGCGCAAACAGAGTGTTTTATGATGACATTTAATGTAAAAAAGTAAAATCGGCCGTCGAATTCTTCCTGAGCTGTCCTAACTATTTCTAGAAGCATCAATTAGCATTGCCAATGGCACCTTGCACTGAAGTGGGACCAAACGATGAAATGAAATTTTTTTCAAGAAAATATCTTGGCGCAAACAGGGTGTTTTATGATGACATTTAATGTAAAAAAAGTAAAATCGGCCGTCGAATTCTTCCTGAGCTGTCCTAACTATTTCTAGAAGCATTAATAAGCATTGCCAATGGCACCTTGCACTGAAGTGGGACCAAACGATGAAATGTAATTTTTTTCAAGAAAATATCTTGGCGCAAACAGGGTGTTCTATGATGACATTTAGTGTATAAAAAGTAAAATCGGCCATCGAATTCTTCCTGAGCTGTCCTAACTATTTCTAGAAGCATTAATAAGCATTGCCAATGGCACCTTGCACTGAAGTGGGACCAAACGATGAAATGTAATTTTTTTCAAGAAAATATCTTGGCGCTAACAGGGTGTTCTATGATGACATTTAATGTAAAAATTGTAAAATCGGGCGTCTAATTCTTCCTGAGCTGTACTAACTATTTCTAGAAGCATTAATAAGCATTGCCAATGGCACCTTGCACTGAAGTGGGACCAAACGATGAAATGTAATTTTTTTCAAGAAAATATCTTGGCGCTAACAGGGTGTTCTATGATGACATTTAATG
Organism: Tipula helvola; assembly: GCA_963556165.1. Taxonomy (NCBI): domain Eukaryota; kingdom Metazoa; phylum Arthropoda; class Insecta; order Diptera; family Tipulidae; genus Tipula; species Tipula helvola. The sequence goes on along the minus strand of OY744482.1, from coordinate 341,113,661 downwards.
TAAAAATTGTAAAATCGGGCGTCTAATTCTTCCTGAGCTGTCCTAACTATTTCTAGAAGCATTAATAAGCATTGCCAATGGCACCTTGCACTGAAGTGGGACCAAACGATGAAATGTAATTTTTTTCAACAAAATATCTTGGCGCAAACAGGGTGTTTTATGATGACATTTAATGTAAAAAAAGTAAAATCGGCCGTCGAATTCTTCCTGAGCTGTCCTAACTATTTCTAGAAGCATTAATAAGCATTGCCAATGGCACCTTGCACTGAAGTGGGACCAAACGATGAAATGTAATTTTTTTCAACAAAATATCTTGGCGCAAACAGGGTGTTTTATGATGACATTTAATGTAAAAAAAGTAAAATCGGCCGTCGAATTCTTCCTGAGCTGTCCTAACTATTTCTAGAAGCATTAATAAGCATTGCCAATGGCACCTTGCACTGAAGTGGGACCAAACGATGAAATGTAATTTTTTTCAAGAAAATATCTTGGCGCTAACAGGGTGTTCTATGATGACATATAGTGTAATAAAAGTAAAATCGGCCGTCGAATTCTTCCTGAGCTGTCCTAACTATTTCTAGAAGCATTAATAAGCATTGCCAATGGCACCTTGCAATGAAGTGGGACCAAACGATGATATGTAATTTTTTTCAAGAAAATATCTTGGCGCTAACAGGGTGTTCTATGATGACATTTAGCGGAAAAAAGTAAAATCGGCCGTCGATTTCTTCCTGAGCTGTCCTAACTATTTCTAAAAGCATTAATAAGCATTGCCAATGGCACCTTGCAATGAAGTGGGACCAAACGATGATATGTAATTTTTTTCAAGAAAATATCTTGGCGCTAACAGGGTGTTTTATGGTGACATTTAATGTAAAAAAAGTAAAATCGGCCGTCGAATTCTTCCTGAGCTGTCCTAACTATTTCTAGAAGCATTAATAAGCATTGCCAATGGCACCTTGCAATGAAGTGGGACCAAACGATGAAATGTAAGTTTTTTCAAGAAAATATCTTGGCGCTAACAGGGTGTTTTATGATGACATTTAATGTAAAAAAAGTAAAATCGGCCGTCGAATTCTTCCTGAGCTGTCCTAACTATTTCTAGAAGCATTAATAAGCATTGCCAATGACACCTTGCACTGAAGTGGGACCAAACGATGAAATGCAATTTTTTTCAAGAAAATATCTTGGCGCTAACAGGGTGTTTTATGATGACATTTAATGTAAAAAAAGTAAAATCGGCCGTCGAATTCTTCCTGAGCTGTCCTAACTATTTCTAGAAGCATTAATAAGCATTGCCAATGGCACCTTGCACTGAAGTGGGACCAAACGATGAAATGTAATTTTTTTCAAGAAAATATCTTGGCGCTAACAGGGTGTTCTATGATGACATTTAATGTAAAAATTGTAAAATCGGCCGTCTAATTCTTCCTGAGCTGTCCTAACGATTTCTAGAAGCATTAATAAGCATTGCCAATGGCACCTTGCAATGAAGTGGGACCAAACGATGAAATGTAATTTTTTTCAAGAAAATATCTTGGCGCTAACAGGGTGTTCTATGATGACATTTAGTATAAAAAAAGTAAAATCGGCCGTCGAATTCTTCCTGAGCTGTCCTACCTATTTCTAGAAGGATAATTAAGCATTGGCAATAGTGCCTTGCAATGAAGTAGGACCAAACGATGAAATGTATTTTTTTTCAAGAAAATATCTTGGCGCTAACAAGGTGTTCTATGATGACATTTAATGAAATAAAAGTAAAATCGGCCGTCGAATTCTTCCTGAGCTGTCCTAACTATTTCTAGAAGCATTAATAAGCATTGCCAATGGCACCTTGCAATGAAGTGGGACCAAACGATGAAATGTAATTTTTTTCAAGAAAATATCTTGGCGCAAACAGGGTGTTTTATGATGACATTTAATGTAAAAAAGTAAAATCGGCCGTCGAATTCTTCCTGAGCTGCCCTAACTATTTCTAGAAGCATCAATTAGCATTGCCAATGGCACCTTGCACTGAAGTGGGACCAAACGATGAAATGAAATTTTTTTCAAGAAAATATCTTGGCGCAAACAGGGTGTTTTATGATGACATTTAATGTAAAAAAAGTAAAATCGACCGTCGAATTCTTCCTGAGCTGTCCTAACTATTTCTAGAAGCATTAATAAGCATTGCCAATGGCACCTTGCACTGAAGTGGGACCAAACGATGAAATGTAATTTTTTTCAAGAAAATATCTTGGCGCAAACAGGGTGTTCTATGATGACATTTAGTGTATAAAAAGTAAAATCGGCCGTCTAATTCTTCCTGAGCTGTCCTAAATATTTCTAGAAGCATTAATAGGCATTGCCAATGGCACCTTACACTGAAGTGGGACCAAACGATGAAATGTAATTTTTTTCAAGAAAATATTTTGGCGCTAACAGGGTGTTCTATGATGACATTTAATGTAAAAATTGTAAAATCGGGCGTCTAATTCTTCCTGAGCTGTCCTAAATATTTCTAGAAGCATTAATAGGCATTGCCAATGGCACCTTGCACTGAAGTGGGACCAAACGATGAAATGTAATTTTTTTCAAGAAAATATCTTGGCGCTAACAGGGTGTTCTATGATGACATTTAGTGTAAAAAAAGTAAAATCGGCCGTCTAATTCTTCCTGAGCTGTCCTAAATATTTCTAGAAGCATTAATAGGCATTGCCAATGGCACCTTACACTGAAGTGGGACCAAACGATGAAATGTAATTTTTTTCAAGAAAATATCTTGGCGCTAACAGGGTGTTCTATGATGACATTTAGTGTAAAAAAAGTAAAATCGGCCGTCTAATTCTTCCTGAGCTGTCCTAAATATTTCTAGAAGCATTAATAGGCATTGCCAATGGCACCTTACACTGAAGTGGGACCAAACGATGAAATGTAATTTTTTTCAAGAAAATATCTTGGCGCTAACAGGGTGTTCTATGATGACATTTAATGTAAAAATTGTAAAATCGGGCGTCTAATTCTTCCTGAGCTGTCCTAAATATTTCTAGAAGCATTAATAGGCATTGCCAATGGCACCTTACACTGAAGTGGGACCAAACGATGAAATGTAATTTTTTTCAAGAAAATATCTTGGCGCTAACAGGGTGTTCTATGATGACATTTAGTGTAAAAAAAGTAAAATCGGCCGTCTAATTCTTCCTGAGCTGTCCTAAATATTTCTAGAAGCATTAATAGGCATTGCCAATGGCACCTTACACTGAAGTGGGACCAAACGATGAAATGTAATTTTTTTCAAGAAAATATCTTGGCGCAAACAGGGTGTTCTATGATGACATTTAGTGTAAAAAAAGTAAAATCGGCCGTCTAATTCTTCCTGAGCTGTCCTAAATATTTCTAGAAGCATTAATAGGCATTGCCAATGGCACCTTACACTGAAGTGGGACCAAACGATGAAATGTAATTTTTTTCAAGAAAATATTTTGGCGCTAACAGGGTGTTCTATGATGACATTTAATGTAAAAATTTTAAAATCGGGCGTCTAATTCTTCCTGAGCTGTCCTAAATATTTCTAGAAGCATTAATAGGCATTGCCAATGGCACCTTGCACTGAAGTGGGACCAAACGATGAAATGTAATTTTTTTCAAGAAAATATCTTGGCGCTAACAGGGTGTTCTATGATGACATTTAGTGTAAAAAAAGTAAAATCGGCCGTCTAATTCTTCCTGAGCTGTCCTAAATATTTCTAGAAGCATTAATAGGCATTGCCAATGGCACCTTACACTGAAGTGGGACCAAACGATGAAATGTAATTTTTTTCAAGAAAATATCTTGGCGCTAACAGGGTGTTCTATGATGACATTTAGTGTAAAAAAAGTAAAATCGGCCGTCTAATTCTTCCTGAGCTGTCCTAAATATTTCTAGAAGCATTAATAGGCATTGCCAATGGCACCTTACACTGAAGTGGGACCAAACGATGAAATGTAATTTTTTTCAAGAAAATATCTTGGCGCTAACAGGGTGTTCTATGATGACATTTAATGTAAAAATTGTAAAATCGGGCGTCTAATTCTTCCTGAGCTGTCCTAAATATTTCTAGAAGCATTAATAGGCATTGCCAATGGCACCTTACACTGAAGTGGGACCAAACGATGAAATGTAATTTTTTTCAAGAAAATATCTTGGCGCTAACAGGGTGTTCTATGATGACATTTAGTGTAAAAAAAGTAAAATCGGCCGTCTAATTCTTCCTGAGCTGTCCTAAATATTTCTAGAAGCATTAATAGGCATTGCCAATGGCACCTTACACTGAAGTGGGACCAAACGATGAAATGTAATTTTTTTCAAGAAAATATCTTGGCGCTAACAGGGTGTTCTATGATGACATTTAGTGTAAAAAAAGTAAAATCGGCCGTCTAATTCTTCCTGAGCTGTCCTAAATATTTCTAGAAGCATTAATAGGCATTGCCAATGGCACCTTACACTGAAGTGGGACCAAACGATGAAATGTAATTTTTTTCAAGAAAATATTTTGGCGCTAACAGGGTGTTTTATGATGACATTTAATGTAAAAAAAGTAAAATCGGCCGTCGAATTCTTCCTGAGCTGTCCTAACTATTTCTAGAAGCATTAATAAGCATTGCCAATGACACCTTGCACTGAAGTGGGACCAAACGATGAAATGCAATTTTTTTCAAGAAAATATCTTGGCGCTAACAGGGTGTTTTATGATGACATTTAATGTAAAAAAAGTAAAATCGGCCGTCGAATTCTTCCTGAGCTGTCCTAACTATTTCTAGAAGCATTAATAAGCATTGCCAATGGCACCTTGCACTGAAGTGGGACCAAACGATGAAATGTAATTTTTTTCAAGAAAATATCTTGGCGCTAACAGGGTGTTCTATGATGACATTTAGTGTAAAAATAGTCAAATCGGCCATCGAATTCTTCCTGAGTTGTCCTAACTATTTCTAGAAGGATAATTAAGCATTGGCAATAGTGCCTTGCAATGAAGTAGGACCAAACGATGAAATGTATTTTTTTTCAAGAAAATATCTTGGCGCTAACAAGGTGTTCTATGATGACATTTAATGAAATAAAAGTAAAATCGGCCGTCGAATTCTTCCTGAGCTGTCCTAACTATTTCTAGAAGCATTAATAAGCATTGCCAATGGCACCTTGCAATGAAGTGGGACCAAACGATGAAATGTAATTTATTTCAAGAAAATATCTTGGCGCAAACAGGGTGTTTTATGATGACATTTAATGTAAAAAAGTAAAATCGGCCGTCGAATTCTTCCTGAGCTGCCCTAACTATTTCTAGAAGCATCAATTAGCATTGCCAATGGCACCTTGCACTGAAGTGGGACCAAACGATGAAATGAAATTTTTTTCAAGAAAATATCTTGGCGCAAACAGGGTGTTTTATGATGACATTTAATGTAAAAAAAGTAAAATCGACCGTCGAATTCTTCCTGAGCTGTCCTAACTATTTCTAGAAGCATTAATAAGCATTGCCAATGGCACCTTGCACTGAAGTGGGACCAAACGATGAAATGTAATTTTTTTCAAGAAAATATCTTGGCGCAAACAGGGTGTTCTATGATGACATTTAGTGTATAAAAAGTAAAATCGGCCGTCTAATTCTTCCTGAGCTGTCCTAAATATTTCTAGAAGCATTAATAGGCATTGCCAATGGCACCTTACACTGAAGTGGGACCAAACGATGAAATGTAATTTTTTTCAAGAAAATATTTTGGCGCTAACAGGGTGTTCTATGATGACATTTAATGTAAAAATTGTAAAATCGGGCGTCTAATTCTTCCTGAGCTGTCCTAAATATTTCTAGAAGCATTAATAGGCATTGCCAATGGCACCTTGCACTGAAGTGGGACCAAACGATGAAATGTAATTTTTTTCAAGAAAATATCTTGGCGCTAACAGGGTGTTCTATGATGACATTTCGTCGCCGTAGTTCTTACTTGGTGTAAGCGCCTATTTTTAAGTTTTGAGATAATTAACATTTAAGTTCAAATGTTTATCAAGCAGGACAATTATGATTAAACTGCATTTTTTTTATCTAAATATGTATTTAGTAATATTCTCCATTTTTCGCAAATCACATTTTCCTTTAGCTGCCCCTCGTTTTCCCGGAAAATGCGATCATAAAAATTGTTTTTCAAATCATTTTGGTGTATGTCACTTAATTGCAATTATTTCCTGGATTTAAACCTATTTGATGGAGATACACCTCTATGGAACAAAAAAAAAAAATTGATACATTCTATTAAAAACTTGGATATAAATATTCTTTCTATGTGAAATCTTAGGGCAGCCGAGAGGTGTGGCTTCAAAACAGCCATTTTTGAGCTTGTATAACATTGTAAATCCTATCAGGTTGTGAGTAAAAGGCACACTACAAAATTTTGTTCAACGTAGAATTTGTAAAATAAAACATTATTGTTGTATGTAATTCCATTACACATTTATTAAAACAATAAGTTATATATTACTTCAATTATACTTAAAAATACTTCCAAAAAAATATCACAAAATAATATCAATTCGTACTAAGTTCGTTTGTACGTGCGTATAATATGCTAAAACAAATTCAAAATTCAAATTTAATATAAAATAATATTATGTTCAAATAAATGACTATCCCACATAAACTTTATAAAATTGCTTGTCTACTTCTGGCATATAAGCCAACATGGAACGAATATCACGTTTTTTTTCAGCAGACATTTTGTATTGAAATTGGCATTGGCCAACGGAAGGTACTTTAAAAATTGGTAGTTTCGACACTACTTTACGTGTAATCGACATTTTTATCAAACTACATGTTTCTATACCACTATTGTATCCACACCGATATTTAATCTGTGATAAATTTGACTTCTCGTAAATTAAGCTTGATGTAAAAGCAAATGGAGGAAAAACCATTCCAATCGACGTGGATTTGTAATTCTTAAAATCTGTGAGTCGCATTTGCATAATTTTAAGCTTTACTTTGGCATAATTCATGCTATTTAAGATTCTTATTAAATTGATCGGACTATATAATTCTAAATTTTTTAAAAAATTTTCGATGGTACTGTGAACCGCGTCAATTTCCTGGACCTGTGAATGTCCAGGTTCAGAAAATTTTTGTTGAACTTCTATTATTTGGGTATGTTTTTCCATAAATTTAAGAAGCGCAAGCGCGGTGATCCTGTTCCTGCTTTGCGGAATGCATCAGTTCGACCAAAGAATAATCCTGTTTATTTCTGGATTATCAGTTACAACATTTTCCAAAATTTTGATTAAAGATGACGCTAAATCATTTCCAGCTCTTCCGCCAATTCCCTCATGCCATATTGCGCAATACGTAATTTTGTTGATACTGCAGTGAGCTGTCAAATTGTAAACCGAAAATTTCCGCCTATAGAAAAAATTCGAAACATTTGCTTTGGGTAGGGCAAACACATTCTGCAAATCGTAACACAGTATAGCTGTTAAAGGATCCACAGAACTACGATCAGCATCCCTTTCTATTTTTGCCAACATATTATATTGTTTGTGTTTATTGTAAACAGATATTTCTGACGTAGTAGATTTTTTTGCAAGCTTATGTGCCACACACCGATCACACTGATCCTTTTTGGGTTTATAAAAGGACAATTTAAACTCCTCATTAAATATTTTCGAATATATGTTTAATTTGACCGGATCGACATTGTTGCTCAAGTACATAGAATACATCCGGCTTATATTTAAACCGGCTTCGAGATATTGTCTAGTGGTACTTGCTCTACAATAATGAGATTCCATTATTGGGAAGCTTTTAATGTGATTCGGTACTTTATCCAATTTTTGTTCAGAAATTTTAAATTTTACGTATTTCCTTGGCATGATGGTGTATTGGTGCCAATGTCCGTTGTTTTTGTTTTATAAAAGTGATAAATTCTATTTTGACTGACGTCCAGTGTCTTAAGGAAGAAAACTTTACAAACTTGCACCAAGGCAACGTTTTTTTTAAAAAAATATAGGAATGTGTTTGTCGTCTGGATTTCTCATTTTTGGTTGGTTTTCTTTGTTTTGGTACTTTTCTTGTAAATTTTGAAAAGAAACCTAATTTCTCGTCCCCACTTAGGCTCCAGAACATTTCGTGAATTTTGTGCCTATCTGTTTCGCTAAAATTTGACCTGCATTTATAAACACATTCTATGGCACATCCTTCGGAAAGGGTTCGTGATCTTCGTACGTTTCCGTGTGAATCTTCATATTCTTTCCCCTGATTCCGCAAATTTTTGTTGATGTTTTTTTCCACATTGACGGATTGCGTTGCTTTTTACGACTTGGCTGTTTTCCATTTGCTGCAATATCAGGTTCAACTTCAATTTCAGGCGTTATATTTTCGATTACGGAGTTTTCAGCCAAATCGGTTGATAAAGGCACACTAACAGAATCATCTTGTTTAATTTTTTTCTTATGCTTTATGAATATTTTGTTTCCTTCTTCTTCGTCGTCTGTAGAATGATCATTTATTGGACGAAAATCAGGATCCACGTCCGAATCGTCGAACAAACTATTATCCGAACAGGAACCACTTAAGTTAATCAGATTGAAAATACTAACAACAGAAATTATAATTAAAAGTTATTGTACTATGTTCGCTTTACTTACCGTTCAGCTTCCGGTTCTATTGGTTGAACTGGTGATGATTTTTCATCACAGGAATCCATTTTTGTTCACTTTCTAATACCAGTGACAGACTAGGGATTAGCTAAGCGCGATTAGTGAAACGAGATTAGCTAATCCACCACAAATCCATATGCGTTGACAGACTAGGGATTAGTTTCTTGCAGAGAAATAAAATATTATTATGGTGATTCGCTGAAATATAGCTAGTAAATCAGCTGGACTTATTTTTTAATTCAATATTTCTAAGATTTATACATTAAAACTCACTAGATTTTCTTTTTCATCGAAATTTATTCAGCACAAATTTTTTAAGATGTCATTGATTTTATAACTTCTATCGTAAATTCACGCCACTTGCATTTTCAGCAATGTTTAAATAATTATTTCACATTGTAGTGCCACTTGTACCATCACTAAACCCAATACAACGAGATAAGCTCGAAAATTTTCAAGGATTAGTGCACTAATCTCGATTAGTGACTAATCCTCAAATAAAACGAGATTAACTAATCTTCAACTTGACACACTACAGCTAATCTCGAAAAAATCACTAATCGCGCTTAGCTAATCCCTAGTCTGTCAAGGGTATAAGTATGTTCATTAATTTTTAAATGTTAAAAAATAAAAAATAAATATAATCTTGACGTCTTTTCACCACAGTAATTTATGAACGACTAATAACTTTCCCGAATTTTACGAATTTTGGTTCTATTTATATAGAAAAATATCACGTGACTCAAAACATCAACTCACATTGGTTAATTAAAGGAGATACACTAAAAAAGTAAAATCACAATATATTGGCAATTACATCAAAAAAGAAAAAAAAATGGATTTAAAACAAACCAGAATGAACAAAATTAAATGTTCGAAATACATGTTAAAATGTTCAAATGCGTACAAAAAATTTTAAATGATGGAGATACAACAAAAATGAAAATTTTTTAGTCGTAGTTGGATGGACTTAAACTAGAAGACACACTATGTAACTCAAAAACTACGGTAGATAGAACAATTTTGACTAGACGTTTAAAAAGAGCAGAAAAAATTATTTACATACCTACTAAAAACTGAAAATGACTTAAAATGGACTTAAATAGAAAGAACTACGGCGACGATTTAGTGTAAAAAAAGTAAAATCGGCCGTCTAATTCTTCCTGAGCTGTCCTAAATATTTCTAGAAGCATTAATAGGCATTGCCAATGGCACCTTACACTGAAGTGGGACCAAACGATGAAATGTAATTTTTTTCAAGAAAATATTTTGGCGCTAACAGGGTGTTCTATGATGACATTTAATGTAAAAATTGTAAAATCGGGCGTCTAATTCTTCCTGAGCTGTCCTAACTATTTCTAGAAGCATTAATAAGCATTGCCAATGGCACCTTGCACTGAAGTGGGACCAAACGATGAAATGTAATTTTTTTCAAGAAAATATCTTGGCGCAAACAGGGTGTTTTATGATGACATTTAATGTAAAAAAAGTAAAATCGGCCGTCGAATTCTTCCTGAGCTGTCCTAACTATTTCTAGAAGCATTAATAAGCATTGCCAATGGCACCTTGCACTGAAGTGGGACCAAACGATGAAATGAAATTTTTTTCAAGAAAATATCTTGGCGCTAACAGGGTGTTCTATGATGACATTTAGTGCAATAAAAGTAAAATCGGCCGTCGAACTCTTCTTGAGCTGTCCTAACTATTTCTAGAAGCATCAATAAGCATTGCCAATGGCACCTTGCAATGAAGTGGGACCAAACGATGAAATGTAATTTTTTTCAAGAAAATATCTTGGCGCTAACAAGGTGTTCTATGATGACATTTAATGAAATAAAAGTAAAATCGGCCGTCGAATTCTTCTTGAGCTGTCCTAACTATTTCTAGAAGCATTAATAAGTATTGCCAATGGCACCTTGCAATGAAGTGGGACCAAACGATGATATGTAATTTTTTTGAAGAAAATATCTTGGCGCTAACAGGGTGCTCTATGATGACATTTAATGTAAAAATTGTAAAATCGGCCGTCTAATTCTTCCTGAGCTGTCCTAACTATTTCTAGAAGCATTAATAAGCATTGCCAATGGCACCTTGCAATGAAGTGGGACCAAACGATGATATGTAATTTTTTTCAAGAAAATATCTTGGCGCTAACAAGTTGTTCTATGATGACATTTAGTGTAAAAATTGTAAAATCGGCCGTCGAATTCTTCCTGAGCTATCCTAACTATTTCTAGAAGCATTAATAAGCATTGCCAATGGCACCTTGCACTGAAGTGGGACCAAACGATGAAATGTAATTTTTTTCAAGAAAATATCTTGGCGCAAACAGGGTGTTTTATGATGACATTTAATGTAAAAAAAGTAAAATCGGCCGTCGATTTCTTCCTGAGCTGTCCTAACTATTTCTAAAAGCATTAATAAGCATTGCCAATGGCACCTTGTAATGAAGTGGGACCAAACGATGATATGTAAATTTTTTCATGAAAATATCTTGGCGCTAACAAGGTGTTCTATGATGACATTTAGTGCAATAAAAGTAAAATCGGCCGTCGAATTCTTCCTGAGCTGTCCTAACTATTTCTAGAAGCATTAATAAGCATTGCCAATGGCACCTTGCACTGAAGTGGGACCAAACGATGATATGTAATTTTTTTTCAAGAAAATATCTTGGCGCAAACAGGGTGTTTTATGATGACATTTAATGTAAAAAAAGTAAAATCGGCCGTCGATTTCTTCCTGAGCTGTCCTAACTATTTCTAAAAGCATTAATAAGCATTGCCAATGGCACCTTGCAATGAAGTGGGACCAAACGATGATATGTAAATTTTTTCATGAAAATATCTTGGCGCTAACAAGGTGTTCTATGATGACATTTAGTGCAATAAAAGTAAAATCGGCCGTCGAATTCTTCCTGAGCTGTCCTAACTATTTCTAGAAGCATTAATAAGCATTGCCAATGGCACCTTGCACTGAAGTGGGACCAAACGATGATATGTAATTTTTTTCAAGAAAATATCTTGGCGCAAACAGGGTGTTTTATGATGACATTTAATGTAAAAAAAGTAAAATCGGCCGTCGATTTCTTCCTGAGCTGTCCTAACTATTTCTAAAAGCATTAATAAGCATTGCCAATGGCACCTTGCAATGAAGTGGGACCAAACGATGATATGTAAATTTTTTCATGAAAATATCTTGGCGCTAACAAGGTGTTCTATGATGACATTTAGTGCAATAAAAGTAAAATCGGCCGTCGAATTCTTCCTGAGCTGTCCTACCTATTTCTAGAAGGATAATTAAGCATTGGCAATAGTGCCTTGCAATGAAGTAGGACCAAACGATGAAATGTATTTTTTTTCAAGAAAATATCTTGGCGCTAACAAGGTGTTCTATGATGACATTTAATGAAATAAAAGTAAAATCGGCCGTCGAATTCTTCTTGAGCTGTCCTAACTATTTCTAGAAGCATTAATAAGCATTGCCAATGGCACCTTGCACTGAAGTGGGACCAAACGATGAAATGTAATTTTTTTCAAGAAAATATCTTGGCGCAAACAGGGTGTTTTATGATGACATTTAATGTAAAAAAGTAAAATCGGCCGTCGAATTCTTCCTGAGCTGCCCTAACTATTTCTAGAAGCATCAATTAGCATTGCCAATGGCACCTTGCACTGAAGTGGGACCAAACGATGAAATGAAATTTTTTTCAAGAAAATATCTTGGCGCAAACAGGGTGTTTTATGATGACATTTAATGTAAAAAAAGTAAAATCGACCGTCGAATTCTTCCTGAGCTGTCCTAACTATTTCTAGAAGCATTAATAAGCATTGCCAATGGCACCTTGCACTGAAGTGGGACCAAACGATGAAATGTAATTTTTTTCAAGAAAATATCTTGGCGCAAACAGGGTGTTCTATGATGACATTTAGTGTATAAAAAGTAAAATCGGCCGTCTAATTCTTCCTGAGCTGTCCTAAATATTTCTAGAAGCATTAATAGGCATTGCCAATGGCACCTTACACTGAAGTGGGACCAAACGATGAAATGTAATTTTTTTCAAGAAAATATTTTGGCGCTAACAGGGTGTTCTATGATGACATTTAATGTAAAAATTGTAAAATCGGGCGTCTAATTCTTCCTGAGCTGTCCTAAATATTTCTAGAAGCATTAATAGGCATTGCCAATGGCACCTTGCACTGAAGTGGGACCAAACGATGAAATGTAATTTTTTTCAAGAAAATATCTTGGCGCTAACAGGGTGTTCTATGATGACATTTAGTGTAAAAAAAGTAAAATCGGCCGTCTAATTCTTCCTGAGCTGTCCTAAATATTTCTAGAAGCATTAATAGGCATTGCCAATGGCACCTTACACTGAAGTGGGACCAAACGATGAAATGTAATTTTTTTCAAGAAAATATTTTGGCGCTAACAGGGTGTTCTATGATGACATTTAATGTAAAAATTGTAAAATCGGGCGTCTAATTCTTCCTGAGCTGTCCTAACTATTTCTAGAAGCATTAATAAGCATTGCCAATGGCACCTTGCACTGAAGTGGGACCAAACGATGAAATGTAATTTTTTTCAAGAAAATATCTTGGCGCAAACAGGGTGTTTTATGATGACATTTAATGTAAAAAAAGTAAAATCGGCCGTCGAATTCTTCCTGAGCTGTCCTAACTATTTCTAGAAGCATTAATAAGCATTGCCAATGGCACCTTGCACTGAAGTGGGACCAAACGATGAAATGAAAATTTTTTCAAGAAAATATCTTGGCGCTAACAGGGTGTTCTATGATGACATTTAGTGCAATAAAAGTAAAATCGGCCGTCGAATTCTTCTTGAGCTGTCCTAACTATTTCTAGAAGCATTAATAAGCATTGCCAATGGCACCTTGCAATGAAGTGGGACCAAACGATGAAATGTAATTTTTTTCAAGAAAATATCTTGGCGCTAACAAGGTGTTCTATGATGACATTTAATGAAATAAAAGTAAAATCGGCCGTCGAATTCTTCTTGAGCTGTCCTAACTATTTCTAGAAGCATTAATAAGCATTGCCAATGGCACCTTGCACTGAAGTGGGACCAAACGATGAAATGAAATTTTTTTCAAGAAAATATCTTGGCGCTAACAGGGTGTTCTATGATGACATTTAGTGCAATAAAAGTAAAATCGGCCGTCGAATTCTTCCTGAGCTGTCCTACCTATTTCTAGAAGGATAATTAAGCATTGGCAATAGTGCCTTGCAATGAAGTAGGACCAAACGATGAAATGTATTTTTTTTCAAGAAAATATCTTGGCGCTAACAAGGTGTTCTATGATGACATTTAATGAAATAAAAGTAAAATCGGCCGTCGAATTCTTCTTGAGCTGTCCTAACTATTTCTAGAAGCATTAATAAGCATTGCCAATGGCACCTTGCACTGAAGTGGGACCAAACGATGAAATGTAATTTTTTTCAAGAAAATATCTTGGCGCAAACAGGGTGTTTTATGATGACATTTAATGTAAAAAAGTAAAATCGGCCGTCGAATTCTTCCTGAGCTGCCCTAACTATTTCTAGAAGCATCAATTAGCATTGCCAATGGCACCTTGCACTGAAGTGGGACCAAACGATGAAATGAAATTTTTTTCAAGAAAATATCTTGGCGCAAACAGGGTGTTTTATGATGACATTTAATGTAAAAAAAGTAAAATCGACCGTCGAATTCTTCCTGAGCTGTCCTAACTATTTCTAGAAGCATTAATAAGCATTGCCAATGGCACCTTGCACTGAAGTGGGACCAAACGATGAAATGTAATTTTTTTCAAGAAAATATCTTGGCGCAAACAGGGTGTTCTATGATGACATTTAGTGTATAAAAAGTAAAATCGGCCGTCTAATTCTTCCTGAGCTGTCCTAAATATTTCTAGAAGCATTAATAGGCATTGCCAATGGCACCTTACACTGAAGTGGGACCAAACGATGAAATGTAATTTTTTTCAAGAAAATATTTTGGCGCTAACAGGGTGTTCTATGATGACATTTAATGTAAAAATTGTAAAATCGGGCGTCTAATTCTTCCTGAGCTGTCCTAAATATTTCTAGAAGCATTAATAGGCATTGCCAATGGCACCTTGCACTGAAGTGGGACCAAACGATGAAATGTAATTTTTTTCAAGAAAATATCTTGGCGCTAACAGGGTGTTCTATGATGACATTTAGTGTAAAAAAAGTAAAATCGGCCGTCTAATTCTTCCTGAGCTGTCCTAAATATTTCTAGAAGCATTAATAGGCATTGCCAATGGCACCTTACACTGAAGTGGGACCAAACGATGAAATGTAATTTTTTTCAAGAAAATATTTTGGCGCTAACAGGGTGTTCTATGATGACATTTAATGTAAAAATTGTAAAATCGGGCGTCTAATTCTTCCTGAGCTGTCCTAACTATTTCTAGAAGCATTAATAAGCATTGCCAATGGCACCTTGCACTGAAGTGGGACCAAACGATGAAATGAAATTTTTTTCAAGAAAATATCTTGGCGCAAACAGGGTGTTTTATGATGACATTTAATGTAAAAAAAGTAAAATCGGCCGTCGAATTCTTCCTGAGCTGTCCTAACTATTTCTAGAAGCATTAATAAGCATTGCCAATGGCACCTTGCACTGAAGTGGGACCAAACGATGAAATGAAATTTTTTTCAAGAAAATATCTTGGCGCTAACAGGGTGTTCTATGATGACATTTAGTGCAATAAAAGTAAAATCGGCCGTCGAATTCTTCTTGAGCTGTCCTAACTATTTCTAGAAGCATTAATAAGCATTGCCAATGGCACCTTGCAATGAAGTGGGACCAAACGATGAAATGTAATTTTTTTCAAGAAAATATCTTGGCGCTAACAAGGTGTTCTATGATGACATTTAATGAAATAAAAGTAAAATCGGCCGTCGAATTCTTCTTGAGCTGTCCTAACTATTTCTAGAAGCATTAATAAGTATTGCCAATGGCACCTTGCAATGAAGTGGGACCAAACGATGATATGTAATTTTTTTGAAGAAAATATCTTGGCGCTAACAGGGTGTTCTATGATGACATTTAATGTAAAAATTGTAAAATCGGCCGTCTAATTCTTCCTGAGCTGTCCTAACTATTTCTAGAAGCATTAATAAGCATTGCCAATGGCACCTTGCAATGAAGTGGGACCAAACGATGATATGTAATTTTTTTCAAGAAAATATCTTGGCGCTAACAAGTTGTTCTATGATGACATTTAGTGTAAAAATTGTAAAATCGGCCGTCGAATTCTTCCTGAGCTATCCTAACTATTTCTAGAAGCATTAATAAGCATTGCCAATGGCACCTTGCACTGAAGTGGGACCAAACGATGATATGTAATTTTTTTCAAGAAAATATCTTGGCGCAAACAGGGTGTTTTATGATGACATTTAATGTAAAAAAAGTAAAATCGGCCGTCGATTTCTTCCTGAGCTGTCCTAACTATTTCTAAAAGCATTAATAAGCATTGCCAATGGCACCTTGTAATGAAGTGGGACCAAACGATGATATGTAAATTTTTTCATGAAAATATCTTGGCGCTAACAAGGTGTTCTATGATGACATTTAGTGCAATAAAAGTAAAATCGGCCGTCGAATTCTTCCTGAGCTGTCCTAACTATTTCTAGAAGCATTAATAAGCATTGCCAATGGCACCTTGCACTGAAGTGGGACCAAACGATGATATGTAATTTTTTTCAAGAAAATATCTTAGCGCAAACAGGGTGTTTTATGATGACATTTAATGTAAAAAAAGTAAAATCGGCCGTCGATTTCTTCCTGAGCTGTCCTAACTATTTCTAAAAGCATTAATAAGCATTGCCAATGGCACCTTGCAATGAAGTGGGACCAAACGATGATATGTAAATTTTTTCATGAAAATATCTTGGCGCTAACAAGGTGTTCTATGATGACATTTAGTGCAATAAAAGTAAAATCGGCCGTCGAATTCTTCCTGAGCTGTCCTAACTATTTCTAGAAGCATTAATAAGCATTGCCAATGGCACCTTGCACTGAAGTGGGACCAAACGATGATATGTAATTTTTTTCAAGAAAATATCTTGGCGCAAACAGGGTGTTTTATGATGACATTTAATGTAAAAAAAGTAAAATCGGCCGTCGATTTCTTCCTGAGCTGTCCTAACTATTTCTAAAAGCATTAATAAGCATTGCCAATGGCACCTTGCAATGAAGTGGGACCAAACGATGATATGTAAATTTTTTCATGAAAATATCTTGGCGCTAACAAGGTGTTCTATGATGACATTTAGTGCAATAAAAGTAAAATCGGCCGTCGAATTCTTCCTGAGCTGTCCTAACTATTTCTAGAAGCATTAATAAGCATTGCCAATGGCACCTTGCACTGAAGTGGGACCAAACGATGATATGTAATTTTTTTCAAGAAAATATCTTGGCGCAAACAGGGTGTTTTATGATGACATTTAATGTAAAAAAAGTAAAATCGGCCGTCGATTTCTTCCTGAGCTGTCCTAACTATTTCTAAAAGCATTAATAAGCATTGCCAATGGTACCTTGCAATGAAGTAGGACCAAACGATGGTATGTAATTTTTTTCAAGAAAATATCTTGGCGCTAACAGGGTGTTCTATGATGACATTTAATGTAAAAAAAGTAAAATCGGCCGTCGATTTCTTCCTGAGCTGTCCTAACTATTTCTAAAAGCATTAATAAGCATTGCCAATGGCACCTTGCAATGAAGTGGGACCAAACGATGATATGTAAATTTTTTCATGAAAATATCTTGGCGCTAACAAGGTGTTCTATGATGACATTTAGTGCAATAAAAGTAAAATCGGCCGTCGAATTCTTCCTGAGCTGTCCTAACTATTTCTAGAAGCATTAATAAGCATTGCCAATGGCACCTTGCACTGAAGTGGGACCAAACGATGATATGTAATTTTTTTCAAGAAAATATCTTGGCGCAAACAGGGTGTTTTATGATGACATTTAATGTAAAAAAAGTAAAATCGGCCGTCGAATTCTTCCTGAGCTGTCCTAACTATTTCTAAAAGCATTAATAAGCATTGCCAATGGTACCTTGCAATGAAGTGGGACCAAACGATGAAATGTAATTTTTTTCAAGAAAATATCTTGGCGCAAACAGGATGTTTTATGATGACATTTAATGTAAAAAAAGTAAAATCGGCCGTCGAATTCTTCCTGAGCTGTCCTAACTATTTCTAGAAGCATTAATAAGCATTGCCAATGGCACCTTGCACTGAAGTGGGACTAAACGATGAAATGTAATTTTTTTCAAGAAAATATCTTGGCGCTAACAGGGTGTTCTATGATGACATTTAGTATAAAAATTGTAAAATCGGCCGTCGAATTCTTCCTGAGCTGTCCTAACTATTTCTAGAAGTATTAATAAGCATTGCCAATGGCACCTTGCACTGAAGTGGGACCAAACGATGATATGTAATTTTTTTCAAGAAAATATCTTGGCGCAAACAGGGTGTTCTATGTTGACATTTAATGTAAAAAAAGTAAAATCGGCCGTCGAATTCTTCCTGAGCTGTCCTAACTATTTCTAGAAGCATTAATAGTCATTGCCAATGGCACCTTGCACTGAAGTGGGACCAAACGATGAAATGTAATTTTTTTCAAGAAAATATCTTGGCGCAAACAGGGTGTTCTATGATGACATTTAGTATAAAAAAAGTAAAATCGGCCGTCGAATTCTTCCTGAGCTGTCCTAACTATTTCTAAAAGCATTAATAAGCATTGCCAATGGCACCTTGCAATGAAGTGGGACCAAACGATGATGTGTAATTTTTTTCAAGAAAATTTATTGAGGCTAACAGGGTGTTCTATGATGACATTTAGTATAAAAAAAGTAAAATCGGCCGTCGAATTCTTCCTGAGCTGTCGTAACTATTTCTAAAAGCATTAATAAGCATTGCCAATAGCACCTTGCAATGAAGTGAAACCAAACGATGATATGAAATTTTTTTCAAGAAAATCTATTAAGACTAACAGGGTGTTCTGTGATGACATTTAGTGTAAAAAAAGTAAAATCGGCCGTCTAATTCTCCCTGAGCTGTCCTAACTATTTCTAAAAGCATTAATAAGCATTGCCAATGGCACGTTGCAATGAAGTGGGACCAAACGATGGTACCTATGTAATTTTTTTCAACCGTAATTTAATACCACTTGGAACTTTCCAAACTGCCTCGGGGAAATTAGCAAGCATATTGCATTAAAAGGTTCAGTTAATCCCGGGAGCCAAATAACCATAAAGTAATGATAGTCATTTTACATATGGAGAATTCCATAGTATTATTTAGACGGGTAAATTACAGATTTCAATATTTGGTATATCTATTGTGCATCCAAATTGGGCGCAAGCGGTTCAAGCAGATGACCATACAGGATATAGTGCTTGACTAACGAAAAACGCGTATTTAATTACAGACTCCTCTCATACATTTCAGAGCTGTGGAGATGTTAGAAAAAAAGATTTTTGAATTGTACGTTTTTGAAAATTAAAATAATGGCCTAAGATTGGGTTGGATTAAAGAAACAAAATACACATATTTGCAGAAATACGAATTTATTTATTGTACACTAAAACTTATTCAACAAAGCCTGGATTAAAAAATAACAATTTATTAAAATCTCTGCGCACAAAAGATGGCGTTAGAAAAATGCCTTGCTGACTTTTCTCACGCCTCTTTTTATTGCAATTCACAGACATTTTCTCTATCTCTTTTGCTACCAAAAGCAGCATTCCCTCTATATCATGTGTGTGTCCATTCTCTGCTAATACTTTACAAAATGCCTCAATGTACCACGTTCCAAAATCCTCATCACGAATTGTAGCATACCCATGAATGCTTGCATAGCAAATAAGGAGATCACTAAAAGTTGGTTTAACTATAGAGTCACCATCTGTTTGTAAATAAGGTCGTTCCACGCCTAAGTCGCTTGCATTACCTCGACAAAATGGGAACACTAATATTTTTGGTTTACCACACATTGCCGAACAATTTAAATTATTAAATTTTTTAACAATATCATCACTGTTTATCGTTTGGTCATAGTAAAATTGAACATCATTGGAAATATTGCCATGAGATGCGAGCGCAAAAACTAGTGATTCAGTGTGATCTAAATATTTGTTTATCAAACGCTTGACCAATTTCCAAAAAGTATTCGCCAACAAATCTTCATAGTAATAAACTGTGTAGCTATATTCGCGAAACAAATGGATCATATACATTTTATCGTATTCGGCACCGTGACGAATTGGTTTTTTGTCAAGCGGGAAATTTATTATGTTTACGAAGAATAGTACACCTCGATTTTTACCACACATTGGATATGCGGGTACTGCACTATTGTTTATTGTTGGATGATTCGTTTTTTGTACATCAAATTTATCTAAGTGACCGTATTGTGGTAATTCCTCTGTGTATTCGTTTAAATTCGGATCATCTAGCAGTAGTATATTTTTTACAATATTTTCAAAAACTTTCAATTTTTCCGTTGGTAAACTATTTACATTTTTCTCAATAGTATTTAATATCAGCTCAAATTTATCGCCAAATTTCATTTTCCTGTTGTTCTGAAAGCAAGACAAACGAAACAGAAATTAGTTTTTATTTATTTTATTTTAATGGTTAGGCACAAACGTAACTATGTAGTCCGATTGTCCACTGAAACCAAATACATAGATATTTATTCATTTAATAAAATTTATAATGTTAATAGTTTTAAACAGCTAACATCATAGATATTCATTCTGCCTTATGGAAATTATCTGATGGCTATTTAAAATTCAGTGTAGCCTCGTTTAAGCAGTGACTCTGTTAAGTGGGAATTTCACTTGAACGATAAAATTTGTGAGTTCTAAATTTACATTTCCACTAAGGGAGTATTCCCCTTTCCGGTTGGTATCGGTACCCAAAATAAAAAATCCCAAAAAAAACAAGTTTTTGGGTTGTGTTGATCATCGCAAACACCAATGTAAGTCACGGATAACAACAAAAATTGAAAAAGGGCCATATTTTATCGGTAAGCCCTTTTCAACACAATGTCATGTGCATGGTACGACAGCGAGTGACTTGCCAGTAATAAAATAAAATAGACCGCTAGTACTACAAGCAAACATCCAACTGCGATAATAAGGGACAGTATTGTCAACTGTCCAACAATATCTAGGATGTATTTACCTAATAAAGAAGCAAAGAAATCCAAGAACTCGACAATCTTTAGTTAAAGAGTCAACTACAGTACGTGCTATAAATATTCCTGAAAATTTTAAGAACCGCCGTTTACTGCGAGGTATTTATTTTATCTGAAAAACGGTTTGGCTGTGAGTATATAACTGACTTATGAGCACAATTAAGTCATCGAAAAAGCTGACTGTTGACTGATTCTGCTCGAAAACCAAACTGTTGACTGATATAGATGGAATATTTGACGTTGTCCCATGCATATATTTCGTCAACTATTTACGATTATTGCAAAAATTGACGGCGTTACCGTAACCGGCGCGTTTTTGTTTGATGACGTCAAAGTCACGGAAATGTTATGACGAAATGATTTACAAAGTATTAAAAGTTGCCTGGGATCATTTCATAGATTTGAAGCCAAATTTTATATTGGCTGATTTTGAGAAAGCTCTCACCTCTGCTCTCAAGCCTGTGTTTCCGACTAAGCGGTTTTTTCAAATTCTAACATTTACTGAAACTCTTTTTTTTTTTAAATTTGTGTTTTTTTATTAATTACTCACATCCTAAAATAGAGAACTCCGCTAAACCTCTTAGCATTGGACTTTTCTGGGCAATGATGGCAAGAAATTATGTAGCTTCCTTTTATTTTTATATTGTAGGTAACAAAAATTAGTGAGGCCTTCCTTTTTAATGGAGCACGTTATTTTGCATTTTTATACAATACCAAAGAAATTTCGAAACGTTTCTTTGAGATATGAATTAGATGCCTTACGTATTCACAAAATTATTAGGCAACCCTGTTTCATTTTTCATTTTTTTTAAATATTCATAATTATTGACGGTGCAACTGACTAACCTTAATATTTTGTTGGCCCGCGTTCATCCTATTAAATTTTCCACAAGTCGGTAGAAATCAATGGACTTAAAGCATTCCATTCTTCTGGTAATTCTACCTTCGAATGGAGAATCGATGTACATTTTCTTGTACTGATCTTCCTCTTCAGAATAAGCCATATATTTTCAATTTCGCTTAGGTGGGAGTTCTGGTCCGGTTATTCCAACAAATTTATTTTATTTTGCCAAACGGTGATACCAAACCAAATTAAATATTCGCGATCCTTAAATACAGTGGGAGTCATCTTCTAGACTAGGAGGGATTAAAAAACAAAAGACAACCAGTAGAGAAGATCAGTGGTAGGAACGGGAAGCTATTAAGAACAGGAAAATTACCATCACCACTAGCTGCTTGTATAAGCCGCAGATTTCAGGTAGCAATTTATGCTAAAATAGTTGGCCAAGGGCCTAACGTGTGTGGCTCAAAAAGCCGAACAACAGGGAAAGAAAAATTGACTTAACTGAGCATAAAGTTACTAAGCTGGAACTATGTATGTACTTCTTAAAAATATTTGTAAATAATACTTAAAATAAATTAAAGAGTTTTAATTTTCATAAATTTAACCGTGTCCCAAACTGTACATAACTCTTGAAGTAGCAGACCGAGTTGGGCTCATTATGAAATTTTTATAAGATACAAAAATATTTACATTAAAAATATTAATTGTAAGTTTAAATAATATCGTTTTGTTAGTCGAAAACGATCACTATCAAAACGATCCGTAATTCTATTTATATAATTTTGAGAGACGTATAAAGAAAGATAAAGACTCCAATGATATAAATACTAGAGAATTTTGTTAAAATGAAAAAAAAACTTACTTCAATGTTGCTAATAAATTTCGGTTTGAATATTTCTAATTTTTTGCACCAACTTAAAATTTCGAGGAAGTTTGTTTGATTGTTTTCTAATTCACAATAATACGTATCATTATCATTTCTGTTTGTTTGTGGTTTATTATTTATAATACCATCGCTAGCAATTGAATATCGAACTTTTTTAAGTACTTGCATATCTTCCGACATGATGAAAGAGCGAACTAAGACTGACGGCAACGGGCCGAAAAATAAAAATTGAGTTGATTTTACGTTATGAACATACATACATATACAAACATATAAAAGTGATATGGACGTATGTATCTACGTACACACTTAAATTAACGTTTATATACGAATACCTAAATATATTATTTTAAGCGAGGTTGATTAAAATTACTTTAATAAGCTTGCGCGGTTTTTATAGATAAGGTAAATCATGTATTTGTATACTTACATAAATATGCGGTTTCAATACAAACAATGTTTGGTTGATTATTGAAGATTTAAAAGTTCCTTGACCGTTTCGATTGTACTTAAAAATCGTGCTTAAAAATATTTTGACTACGTCGGTAACTGGACTACGAACTATAGAGCATATAATGCCACCGTTTGTGGAACAAAAAATGGTATAGCATCAAAAAATTCAAAATGTGAGCAAACTTGGATCCACCGTTAGACTACCGCAAGTACCAAGCCATATGCCAACCAGCACTTAGTAATCAATCAATCACTATTTTTGTTCAAAAATTGTAATAAGTTGAAAAGTGGTAAGTGGTTCAAAACTGAAGGTTAATCTCTGATCCCAGCAGTATGTAATACTCGTATAATATCTAATTGCGCGATAACAAATCAACATTGAGTCTAAACGTAACACAACACCTTAGTCACTTTGAAAGAACAAATATAGGCATTGCAGTTGCACTAGAAAATTATGTTGAGTAATCATATTTTATAAAAAGATAAGGAAATTGTAGAATTGTAATATAGTTGTAATCTCATTGTAAACTAAATAAGTTAAAAATGAAAATTTGATTTTGTTTAAATAATGATTAAATAAATTAATTAACTAGCGCCGAAACAGGGACCTTACGAAAAAAAAACAGACCAACAAAATTTTGCTGAAAGTTTAATCAACAACTTCGAAAATATTCTGAAGTGACCCCCTATGCATACATTTTTTTTCGAGCTGACAAAATTCAGACTATGTTGAAATTGTGTTGAAAAGGGTGAATTTAAAGTTATAAATTAATTTTGAGGCCAACCCCTATACCCACATGTCAAAAATGATAGTCCGCCTTTAGGCGGCCTTATGCAGTAAGGCGTCGTTTATTCACGAGACAAAGTAAAACAATAAAATTCATTAAAAAATAAATTTAGGACAGTTAGCAAATGTTGGGATCTGTCACACCTTTTTTTATTTATTGTGGAATTCATAGAAACATGTTTTAAGTGCTGAGTTACACAAACTAAGATTGCATTTCACACAAAATGCTTGTCTTTCAGACGTGCATTTTGGAAATTTATATTGGCGTTTACCTGATCTACTTGATGGTAATGGATATCAATACTGGAAAGATATGCTATCTTGGTTGGTTTTGGGGAACCTGTTTGAGATTCATTAGATGGTCCGTCCAACATTTTGCTTCTCTGCCGTCATTCATTTTAAACAGAGTGATTCAGCCACTTCAGTCCGAAACTCCGAAATGTTGGAAGCGTAATTTTTTCTTGGTTTAGGTTTGGTCTATGGTACAGAATGTAGGCGTTTACAATTGGTACGTCGATGAGGTGTAAAACAATTCGGTTCGACCATTTACGGTTTTTCATGCGTATATGGTAGCGGCCTAACAATCCAACCATCAAATTAACACCCCCCATATGCCGATTGTACTCCTTAATTATGTACGGACATACTGTTGTTTTTCCTTTTTATCCCATCGGGTTGGTTTCTGTGATTGCAAGGCCGTGGTTTTGCTAGGAATAAATGTTTCGTGCCAACATATATGTTAACAGAAGCCGTACAATTTTTGTGTCTTGCCACGAAACTGACGAAATGTCGACTCCATAAGCATTTCACACATACTCCTCAGGGTATCCTCGTTCAACTTTTTTCCCACTTAAAGCGGCATCTCTCGACAGCTTATCCGGAACGGACAGTTCCCAGGCTGTATATTCCTCTGTTCTGTAGGTATGTTAATAGGCCCTTGGACGTGCAAAATGTATCGAAATAAAGAATATGGCTAACAAAAATAGGTATATTCTTTAAAATACGAACAACAACATTCGACGATGCTCCAAGATCAGGTGCGCCTATGAAAATTTTATTATCCCCAGCACCACTGGGGCTGGTACCCAAAACGGCTGGTATCGCAAAGCGAGAAGAGCTTGAAACCCCATTTGTGCAGCTTGTTTGACATGTATTGGCACAGAATGGTTCCTGTAATTTTAGTTGCGCAAATTTGTAACACTGCACCGAAGGCTTCATTAAAATGTGTTATACGCGATCGAACCTGGTTGGTCTTTATCGATTGCACGAGAATTATTGGTGAAGTGAAGGTATAGGGAAGGATCGCTTCAAACGCGTGCCTTCCCCTGTATGATTGTGTATCGGAATAGTGATACACTGATCGACTGTAAATTTCGTTCGGATATTCTTTGGTCTAATAATGTGCCTAACAATATCGTCGTTTACCAAATATCTGAAGCAGTCATAAGGGGTTTTAAGTTCGTTCAGCTTTAGTAGTATTAAGTTTTGTATTTTGCAAATTATTGATTTTAATTCACATCTGTCATTTATTATATTTATAAAAGATCCAGAAAATTTATAGATGCTGTGGAAATACTAGGTCGGCTTGTTTCTTCTACCAATTCTGGTGATCGAATTCGCTTTTTTCGAAAATGTCTTTTATTGGAGGTATCTGCAAACATATGTTCACTATGAATAAGCATTGATGGCTCAGTCTCAGAAGGTTTGTATGCCTCTCTCAATGCATCTCTAGTAATATCAGTCAGTTCTGTTGTTGCTAAATTGCTTCACTAAAAATTTCTTCAGAAAAATTTATGAATATAGGTAAATACAAATTTTCATTGTAATGCACAGGTCCGCTTCAGGCGGATATTACAAAATGCATCGCTATAGTGCCCCAACATAATTTTTTACTAAACCAACACAATAAAGGTGATTTATATCATCATTCTTTGAATTTTTAAAATTTTTGTGACTCTTCCATCAATAACATTACTTCTTTGAACTATGTTCTTTTGCGCCTGCTTTTAATAACTTTAAGTAATAACAAAAATTCTCGAATAATATTGAAAATCTGCAATAATCCCGATAATTTACCGAATTTCTAATCTCACAAATCTCAACAAGCTTTCAAAAATAATCTCGATACCAAGCAACACTTGAAAATTCAAAATATCCCCAAAAATGTGTCGTCTATGTCACTCAACATTTGTAACGACACTATTGGTTATACGTACAACCAGTAATTCCGTTAACAGAAAATTATCCACTCAGAGGCTTTGGTTCGCGGTTATCACTGGCCGGCTAGAGCTCAGCGGATGGGGTGGGTGTTACTACCAAAGCATAAGTGGATCTAGATTTGCCGCGAAAAGGAAAAATACAAAAAAAAATTAACATCTGAAAAAAAAACTTTCGGAAGAAATGCGGACAGGCGACGAATACCCACCTAGATCATCCAATGACACTTTACACTGACATGCTAACCTCCTCCATTTGCACCACTATCATTTATCTCATCCTGAAAAAAAATTCACTTCACCGTTGAATAATCCAAGGAAAACAAGAACAAAAGCGTCTAATTTGCGTATTAATGATCATACGTTTGATGCCAAATATATTCAAACATTATCCAAAATAATAATACAATAAGGAAAAAAAAAACTAGTAACTAACCCACGTATGCGCATGTATAAAAAAAATACCTTAGAACCCACTAAATCTAAAGAAACGAACACTTGATTCAAATACTAATAATAATATCGGAAAATATAATGAAATTAAATTAAAAAAAAATTAAATAAATATTGAAAAATTGATGTACTAAAATGTTTATAATTATAATAACAAAATCTTATCTTGAATGATGATTGTTGATTGATGACGTTGATTTTCGGCTTCGTAGACGGTATATTGCCATACAGTTTCAATGGTCATTACACATAATATTAATGAATACGTAATATTAGCACAAGGCATAGTTAGTTGAACAATGCTAATTTTTGTAATTAATCACTTTATTAATTTATTAATGTAATTTATGTTCTTATTTTATTTTTAGAATAATTATAACTTTAGGTTATTGAGTTAGGATTATTAACTTTATTAGAAAGATTTCCACTTCATTAACATTGTTTCGTTCACTGTAATACTACTGTTTTTTCTTTGTTAGCCATTCAATTTAGTTTTAATTTTCATCACTCGCACTGATAAACATTTTACCATCGATTATATTTAGCTTTAGGTGTACATATTTTTATGATTATTTATTGATTTATTTAGCACAACTATTGTTTATCCACAATTTGTAATTATCAATGTTTTTTGTCAAGGACACTAATTTTGTGGCCTTAGGAACCGTATTTAATCACGTGTTCATATCAACCCATTTTCTGGTAAAATGAATCGTTTTACTTAACCTAATTACATACAATAATTATACTCTCTCGAGTCACTATCTATTTACTACGTTATGCATAGATTTCACATCAAACATTTCATAACGTATAATTTTTTTGCATCACGATAAAAATCTCGAGCACACAACCGTTGAATTACGGAATGGCAAAAAAAAAAATCACGAAATTACACTTTTGTAATGTCTTCCTATTCATCTGCGTTTAAATTCACTTTAGCATAAATAATCCAATTGCTTAGATTGGAATTTTGTTAAAAACAAATAAATGGCACACTACGCCCGACTACACAACATTACGTTTTTTTTTCCACTTCAAAAAAATTCTTTTGTTTTTGGTCTTTTTGACCAGCAATTACGACCAGCTAATTTCGTAATCACAGCTTAACAAGAACAGCCAAGATTCAAAAAAAAATCTGTCTTTTATCAAGTTTCCTCTACCATTAAAATGCCGAAAATTTACGATAAATCACCCGTTTTAAATTTAATCGTGACTACGAACCAAAAACCGGACGGAGCTATAAATTGTTTGCGTTACTATCGCGAAAGTATCGCACTAGTATTATAATATATTAATCACGTCATAATTAAATAGAAAATTAGCGCAGAATGATAAGCCTAAGTAAAATTGTTGACACAAACCCTTGTAACGTAGGTGACCACGTTACAAATCGTGGGGACGACCTACCCTTGAGATGAGTCTCAAGCCGGGCTAAATACTATGACTGTATGAATTAATTAGTTTTTAGATCTCTGACATGGTAAACACCCATTGATTTGCCTTGTTGATCTGCAATTTCGCAAGCTACTTTACCAACTAACCTAAGTATTGTTCCTGCCAGATACTTTTTAGCCAATTTTGCCGAGTATTGATCAGAAGCCTTGCTCTGGGTGAAATTTCTGACGTACACGGATTGTCCGACTTGCAGATTAAGAATTCGTCCTCGAAGATTGAATCTTGCATTATTTTTGCGTGCAGCTTTAATTAGGTTTTGCTTAACATTGGCATAAATTTGGTACAGAAAACTTGGTTTATCTTCAAGAATAATCTCTGAGCCCGTGAATGCATAAATTGTTTTAAGAAAATCGTAAGCAGACCCATGCAGAAGTGCATGTTGTCCAAAGACCATAAAATGAGGTGATTGTCCCGTTGAATCATGAACACAATTACGTAGCGCATGAGTAATACTAGCGAGATTGACGTCCCAAACTCGGTGATCCTCATTAATATATGCTCGCAAAGAGGCTAATAATGTACGATTTACGCGTTCGGAAGCGTTAGCTTGAGGACTATATTTAGGGGTAAATATATGACGAACTCCGTATTTTTGCAAGAGATCCTTCACCATATGAGCTTCAAACTGTCGTCCGTTATCCGTTACAATTATCTCCGGAACTCCAAATACTAGGAATACCTGCTCCTCCAAGAACTGACATACATCTGCTGCGGTAGCTTTCCGTAAGGCTCGAGTTAAAACGAACTTAGAAAAATGGTCTACAACTATTAATATACAGGAATTTCCGTTTTTGGTACGAGGGTACGGTCCTAGGAAGTCCAAATATATTCTTTGCCAGGGCCTGAATGTAACGGGTAACGTACACAGTGGAGGGTTACTCTGGCTTGTCATTGATTTGTTAGATTTGCATTCATGACAATTTCTGATAAAAGTTGTAACGTCAGGCAGTACAGAAGGCCAATGGTAATATCGTCGTATTAATTCGGTGGTCTTGCTTATGCCAAGATGAGCCGATGTAGGAGGGCAGTGTACAGATTCAATTAGAGGGATTCTTAGACTTTCTGGCACAATTAATTTCCAAGATGGAATATCGGTTACGGGCAATGCATCTGGTTTTGTATTTA
Source organism: Tipula helvola (assembly GCA_963556165.1). Classification (NCBI taxonomy): domain Eukaryota; kingdom Metazoa; phylum Arthropoda; class Insecta; order Diptera; family Tipulidae; genus Tipula; species Tipula helvola. Next base: position 341,084,541 of record OY744482.1, on the reverse strand, counting down.
CGTAGACTTTTCCATCGACAACTTTCATATGACCAGCTTCCGGATTCTGTACGACTCTATGAATTAGATCCATATATTCAGACGAGTTGAACGCGGGCGAACTCAAGTCTAAACTTGCAGAAGACGTTACGGACTGGAGGTTTAGTGCATCCATGTGCACTCGTGACAGAGCATCTGGAACAGCGTTCTGGGAACCCTTTCGGTACTCTATGTCGAAGTCAAACGCCTGCAGTTTTAGGGACCATCTAGCTAACCGTCCCGTAAGATCTTTTAATGACATCAGCCAAGTCAGACTAGCATGGTCCGTTATCACCGTGAACGGAAGGCCCTCGACATAGGCACGAAACTTCTTTATTGCCTGTACAGCAGCCAAACACTCCAGCTCCGTAACGCTATAGTTTCTTTGTGCCGCGTTCAACTTCTGGGACATGAAGGCGATTGGACGGTCCTCCCCCTGACCGTCTTTTTGAAAGAGCACTGCCCCAATTCCAGTAGAACTGGCATCGCACTGAATAAAAAACCGACTTGAAAAATCTGGGGTTGCTAAGACAGGCGCGGTGCTAAGTGCTACTTTGAGTGCATCAAATGACTTCTGTGCTTCATTGGTCCAGTGGAACTTCTTGCTTTTCTTAAGTAAATTGGTAAGAGGAGCTGTCAATGCTGAGTAACCACTCACAAACCGCCGATACCATCCCGAGACGCCCAAAAAGCGACGTAATTGCCGAATAGTCTTTGGTGTAGGGAACTCCGCAATGGCCTTGACCTTATCCAGATTGGGCCTCAATCCTCCTTCGCCAACCACATACCCGAGATACTTGATTTCTTTTTGGACGAATTTGCTCTTCTCAATATTTATTGTTAGACCTGCTTTTGCGAGTCTCTCCCCCACATCAGCAAGAAGGGATAAATGTTCCTCAAAAGTTGAGGTAGTTATGAGCAAATCGTCCAAATACACGAAAACGCGATCATGTAAATGGTGGGGGACTACTTTATTCATCAATCTGCATAAGGTCTGCGGCGCATTGCAGAGCCCAAAAGGCATCACCTTAAAGTGGTATAGGGGACGCCCCGGGACAGCGAACGCCGTTTTTTCCCTCGACTCTGGATCCAGGGGTATTTGCCAAAAGGCGTCTTTAAGATCCAAAGTCGAGATAAATTTCGTTCTGTCCAGTCTGCTTAGAAGTCCATCTATCAATGGAAGCGGATAAGCGTCTTTTTTGGTTACATTATTTAGCTTACGCGCGTCCAGGCAGAGTCGAACCTTACCATTTGGTTTTTTGACGATGGCCATTGGGGAACTCCAACTGCTGTTACTCTCTTCAATTACATCGAGAGCTAGCATACGGTCAATTTCATCATAGATTTGTTGCTGAACAGCAGGTGATACAGCGTAAAATCTCTGCTTGATACCGTTAGCATCTCCAACGTCAATTGTGTGGGTTAACAGTGATGTCCTCCCAAGTCCCTTTGTTCCAAAACTGGGTAATGTTTCAACTACAGCCTGGAGTTGCTTCAGCTGATTATGGTCTAGCTTGTGTTGTATAGAGTCATTGTCAAGAGGAAGTACTACAGGTGGTTTTATTTCGCTTACTATATATGGTTTGATACCGAACAAATCCCAAAAATCACATCCCAAATAAATTTCTTGCTGCAAAGAAGGGACAACAAGCACTCTCATGGTTGCACATTTCTGTTTGAATGAGATGCTGACGTTCACAAAACCGATTACTTTTTGTTTTGTCCCATCCGCGGTTTGGATATAGACTGGAAGAGGATGGATAACCAGCTTATTTTCTCGTACAAAGTTTTCAGCATCCTTACCCAAAGCAGTTATACCAGCTCCGCTATCTAGAAGACCTCTCATGGGCTTTCCATTTATGTGTATATTTGCGTAAGGACGATGGTCGGTGTCTTCATTTATATCAGATGCTAATATGGTTTCAGCGATTTGGGAAATAAACCTCTTCCTATTTCTAAAATACTTGATTGAACGAGACTTTCTTCGTGAGATTTGAGATAAATGAATTGTAGGTTGGGTAGCGAATTGGCTTTGAGTGTTGAGTTGAGGTACTATTTTGGATGTGGCCCGTTTGCCTCGGGATTCGCAGTTGGATTTTGGCTGGGTCGAGTTTGAGAAGGTGTCCGGAAATGTATAGACCCAGCTGGATTCATTTCCGGTGTTCGGTTTCCCTTTTTATTTTGACATGTCGAACAATGAGGGAACAATATATCAGGGCACCCACAACCATAGCAAAATATTTTGTTATGCGGAGTATCACATTGCCTGTACCCATGGCCTGCTTTATTACAATTCCAGCATGTAATTTGCACTGGTGTAGCCCGGGTTTGTCCTAAGCGGTGATCTTTTTGAGTAGTTGCTTTAAATGCATTTAAATCACCCACGATTTCAGGATCATCTTCTGCTCCGACAAATTGCTTGCCCCCGTTCGAAATAAGCTCATGAATTTGTGAGGGCCTAACATTCATGGTCATCTCCGGTACAAAATTCATTTGTCGCCAGGCATCTTCTGTTGCGATACACGTACTCACCAGACTTGGCACGGAGTCAAAAATTCTACCAGCCAAGTGAGCTTTTAATCCGTGTCGCATATTCTTTTTAAGGATTTCCATCGTTTCGATATCGGTCAGTGGTATTTTTAAGGGTAATGCCTGATTTAAAATGTCGTAATAGAAATCTGTAAATGATTCCCGAACTCTTTGCTTACGAGCATCAATTAATTGCCGCAGATCACTATCTGTACGCCGGTCTTGGAACCTGTATAGAAGGGATTCCTTCATTTCTGGCCAGGTACATTTTGGCTTACGTTCTAATACCAGCCAATAGTGTTCTTTGGCCGTTGCTTTCAACAGAAAACATATTTCATTTACTAAATTTGCGGTGGGAATCTGGTTTGTATTTGCCAAATGTTCAACTCTAAACAAAAACTTTTCTACCGCCATTCCGGACGGTGAACCATCAAAATTAACATTCCATTTATGAACGGGAGTGAAATTAAAGTGTGTCGAGCGGTTGGATATGAATGGTGAATCACCATAACTAGTATAATTTGGAACTGGTTGAGTTGGAGGGACACTATTCGGAACTTGTGAAAATGGTACATTTGTGTTTCCCTGAATCGACTGGGTATTTTGATTAGTTAAAATATTTTCACCCGAAGGTTGAGTAATATTTAGCGGATTTGTATGAGTTAAGTTGCTACCCGTAGGTGTAGTCTGTGCAACCAATTGATTTTCTGGCTGAGTTGCGGCTTTAGGAGTAGAGGAAGTACCTTGCTCTAACCGTTGTGTCGGTTGATTTACCGTTTGATCCATTACACTTACAGCCTCTGTGGTATCGATTTGAACGCTACTAATATCCGTCAAAGATTGATTTAAGGTATCCAAATTTTCTAGAGCCTTTTCGCATATACCAAGCAATGTTACACAGGCTGAAATTAATTTATCAGCCGAAGATTTGACTGTCCCTATGGTGGAAATTCGCTTGAGTCTACCAAGCAAGTGTAAAAGCCGGGAAGTGATAACTTCGACATCTTCCTTATCAGTGTTTGGTTTCTGTGTGCATTGCAAGATTTGTACCTGTAAGTTCTGTAGTTTTACCGCACAAATGGAAATTTCGACATTTGGCTCTTTCATGGCGAACTTATGTGGTTGTTCAGGTTCTAACTCTTTATTGGTTTGCTCTGCCGTTAATCGTTCGTCAAGCATTTTGAATTGCTTTCGGAGTGAACCATGTATTTGGCGCACGTCACATTCAATTTTAAACTCATCATTCTGCAAATCATCTGATTTAACAATGTAACGAGCCATCTTATTATTAAGTAAAAAAACTATAATAACAAAAAAAATTAAACCGACGTCAAATTCTAATCGTATTCTAAAAATATACTTAGGTTAAACTAAAACCGAACCAAAACCAAAAATAAATCGAAACCTACACCAAAAATTATATCCTAAATTTAATTAATAAAAACCCGAAACCTGAATAAAAAAAACTAGCCGTTGCTTTTCGCAATGTATACTAAACCGTTGAACGTATTTCTAGACGAAAATTAAATTCAAATTCGCCGAGAAAATTTGTAACTTAAACTTTTCTTTCTTCCCTCCCCCAGTAAATTTCACAATAAGTTCAAAAATAATTTAGAGTATTCTCTCGCGTTCTATTAATTGCGTGATATTGTTCCCACACAATTCAGCAAGTCTTGCTAACAACAAGAAAAAAAAATGAAAAAAACGTAATAAAAAAAAATTAAATTCACGAAAATTAATGTAAATGCTAATAAAATCAATTAGCCAAACCAAAATTGAAATCTATACAATCTTGAATAGTGCACGGAGGAGGACAGCATAACAGTTCAGTGTTTACATCTATAAATTGGACTGATCTTTTCGGTTGATAATCTTCGCCTGTCTCGCGATTATAATAACTGGTTGAAAGGATTACTATGAATATGTCTCAGCAAGCATACACATAACTCAACAGCTCTACCAAAACAACTAGATCTACATGCGACCAAGACATATTCTTCCAGAACCCCTCACAAATATTTTGGCAATTCCAAGTTTTACTTACATTGAGATCAATACCTATAAGGTAGAACATCATGCGGAACATGGAAAGTGCATAATTAAAGAACAATCAATACGAACCCAGACTGCGATCAACTTCAACGTAAGAACGGGTGTTGATGCAAAAGTGAAAGTATTGAGTGATCTTGATGAAGTATTTGAGAAAAAAATTGACAAAAACAAAAAAAAAATAACTGTGGTTCCCATACAATCCTAACATCTGATTCAACACATTCCTAATGAATGTAGACTACAGCTGCGCGTATGGGACCGGGAAGTAAAAAATTTAAAAAAGAAAAAAAAATTAATAATTCAAGACATTTACAATTTGGCCCGCCACTGTAACGACAGCGGTGCAAAAAAAAATCAACAAAAAAAATTAAAAACAAATTTAATGATATTTGACCATCCACGGACCGAAGGAAGTTTGGGCGCCACTGTAACGACACTATTGGTTATACGTACAACCAGTAATTCCGTTAACAGAAAATTATCCACTCAGAGGCTTTGGTTCGCGGTTATCACTGGCCGGCTAGAGCTCAGCGGATGGGGTGGGTGTTACTACCAAAGCATAAGTGGATCTAGATTTGCCGCGAAAAGGAAAAATACAAAAAAAAATTAACATCTGAAAAAAAAACTTTCGGAAGAAATGCGGACAGGCGACGAATACCCACCTAGATCATCCAATGACACTTTACACTGACATGCTAACCTCCTCCATTTGCACCACTATCATTTATCTCATCCTGAAAAAAAATTCACTTCACCGTTGAATAATCCAAGGAAAACAAGAACAAAAGCGTCTAATTTGCGTATTAATGATCATACGTTTGATGCCAAATATATTCAAACATTATCCAAAATAATAATACAATAAGGAAAAAAAAAACTAGTAACTAACCCACGTATGCGCATGTATAAAAAAAATACCTTAGAACCCACTAAATCTAAAGAAACGAACACTTGATTCAAATACTAATAATAATATCGGAAAATATAATGAAATTAAATTAAAAAAAAATTAAATAAATATTGAAAAATTGATGTACTAAAATGTTTATAATTATAATAACAAAATCTTATCTTGAATGATGATTGTTGATTGATGACGTTGATTTTCGGCTTCGTAGACGGTATATTGCCATACAGTTTCAATGGTCATTACACATAATATTAATGAATACGTAATATTAGCACAAGGCATAGTTAGTTGAACAATGCTAATTTTTGTAATTAATCACTTTATTAATTTATTAATGTAATTTATGTTCTTATTTTATTTTTAGAATAATTATAACTTTAGGTTATTGAGTTAGGATTATTAACTTTATTAGAAAGATTTCCACTTCATTAACATTGTTTCGTTCACTGTAATACTACTGTTTTTTCTTTGTTAGCCATTCAATTTAGTTTTAATTTTCATCACTCGCACTGATAAACATTTTACCATCGATTATATTTAGCTTTAGGTGTACATATTTTTATGATTATTTATTGATTTATTTAGCACAACTATTGTTTATCCACAATTTGTAATTATCAATGTTTTTTGTCAAGGACACTAATTTTGTGGCCTTAGGAACCGTATTTAATCACGTGTTCATATCAACCCATTTTCTGGTAAAATGAATCGTTTTACTTAACCTAATTACATACAATAATTATACTCTCTCGAGTCACTATCTATTTACTACGTTATGCATAGATTTCACATCAAACATTTCATAACGTATAATTTTTTTGCATCACGATAAAAATCTCGAGCACACAACCGTTGAATTACGGAATGGCAAAAAAAAAAATCACGAAATTACACTTTTGTAATGTCTTCCTATTCATCTGCGTTTAAATTCACTTTAGCATAAATAATCCAATTGCTTAGATTGGAATTTTGTTAAAAACAAATAAATGGCACACTACGCCCGACTACACAACATTACGTTTTTTTTTCCACTTCAAAAAAATTCTTTTGTTTTTGGTCTTTTTGACCAGCAATTACGACCAGCTAATTTCGTAATCACAGCTTAACAAGAACAGCCAAGATTCAAAAAAAAATCTGTCTTTTATCAAGTTTCCTCTACCATTAAAATGCCGAAAATTTACGATAAATCACCCGTTTTAAATTTAATCGTGACTACGAACCAAAAACCGGACGGAGCTATAAATTGTTTGCGTTACTATCGCGAAAGTATCGCACTAGTATTATAATATATTAATCACGTCATAATTAAATAGAAAATTAGCGCAGAATGATAAGCCTAAGTAAAATTGTTGACACAAACCCTTGTAACGTAGGTGACCACGTTACACATTCTCTAAACTTATTTTTATGTAGCTCAATGATATGCAAATTTTGAAAAGCTCAAAACGATTAAATTTGATTTTTAACAACTATTTCGAAAGCTTTAGAGAACAAACTTAAAATGCTAGCTTCTACTGATCGAAATAGGAAGAAAACGTGAGAATAAAATTGAAGATATGTAACAAGTATTTTGAGGAAAAAGGGAAAACTATCGCTTAACGAATTTTAAATTGACGTTATCCAGACCAAAAGATTTCGATTTAACTTTCCAAATAGCAGATTGTAAATCGTCGAGGTAAATATTTGAAAACGAAAATGAATTAGAGAACGCATTAGAGAACAAATCGACGGTACTACTGCGCTCGAGTTCAAACCAGAGGAAAAATAATTATAGATGGCATTGAGTTTGAAAACCCCACTGGAACTAACCTTGCATCTACCTACGCCTAAATTACGGATATTACCAGAGCCTTCTAGAGTATAGATCCATAATCATTATGAATGAATGAATTTAAACAAATTTTGAAAATCAATTAGATTTAAGTGGATGGTTAGTTCTTAATCAAAGTTCCTCCATTTATATTTACACATTAAACATTAGCAAAGACAATTTTTCAGTTCAAAACTATATATTAATTGACATCCTATGAATTAAAATGGGTTCTTCCAAACAATAAAATACTGTCAACCTGGCCGCAAATTACTAACTTACTCCAGCTATAAATATGGGGCCAATACAATTTTTACTTCCGAATATTATTTAAACCAAGCCGGTACATATTTGTCCGAGCTTTTAGAAAATATTGATAGTTTCGAATATAAGAACTATTTGAATATAGTTATTGATCAAATTAATCTAATGAATTTAAAACAAAAAAAAAACGCTATTCAAGCTCTCAACAATTATTGCTGCATTTGTTATTAATTGCCATTCACCAGCAACGTATAAATTATTGAACAATTATCTAATTTTACCCCATGAAAGTCATTTACGTTTATTATCATCAAAATTACATATATCTCCTGACAAAGAACTAAACACTTCTAATTATTTAAAACACATTTCCAAAAAATTAACAACTCGGAGAAAAATAAGTTAATTTAATTATAGATGAAATTTATATTAACAGTGCATTGGACTTATAAATCAGCAAACATATCTGGGTTTGCAGAAAATAAGAAATCTGAATTAGTAAAAACAGTCCAGACTTTTATGATTACATCTGCCTTCGGTAACATAAAAGAAGTTGTAAGATTGGTTCCTGTAAAATTGGTGTACTTCAACAGGGGTTTTTATTTTAAATATAATTGAAAATACAGCAAGGCGCATTTGAATACAATTTCTGAAGTGAATTGAATAAAATCAAGACAAAAATAATTTGTCGGGTTCACCGCAATGATTGCTTTAACCCACATTGTTTGATTTTGCTCTCGGAGTTAAACACAAATTTTTTGAAATTCCTACTCTCGGAATCAAGGTGCGTTCTCTGTACCCAATGAGAAGGATCGAGTTCTGTCAATCTGTTGGATATAGATCTACCTACGATGCCATGTTGTCACTGTTAATTTCTAATTATTTGTAGGGGGTTGCGTCTCTGGGTAGTAAATATTGAATGTGATCATGTGAGACAGAACTCCCATACCTTAAGACCCTCATGTTAATATTCAGGTAATTGAGTTCTATGCTTAAAAAAAATTTTCCTAAAGTTCTTCATTGTGCTTACATTCTTGCTTTACTTAATCGAAGAAGTTGGCGTATCCCTCGATGAGGCGTAGATTTACAGATGAACTCGCGTGTTGTCATTGAAATATGCTTGACATTCCTCCAAAGACAGATTTTGCGAATGATACCGTTATCATAAATAATCATACAATTATAACATCATACTATCGTACCATCATACAACAACACCATATTATCATCTTACCATTATACCCCAACATCATATCATAATACAGTTAGCTCATCGTGCCATCAAACCATTAGCACGTTTTACCGACATACCATTACATCACCATATCATTACACCACCATAATATAATAATATCATACCAGCTTACCATCATACCATCACTCAATTGCACCATGTTACAATCGAATCTTGAAACCATCATACCTTTATACCATCAAAACCAAAGCACCATCATACAAATATACTTTGAAACCCTCATACCATCATACCATCACACCATCCTTCCATCATACTATCAGCCATTGTATCATGTTACCATATCAAGCCTTCATTTTATCATACCATCCTTCCTTTAAACCATCATACCAATATGCCATCATAACCACAATCAAAATCACCATCACCATAATCGTCACCATCATCATCCCACATTACGATCAACATCACCATCAACATTACCATCACCATTACCATCACCGTTAAAAAAAATGGAACACGTGGTGATTTGTTTTTACTTTCCAGTGAACATGCAAAAATCAACTCAATCGGAGAAGTTTTAAAAATACCTCTTGTAAATGGCGTCTCCCTGAGAAGCATTGGAAAGGGGTAACATTTTCGATCACTATAACAACCCTATATTTCTTCTCGACTGCTACAAAGTATTCGTGCAAAAAGACGCAAAGGAAGCAATCGCTTGAGTCGATCAAGTAACATAATTTTCTTCTTTATATACATATATATATTTAGAAGAAGATAAATTAAATCATCATACCATCAAGCCATCTCACTGTCATACCTTTATATCATTATGCCATTAAATCATCAAACCATCAAATTATCAAACCATCATTCCGCTATACCATCACACAATTGTATCATGTTGATATCACACATTCATATCATCATACCATCCTACCTGCATACCATCATACCATTATACCATCACCATCACTATCATCATCACCATCACAAACACAATCACAATCAAAATCACCATAATCATCAAAATCATCAACCTCATCAAACTCATCATCATCATCATCAACATTACCATCAACACTACCATCACCATCACCGTTAAAAAAATAATGATACACGTGTCGATTTATTTTTAATTTTGCACAAAATATCCAAAAATTAGCTCAATCGGTGAAGTTTTAAAATTACCCCTAGTAAATGGCACCTCACAGGGGAGCATGAGGAAGGGGTACCAATTTTTGAAAACTAACCCCCCTATGTTTTTTCTCGACTGCTAAAAAGTATTCGTGCAAAATCTGGAAACAATCGCTCGAGTGGACCAAGAGCTTTTGTGGAACATACATACATACTTTTCTTCTTTATATACATACTAGCTGAGTTACCCGGCGTTGCTCGGGAGGTATATAATTCAAATACCTTGATTGTTATGCAAGAATTCTCTCTTTACATCGCATTATTTGAAAGCATGATTTGTATTTTCGAATATTTTGTAGAAAATGTCTGGATAACTCAGTAGTTCCGGAGACGTAAGCTAGAAGAGGTTCAGGTGGATCATCCAGAGGAGGCAAATTCACTATTCCATTTAAACAACACATTCCAGGCGATTCATTGTGACACTTTAAAGCATGACAATACAAACAAATGTTTACCATTTGCCCAATTGAAACATTGTAATCATAGTCTTTCTCGTAATTGAATGCTGCTAACTTTAAATCATCTCTAAAAGTTTCTATTAATCGTCCATATCGTAACCGATCGACTTTCAGCCGGGCCTCACGATGTTCAATGGTTTCAGTAGCTCTAGAAGAAGACATTCTGCTTCGAACATTTTCAAGTCGTGTTTCACGCTGTTCAGTTGTTTCATCAGCTCTTGAAGAAGACATCCTGCTTCGAACGTTTGCAAGTCGTGTTTCGCGCTGTTTAGTTGTTTCATTAGCTCTAGAAGAAGACGTACTGCTTCGATCATTTTCAAGTCGTGCTTTACGCTGTTCGCTTGATTCAGCCACCCTTGCGGCTCTAATCTTCTTCGACTTTGCAGTTACCTGCCCAATTGATCTTTATTCGGTGGCATTTTTAAGCAAAAATGAAACGTGTAGCTAATTAATCAGGAATGACAGGCATTCAAAACAGAAATTAGTATTAATTTATCAAAACGATTTTAATGTTCCCTTCGATACATTTCACCGCGAACTGTGTTTGAAAATGTCTTTACGGAATTTTTTTTAAGCAAAATCAAATGTTATCTACAATCAAAAAGTAATCATAGATTAACACGTTTATAAACTGAAAACTTAAATCTAATAAGAATGTATATTCACTTGAAATAATATTTAATACCTGGAAAATAATCACCAACAATTATTTTATTACAATATAGCTAACTAATCGAGAACAACGGCATCCGAAATACAAATTAATATTAATTTATTCAAAACGATTAAAACTACGTCCACTTCGATACGTTTTACCGCGAACTGTGGCTGAAAATGACATTTCGAAAAACAAAAGAAGTTTTTTCAAAGTAAGGCAATTTTACACGTACAATAATTTGAATCCAAGGATGTTTCTTGTAGAAGATTCTATTTTCAAATATAAAACGCTAGGTAGTACTTTTCAAAGTCAATCAGTTTATACGTACAATATTTTTTAGTACCTTTCCTAGAATTGATTTTATGAAACAATCATTGATTATTTAAGTAATAAACTAAATAAAGTAATAATCTATTGGCGTTTAGTATGAAACTACTATTTTCATTAAAAGCCGCCGCACAAAAAAAAATTTGTACCGCAGCCCCTAGACCCCGGGGTCCAGCCCTTTCCAAAATATCGTAAGGTTGGTTCTGGATATGCAACTTGTACATGGTAAAAATTTCATGGCGATCGGTTGAGCGGCTTAGGCGCCCATTCGGAACAAACAAACAAACAAACAGGAATTCATTTTTATATATGTACTAGCTGAGTTACCCGGCGTTGCACGGGAGGTATATAATTCAAATACCTTGATTGTTATGCAAGAATATTCTCTCTTTACATCGCTGTAGTTGCAATCACATATGAAAAGAAAATTATAAGTAACTGTATTCAGTAACGGGTGCCTCCGTCAATGCATCCAGGCGAAATTTTGTAATGATATTATTGGACATCCTGTTTGTGAGGATAGTTAATTAATTTTGGTTTGGTATTTGTTACCAATTGCAAGTCGTGTTTCGCGTTGTTTAGTTGTTTCATTAGCTCTAAAAGAAGACGTAATGCTTCGATCATTTTCAAGTTGTGCTTCACGCTGTTCGCTTGATTCAGCCACCCTTGCGGCTCTAATCTTCTTCGACTTTGCAGTTATCTGCCCAATTGATCTTTTTTTCGGTGGCATTTTTAAGCAAAAATGAAACGTGTAGCTAATTAATCAGGAATGACGGGCATTCAAAACAGAAATTAGTATTAATTTATCAAAACGATTTTAATGTTTCCTTCGATACGTTTCACCGTGAATTGTGTTTGAAAATGTCTTTACGGAATTTTGTTTAAGCAAAATCAAATGTTATCTACAATCAAAAAGTAATCATAGATTAACACGTTTATAAACTGAAAACTTAAATCTAATAAGAATGTATAGTCACTTGAAATAATATTTAATACCTGGAAAATAATCACCAACAATTATTTTATTGCAATACATATAGCTAACTAATCGAGAACAACGGCATCCGAAACACAAATTAATATTAATTTATTCAAAACGATTAAAACTACGTCCACTTCGATACGTTTTACCGCGAACTGTGGTTGAAAATGACATTTCGAAAAACAAAAGAAGTTTTTTCAAACTAAGGCAATTTTACACGTACAATAATTTGAATCCAAGGATGTTTCTTGTAGAAGATGCTATTTTCAAATATAAAACGCTAGTACTTTTCAAAGTAAATCAGTTTATACGTACAATATTTTTTAGTACCTTTCCTAGAATTGATTTTATGAAACAATCATTGATTTATTTAAGTAATAAACTAAATAAAGTAATAAACTATTGGCGTTTAGTATGAAACTACTATTTTCATTAAAAGCCGCCGGTTGCAATAGTGGATTAAAATAGAATGTTAATTATTTCTGAAGTTATGTGGAAATTAGAACTCGCTGACTATGGTACATTTCAAAACAGGATATGATAAATAGGATATCACTAAACAGTACATGTCAAACCAGTAAAAATGGATTATTAGTATGGATAATATAAGTGTTCAGAGATTTGTCTTGAGTTAAAGTGATGAAAGATAGTCTTAAATTTAAATTAATAAAATTAATTTGAATAATTAAATCAATTATAGTAGAGGTTTGATTTGTATATAACAATCGCACGCTAGATATCCTTTTTGGTGTATAAATTTGCGGCTAAGGCGCTATTTCGGAACATTTAAATAATTGTATCTATACATGTAAAAATGAATTCTTGATCCAGGGCAGACTTCCGGATTGGAGCATGTCACTAATTTCATATAACCCCTTTCCTAAAGTCATTCCCGTCAACAAAATCTTAAAAAAATTTAAATTTTAGAAAAAATTTGTACCACAGCCCCTAGACCGCGGGGTCCAGCCCCTTCAAAAGTATCGTGGGCTTGGTCCTGAACATGCAACATATACATGGTAAAAATTTCATGGCGATGGGTAAAGCGGCTAAGGCATTATTTCAGAACAATCAAATAATTGTATCTTTACATGTAAAAATGAATTTTTGATCCAGGAGCGGACCCCCCGAATTCGAACATGTTTCTTATTTCATATAACCCCTTTCCAAAACTCATTCTCGTAAAAAAATTTAAATTTTTGAAAAAATTTGTACCATGGCCTCTAGACCCCGGGGTCCAGCCCCTTCCACAATATCGTAAGATTGGTCCTGAACATGCAACATTTGCATGGTAAACATTTCATGGCGATCGGTTGAGCGACTGAGAAGTAATTTGGATATAATCAAATATTTGTATCTATATACATGTAAAAATTAATTTTTGATCCAGGGCTGGGCCCCTCGAATTCGAACATGTCAGTAATTTCATATAACCAGGCCCATAAACTCATTTTCGTGGAAAAATTTAAAGAAAATTTAAATTTTCGAAAAAATTTGTACCGCAGCCCCTAGACCCCGGGGTCCAGCCCCTTCCAAAATATCGTAAGGTTGGTTCTGGATATGCAACTTGTACATGGTAAAAATTTCATGGTGATCGGTTGAGCGGCTGAGACGCCCATTCGGAACAAACAAACAGGAATTCATTTTTATATATATAGATATAGATAGATAATGTAAATATGTCAAAGGACTAAAATTAATTTGATTTCTAGATTCTACATACGCAAAATAAGCGAAATAAATTGTGAAAAATTATGAACACTAAGAATTCAATTGTTTTATTTATAATGTGTTGGAGTCTGGTGTTGTGTTTGTGTTTTATCTTCTTCATCGTCTATTGGTAATGGAACTATTTTCACTAATGGCCCAGTGAATTCTCCTCGTTTTGATTTGACAGTAACACCATGAACTAAGTTGTCCGATCCCGGATGCAATTGACTAATACGACCCAGTAACCAGCTAGATTGTGGAACGTCGTTGTCTCGTATTAGCACCAGTTGACCAATTTTAATGTTTGTGCATCTGTGCTGCCATTTTGCTCGTTGGTTTGGTGTGCATAGGTAATCTCGTGCCCAAGTTTTCCAGAATCCCTGTACTCTATTTTGTACATTTTGCCACTTTGAAAGACGTGATTGATTTATGTGTGATAAATCAAGCTCGGGAATGGCAGAAATTGGTTCTCTAATTAAAAAATGCGATGGAGTTAACGGATCGTAACTCGTGACATCTTCAGAAATTGCGCAGAGTGGCCTAAAATTCAAAATGTCCTCGATTTGAATCAACATGGTTTCAGCTTCTTCGTGTGTTAGAGATGTCTGACTGATGATGTGTGGGGATTAGCTTATTGTGATGCACCGAACTTCTTACACTTGACGTTTGTTTATTTCTCCTCTATAGCTTTTAGCTCTATGAATAAAATAAAAATTAAATAAAAATTAAAACCATGCGTGAACAGAAAAAACTGCGTATGTCAAAATGACTCATTTCAAATATGGGATGTTTTGTATTTTAAAATCTTATGCACAACCACACAAACCTAAAATCATGCATTATTTGTGAGAAATCAAGAAATTTGACTCCCCTCACTACAAATTTAAGATATTCAAGAAAGATATTGCCTGATAAATGCATCCCGGTGGATTACATTTTTCTATATTTAATTATTTAAATTTTAATTTAAAACACTTCACACTCTGAAACTGAGTTGTATCCATAAAAATTTGTGAACCTACTTAGGTATGACAAACTATAAAGTTTTGTTTATCTCTCAATTTTTTTAATTTCGGCCATAGCACTTTAGACCACTACATTTTCGATCAGTCAACTCAAAAATAAAAACACAAAAATCTATCATTTTTTTCCTTTACTTTCAATTCTCTCGTGTAATTTTTTAGGTTAGAGAACAATCAAAAAATTAAAATTGCAAAAAAAAAACGAAACAATTAACCTCACGTTGAAATTTTTATTGCAAGAGGTACAAAACTCAACAATACATCAAACTATCAACTTTTAAAATTAAATTAAAGCAAAATCAGGAGAAAATTGATAAAAAATAAGGAGCGAATGAAAAACACGACTTCACACTACTCTTTATATATTTTTAACCCTGCATGTGTACATTATATTTTTTGAGACACGGTGTGTTCACTGGGTCTTTTCGGGAATAGTTTTGTTTTCAAGTTTTTTAAGCTTTCAAAAAATCTGAAAAAATTCTGGGTTACTTCTTGAACTGTCTACTATATGGCCAGGAAGTTGCCAAAATCCAAATATTAAAACCGTTGGTAATAAAAATTGAAGAATAGTCGAAAAAGCGGAAAAAATCGAATTTTGTTACAAAATTCGTAACTACACTAAACAAATACTAAAAAAAAAAATAGTTATATGCTTTTGTAGCTTAGATTATGAGCTTTCAAAAAAATATAGTGTCTTGGGCGTGGGGAATATTTTACGGATTCAGGCATGTCATACTAAACGGAACCGTAATTATTTGGCACAAAATGGTCTTTAATGTTGCAAATACAAAAATTATAAAATACTACTTATGTAATAATAATTAGCGACAAAAAAGGAATTTACAGTGTGCAATTGTGATAAAAGTGCGTTCGATGATTATCGAATACGTTTTTTGTTTTCCTTCCAACTGTAAACAAAATTAGTTTTTGTAAATTAATTTAATGTATAATTTATTATTTTGAACAATATTATATTTTATTATTTAACACCTTCAAAACGCGAAACTAAAAATATGGCCGAAAGGCAACACTATGGACAAACGTGTTGTTGTTTGTATATTTGAGACGAGACTGAATAAATTTTATTTTGTTTTAACTTTTGTTGTTTGTGTGTTTTTGTTGTTTTCGTGTTTTTGATTGGTCCCGGCAGAAAACGTACAATAATAATGTGTACCGGATAATACATGTTGGTGCCGGAGGAATATTATGAATGAATATTGTAGCGGTTAACTACGAGAACGCAAAAAAACTGCTTTCATTTACCTTCGAAAATACCGACGTTGTGTGTACACTAACCCTTTTAGGGAACGGACATGACTTCCACTGGCTGGCGTTTGCAAGTAAACCCGCCAGACCCGGCGTCATTTCAGCCTTTAGTGCAGACTACTACTCAAATTTTTTAGAGGAGGTAACCGAAGCCCGCCCTCTATTCATGAGAGGGAAATTTTAGTTTTAAATTTCGACTGTTCCTTCAAAAGCCCAGTGTACACACACAGGGTAAAATTTTCAATGTCAGCACAAAAATGTAAAGTATAAATCAAAAATATTTATTGACGATTGTAAAAGTAAAGAAAGCGCCTCTCGAGGACAATAGTTAAAATGATGCACCTGATAAAATGACATTTGTCACAAATGCGACGAAAGAAAATTTAGCAATGCGGTAATTAAAAATTGTTGTTATAGTCCAAAATTGGAATTATTTACAATTATTAGCAATCCGATAAGTAAAAATTGTGTTTACAGATCAAAATTGGAATTATTTACAACAATTTCGAACGTCAAATTATCAGGTAGCTCAGTTTAAAAATGTTCCACTAGGTGGAATCCGTGATGCTCCAATCGTCAATAGTATACATCTATATATCTATATCTACAATTCTACATAGTAGTTAGTTTGTTTGTAGGTGAGCGCAAATCTCAAAAACTACTGGTCCAGTTTTCACCAAATTTTCACTGTTGGCTTCCTTCTAGCCTCGGGATGGTTTTAGGCTATTGATCGGGCTTTTTAGGAGCGAGATAAGCAATCAGTAAAAACGAGTTTTTCTTAACGTTCTACGCATCAATTTATATTATTTTGTTGTTGGTTTGTACGTTGTATAAAGTTTATTGTATTGGCTTTTGACTTATTATTTTATGAATGAAATACAACGTAAATTGAAAATATTTTGCTATAATTTGCATTTTCAATAGTTTTACTATATACTGTTTGAAAATCGTAGAAGAAAAGTTGTTTCAATTTTCAGTAAGAACGAGAAATGAAAACCATTTCATTTTAGAAACTAATACAATCAAACAATTAAAATAAGTCTATAGATTTTATTTTCAATAAACAAAACAAAAGAATACGTGAAATAAGCAGGCAGACCCCGTTAACTGCAAGCTCATTTCTAATATGTTAATACGTAAATTATGATGTGTTAAAATACAAATATGGCACATAGATTACTAAAATCGATAATTTTGAAACAATTTCATTATAATATACATATGTACTATATCTAATTGCAAATATTAAATTAAAACAAAAATACAATTTGTGTTATTATTACTACGCATTTTTATTTTACCTGTTAACGCCTAAATGTTATACCTACTTAATTTTAAAGCCATCTTATGTTCAATAGCGAAAACAAAAGTGGCAAATACATGAAACGATGTGGTTTCAAACGCACTCAGAAAAAATGCACATGACATTTCAACTTTTTGCAATTCAATCGTTTTTTGTTCATCAATTCGAAAATTATGGTATTTTTGATTGATTGATTCAATTTTTATATATTCATTTACGACATTTGATTTTTAATATTTAATCAGTTTTGTTCATCAAAATACATTGTGAAGTTACTAAAATTTGAATTGCCGTTTTATTTGAGTTTTTTATAAAAATTAAAAAACCACAACAAAAATTGTAAAACTTTTTAACTAAATTTATTTAAAAAGATGTGTGGTTTCCAATCCTATGAATGATTGAATAAACTAATCTACAATTAAAGAGTGCGAGCTCAATAGAAATAGAAATTTATGACGTTTACATTTTTTGAAATTCAATCGGTTTTAGTTCACGAAACATAAATTAGTACAGCATAGCTGAAAATTGCTAGAAACTTCTATTAATTGTGTATAAAATAAATAACTGTGCAAGTTCTACCGTAAAATAAAACTGTAAGTTGTATCTAACTCTGAAACATTCTAAAAAGTATATAATAACACCGCCGCCCCGTAATACATCTCTTCTAGAAAAATGCCGAAAAATAAAATCGAAACTAGAAAGAAAAACGTATCATGCGAGCAGAGTACATAATTCGAGACTCAATGAAACTCAAGAACAGCGTGAAATTCGTATATCTCAAATTAGTTCAGCAAACTCATTTCGTCGTGCTCGGGAAAGTAGCATAGAGCGAGAACTACGTTTGCAAATAAATCAAACTCAATCTATTGTCAATAGAACACGCGAATCGACACCTCAAAGAACAGAACGACTAGAAGATCAGCGTCAACGTTCCGCTCGGAATAGAGCACCATGTCAAAATGTGTTTGGATTCAGGTCTGCGTTATCATACCAACCAGTAATGGATTATGTAAATAAGAATGATGTACAAATTGGTAAGATGGATACAATTTGTAACCATTGCCATGCTAAAAAATGGGCTAAGGAGGCACCTGGATTTTGTTGTGCTGGGGGCAAAGCAATACTTCCAGAACTTGAAGAACCGCCAGAACCAATCAGGAGTCTAATTCTGGGATAACATCCACTTTCTAAACATTTTCTCGACAACACAAGAAGGTATAATACTCTGTTCCAAATGAGTTGCTTTGGTGCTAAAGAAGTAAGAGAAGGTAATTTCATGCCCAAATTTAAAGTTCAAAGACAGATCTACCATTGCATTGGAAGTTTGCTCCCCAACTATTGATAACAATCCTCAGTTCCTACAAATTTATTTTGTTTCGGACGCTGATCAATTATCACTTCGCTCAAACAGTATGCCAAGCCTTAAACCAGATTTGATGGTATTGCTTCAAAAATGCTTACAACAAAACAGTTGCTACATCCAAAGTTTAAAATATAATCTTGAAAATAGATCCAGAGGAGGAATAGATATTTTTCAGTTAGTGATTCATGCTGATCGAGTACCATCGAACCAACGCAGCGGTAGATTTAATGTTCCTACTACAAACGAAGTAGCTGTACTTCTGGTAGACGAGGATAAGGGACCAAGAGACATCGTCCTACACTACCGAGACGGACAGTTAAAACGTTTCTCTGAGCTGCATCGCTCCTACGATCCGCTCCAGTACCCACTTATGTTTATTAGAGGGGAAGACGGCTACTACCTAACCATAACGCAACAAGATAATCCAAACCGAGCGCAAACCAAAACGGTCTCTTGCATGCAATATTATTCGTACAGGCTCATGGTTAGAGCAAATAATATTAATCAAATACATTTGTTCAAGAATTTGTTTAACCAGTATTGTGTCGGCATGATGGCGAAAATGATCTCCGAGAGATTAAATTTTATATGTCGAAACCAAAAAAAACTTCGTTCTGACGATTACATACATTTGCGAGATCAATGAATCAGGATGCTAACGAGAATGCTTCCAACATAGGTCAGTACGTTATCCTACCGTCGTCATTTACCGGCTCACCACGTTACATGCAAGAAAAGACGCAAGACGCCATGTCGTATGTACGTAATTACGGGCGTCCAGATTTGTTCGTGACATTCACTGAGCTTTCATTGAGCTCCCTGACAGGGAACGTTACCCTCTATTGTATGAGATAGTGTGCAAAAACATGATACATGGACCTTGCGGCGAGCAGAACCAAGCCTCACCATGCATGATAAACGGCAAGTGTTCGAAGAGATATCCCGACAATTTATTCCCGATGAACATCGGGATTGTGGGAAACATTCAAAAAAAAATTATTTGATGACATTCTTCACAGAGGGCGGATACAATGCAATGGTAACAATGTACCATTTTCCGGGGATATCTTTAACCAATGCCTCATTGAAATAGAAGACAAGGTTTACAGTATGAGTGAGAAACATTTAGTTGACTTAGGCTTGCCTTCACCGATCCGTTCCCATCAAAATTCCATAGTTATCTCTACGAAGGTAACTTAAGGCATTCGTATGATACCACTATGTTGCGAAATTACGTACAAGAAAATTATCCTAAGTTGAAATCTGATCAACGAGGAGCTTTCGATAAAATCATCGATAGCATTAACAACAACCGTGGTAAAATATTTTTCACGAAATACAGCACAACTTGGTGGAGGAAGTGCCGAACTCTCCCGGCAATTACTTCTAATCGGAGATGGAAAATTTCGAAATGTAAATTCTATCATCACAGTTGATCACCAAATTGGGACCGTAGTTACCACAGTAGCAGAGTTGATTTCGGCAGTTTATCCAGGAATAGAAAATATTTTTCAAAAACCATACCTGTGGCTATGCGAAAGAGAAATCGTTTCGCCACGTAACTCATCTGCAGAGGAAATAAACCACATCATTTTAGAAAACTTCGACGGAGAAACTCGAGAATACAAATCCATCGACACTATCATTAATACGGAAGATGTAGTTAATTATCCGCAAGAATGCTTGAACAGTCTTAATCCCGCCGGCTGTCCACCATACAATCTTAAATTGAAAGTTGGAACTCCAATTATATTGCTGCGCAACCTGAATCTGCCCAACATGTGCAATGGCACCAGATTGCAGATCAAAGCAATGCGCAATAACATACTTGAAGCCATCATTCTTACAGCACCAGAAACTAGCGAACTAGCATATATACCTCGCATTCCCATGATCCCTACAGATTTGCCTTTTCAGTTTAAAAGGCTACAGTTTCCAATTAAAGTTTCTTTCGCAATCACAATCAACAAATCATAGGGTCAAACCTTTAAGTATATAGGGGTAGACTTGCGATTAGAATGTTTTTCATATGGTCAATATTGTGTGTGGGTCTGTTAAGAATTGGTAATTCCGATAACCAATTTATCCTAATACCCCACTGCAATAAAACCAAAAATATAACTTATTCAGAAGTGCTTTAAATAAAAAATTATATTATGTAAATAAAATAAATTTTAATTTTATGTTAACCATTGAATATCGAATCTTTGTCACTAAACCAAGTAAAACCTAAAAGCAAGCGGTTGCTTATATTGCACTGTAGATTCAGCACGCGTGGCTGCCGCAGGTTGCTAGTATTATTATAAATTAAGTTAAGAGTCAGCACAATAGATACAAAAAGCACCAAAACTTCATACTTTGGTGAAAATTAAAAACGTTGTAATGTTTATGAGTCAACAACCACGTTTTAACTAATAAATATAAAATTTAATATTTTTAAAACATTTATGTTTCTCATAATACTGCATAGTTCATTATCAAATTTTTGTAATTTTTAAAGACAAATTTCTGATATTTAAAATTATAAAACTGTTCCAAATGAATCAAGTATAAATAAATTACTCTTTAAATTACATAATGGGTTAATTAAATTTGCTAATCGTTACAAAAAATAAAAATCTAAATTAAATATGACACTTTTCCATATCAACTTCATATGGAAAATTTTTGTTATATTCTATCACATCACTGTTACCAAATTTACTATCACACTTTTAAACAAAAAATTAGTATTTACGGTATCTACGCAAAATATTTGTCAGTACCCAAGTATAACAAATCTTAACTCGGTTGTGAGTTCCATCAATTTTGGTAAGTTATATAGGAACTTGTTTGTATATAGGGAAATTAGTGGCAAAATGTTCATCATTTATTTTTTTGTCGACCATATTTTATTTTAATAAGAAATAAACATTTGATGTGCACAGTGCGCATTATAATTTTAGTTATAATATGTTAATATTTTTATCGTTTAAAATCAAGAGTGTAAGTAATAAGTTATATTAATTAAATAATTGTTATAAAAATAATATAATATAAAATATTTAATAAAAGGTTTAAATATTTTTTTTATAAATTTTAGGCTGCTCTCTGATGTTCCTAAAGTTCCCACATCTACACCGATATTCTCATGTCAATCAAAAACGACGTAAGATAAATTGAAATTTTATTTTGTAGGTTGTAGCTGATTTTTTCTTAATACCCAAGTATAACAAAACCTAACTCAAATTGAGCAATAAGTTTTTCCTAAGTTTTTTGATCAAAAAATTCGAAGTTAACTTCATGTTCTTGTTATATATATATAGTGGTGTGTATATGTATAGAAAATCAACTTTTTAAATTGTTGTGTGATGCTGTGTGATAGTGATAGTAATTTTTTTAATATATAAACGATTTCATATTTTATTTGTGAATTCAATTGGAGTAGGAGTATTGGACGCTAGACGAGACGCCATATTGTGTTTCTTTAATAATTTTTTTAACGTGAATAATTTTTTCTTCTGTAATTTTGGTGATATTTACCTAAATGTAAAAGTGTTTTTGGATGCATATGCTGTTAGTAATTTTTTAATATAAAAACGATTTTCAATTTGTGAATTGGACGCTAGATGCCATACTGTATTTTAATATTAATTTTTTTTTTGAACGCTCAAGTGTATTTTTGTATTTTATATATTTTACTATTATTTTTGTGACATTACTGGTGTTTAATACCTAAATGTAAATATATTGTATCAAATATTTACATTGGTAAGTATTCGTAGATTTTTAACTCTCATTTTTGTTGTTTCTTTGTTACAAATTAAAAATTATTTTTAAATAAATTTAGTGTTAATAAATTAATTATTTAATTAAAAATATTTTAAAATGTCTAAAAGAAGCAAACAAAGAAAAGTTAAATTAGAATTAGAACGGAAATTGCCTCAGTATTTCCAACCGGGCGAGTCTCTACGATCGGAATCTTCATCATCCTCATCTCAATTTAACCCCCCCATTAAATATTTCTGAATTTCTGAATGTTTCTGATAGGCTTCAAAGTAACATACCATTTTCTGGCGAGAATGAAACTTCCATACCGAAGGAAAATTTCGTTCGTTCTGCATCGCCTTCAATTTCTGATAGTTCGTTAAATTTCGATCGCAATATTTATCATCTAAAGGAAGATTTACAACGTATTGCTGTTGATACTACCATATGTGGGTCAACAATGAATAAAATTTTGACTGTTCTTAATAAATATTTTCCTTGGCTCCCAACTAATTTTAGGTTATTAAAAAACACTCCGCAGACTTCTGATGTAGTAGATTTTGGTTTAGGCGTGTCGTATTTTTATTTAGGTGTATAAAGAGCAATCGATCATTTTCTTAGAAAATATAATTTAATTCATTTTGATAGCTTGCAAATCGATTTAGGTATTGACGGATTACCAATTTCGAAAAGTTCTAACAGTCAAATTTGGCCCTTAATGGCAAATATTGTAGGTTTTCCAGATATTTTCGTAATTGCTTCTTGTCATGGTAGAAGCAAATATATAAATTTTGCGAAGTTTCTGAAAGATTTCATAGAAGAAATGGAAATCTTAGAAGCACTTGGTTTTGATTATGGCAATTCAAAAAATATTAAAATTAAATTGAGATCGCTTATATGTGATGCTGATGCCAGGTGTAAAGTTTTGTGTGTAAAATCTCATGCAGGCTATTTCTCCTGTACAAAATGTACAATAAAGGGATCAAAGGTGAACACAGGACATATAGTTTTTCCATACTCTCAAATAGCGGAAGCCACACTCAGGACAAACGCAACTTTTAGAAATCGAGAAAATGCGGAACATCATAAACAAATTGAAAAGATTTCATTTGAACATCTTAATTTCGATTGTGTTTCTCAAGTGCCAATCGATTATATGCACTGTGTTCTTTTAGGGGTAACTAAACAATTAATTAGTTCGTGGATCAAAAAACGCAATTTTCCCTATTCTTTGTCTCAGGGTAAGATCAAATTAATATCGGAAAATCTACAACATATAAAACTACCAAGTGAATTTAATAGACAACCAAGAAGCTTGGAAGAATTTGAACGGTGGAAAGCCACGGAATTTCGTCATTTTCTCTTGTATACAGGGCCAGTTTTATTGAAAGGGAAACTGACTGCTGATTATTATACCCATTTTTTAGCTTTATCGTGTGGAATAGCTTTGTTATTAAACAAAAAGTTTTGTCAAACTAAAAACTCTACGGCGATCAAACTACTTGAATATTTTTGTAAGAAACAAGAGGAATTGTATGGAGAGTCTAGTAGTACATTTAACGTTCACAGTTTATTGCATTTACCAAATGACTGCCTTCAATTTAATTCAACTTTAGATGACTTTAGTGCTTTTAAGTTTGAAAACTTTCTATCGACAGTAAAATTACAAATAAAAACAGGGTTTCTTCCTTTGCAACAATTTTATAATCGGCTTTCTGAAGCGTATTTGTTAGATCCAATAAATCAGAAAAGAAAATATCCCATATTTAAGGTTCACCTAGGAAATCAATATTATAAAACTGTTATTTTTGAAAATTATAAATTATCAATAGATTTTCCGAATAATTATTGCTTAGTTAAAACGGAAATTTATAAAATAACGTCGATTTTAGCACAGGAAGGCTTAGTTACCTTCGAAGCCTATAAAATTCTTAATTTATCCGACTTTTTCGATATTCCTGTAAAATCCTCTTTATTAAATATTTATTCTACTAGTTCAGATTCCATTTCTTCCGAAGCAGCAATATTCAGCAATTCAGAAATAACATCTAAAATCATTAAAGTTGAAACCGAAAACTATACAGTTTATTTTCCCTTAATACATACTTCTATCATTTTAGATACATAATCTTGAAAATGGCAGGACAAAAGGATACTCCAATAGATTCGCAGGCATTTATTGACAGTGAGTATAAACTATTGAAAAAGTGTATAGTATATAATTATATACATGTATATATAAGTATAATTATATACATGTATATATATATATATATATATATATATATATATATATATATATATATATATATATATATATATATTTATATATATATATATACGGTTTTATTGTAATTCGCACTATCCGTGCAATAAAACGATAAGTTAAAAACATCGTTTTTCAGGAGAAGGCTTTGAAGTTTGAAATTATGAAGGAATCCCATGTACAAGCGTTTCATTAAAGTTGAATTACTTGTGCAGGAAGACCCGAAGGAAAACACTGGTTAGACAGGACGATAGAGCACCTTGCACAGATTTCGTGCAATCATGCAATAAACGTATAACTAGCACTTATCGTTTTATTGCACGGATAGTGCGATATATATTACAATAAAACCGTATTTCATAAATATTCTTGTGTTATATTTTCAGCTCAATTTGATAGTCAATTTGAATATGGGGATTTTTGCCAACTTCGCTCTGGTGAGATGAGAATGAGAATACATTTATACTTGAGTTTATTAATGAAATAATTAAAAATTACAAATTTTTTATTAGGAGATCATGTTCCATATGTTTCGACCCAGATCGCAACAAGGCAGAGGCAGCGTACTGCAAATATTAGTGAGTCTGACAGCGACAAAGAAAATTTCACTGAACTTGAAGGTAAAAGTTAATTAATTAAAAAATAGTTATTTCGAATATAAATTGTAATAAATTATTATAACTTTTTATTTTTCAGTATTAGATGAACTTTGCGAAAGTGAATGCAGCATTAACATAAACACGGTGGTTCCGTCAAAATCTATTTCAGTTCAAACTGATACAGACAACGTACAAATTGATAAAATTCAATTTCAACGGTTGATGACAAAAATTGAAAATTTGGAAAAAGGGCAGCAATCATTAATGCGCGAGTTTATTAATTTGAGGGATAACAGGCTAAATATTCGATATTTAGTCGATATGAAAAACGCAAAATTTGCACTCCCATTTCATGAAGAGGACGTTTTTCTAAATTTTGACAAAATGCTGAAGGAAGATAACGAATCCTCTAAACAATTGGTACCTTTACTTTTAATTAAATTATTGTAATAATGTTGTTTAATTTTATAAATTTTTCTGTTTTTATTTAGAAATGTATATTTATTAAGGAAGATGGACTGGAATTAAAGAAATTCGTTAGAACAAATTTAAAAAATATATTTACGGAGGAGTTGGCTAGTAGATTTACATTCAACGGACGACAAGGAAATTTAGCAGCCATAAACTTTAATATTGTTAAAATTTTGAAAGGTAAATATGTATTATTAAACTAAATATGCAGGTTTTTTTTTTGTACCTAATTTATCACTTGTTTATATTTATATTTTATATTTCGTTAGTAGGTATTACTTGTTAATCAGTAATCACTAATTTAATTAAACTAATTAATTATCCAAATAAAATTATATATAATTAATAATTTATTAATTTATATATAATTAATATTGGAAAATATATTCAATATAAATGCGCACAAAATATTTATTACTTAAAAAATTTAAATAAATTAAAATATACCCTCTTTTTCCGTTATAAGACGCACCCCGCTAATAAGCCGGGAAGGGGGGCAGGGGGGCTTCCTTGACTAAAAAAAAATTAAAATAATTTTTGGGAACCTTTAACTAGCCGCACTCTTTTATAAGCCGCACACCTTTATTAAGTCTAAAAAATAGTAAACAAGAAAATAAAAATGGTGAATTTCTCTTGCGATTTCCATGTTTTTATACAGTTTTTTCATTCAATATTTGAAATAATTTTTAAAATTTTTTTGGGAACCTATAACTAGCCGCATCCCTTAATTAAGCCTGTTTTTTGTAAAAAACAACAACTTTTTTTGTCTAAGAAGCTGCTTCTTATAACGGAAAAAGAGGGTACTAATATTTATACATATTCTAATTATAACTAAACGTAATACTTACATATTTTTATATTTTAAAAATTTTAGATTGTACCTTGGAAAAATTCGAACATGCTACACAATTCCAGTTCAATACAATATCAACTAATTATTTTTACTATATAAAAAACAGAAAGGGAAAAATAGTAAAAAAAACATCCAGCGAATC
The DNA here is from genome assembly GCA_963556165.1 of Tipula helvola. NCBI lineage: Eukaryota > Metazoa > Arthropoda > Insecta > Diptera > Tipulidae > Tipula > Tipula helvola. The sequence continues at coordinate 341,057,402 of OY744482.1, read as the reverse complement.
CAGCGGCTTCAATTTGAGATGTTAAACAAATTAAATTAAATTATTAATTTATCCATAATTAAGTTATAAGTTAGATATTCTCTTTTACATATGTATATTTCTCTTTTATGTACATGGATTTTATTTTTAAGATTTTTCAATTCTTTAAGTTTATTAGTTTTAAGTTTAGCTTTAAACTTGGTACCAGCATGAATTAAATTTTAAGTACTGATAGTTTAAACCGACTGAATTTTTCTGTGATGAAATAATTAATTTTTTATTTACTTTTTATAGTTTCTATATTTTAAATTAAAATGCTTCAAGTTAACTGAGATGCAAGATAAGCACTTGAATTTATATGTACCGTTATTTTATTTATTTAATTCTTTATTAATTTTCAATAACGTTAAGTTAAGATTTAAATTTGGTTGAAATGCGAATATTTAAACTTAATATAAGGTAATAATTAAAATATAAGTAATGTTTGGAATTAACAAAAATTATAATTATAAATTTAAATTTACATTTGGTGCCAATTCTTACGTGTGATAATAAATATGATTAAAATTTACCGTTGTTTGCAAAATAAAAAGAATGAGAGAGGAGCAATCTTATCTCCTCAACATATACCTAATCATATTTAATCTTGAATTATTTTTAATAATTAAGATTAGAACTTGGCACATACATATGTATATGAATGAAATTTAATCAATAATATAGACATTATTCTGATTTACATGATAAATAATTATGTTTTATATGTACATATGCATAATATTTGTTATAATTATAATTGAATTATTTTATTTTATCACCAATTATAAGTTTAGGTTTTTGCTTGAAGACAAATTATATTAAATTTTAACTTGATTTCGAAACAAATATAAAATTTACTGTGATTTGCTAAAAAGCAATCCATTTGATATTTATTATTTATATTATCATTTGAATATTAGATTTAAGACATTTAACCAAAGTCAGTTTGAAATTTACTGTGATTTACAATTTACATATTATTTTTTACATTATCAATTAGATTTTATATATTTAACCGTAGTCAGTAATAATCATAATATTTTTAAGTTATTTCGGATAATTGCCAAATGATCTTATTTTTACGAAGAAGTGAAATTATTAAGAGTTTTCAATACAGTTTCGATCCGATGAAGACTATGAAAAATGTATTCAACCAATCTCATCAGGCTATAGCGACTGAACTGCCACTAACTAACTCTGATTATTTTCCTTTATAAAGACCGGTAGTCGCTATAGCCTGATGAGATTGATTGAATACATTTTTCATAGTCTTCATCGGATTGAAAACTCTAAAGTAGCATGTACATTATCATTTTAAATGATATCATTTAAAATGACGAAAAATTACAAATTTTTTGGATATTCTGCATTTAGTACATCATTTAAATGATACTTCATCATTTAAACCGATATACTATCACTTAAAATGTTATTTACGAAAAAATTATCATTTAAAATGATAATGTATATGCTACTTTAATTTCTCTTCCTAATAATAATTAATATTTATATTATATAAAATATTTATATATATAAAATTTAATTTTAAGGTAGAAACCAATAACTTAAACTGTGGCTTTAAAATTGCGATACGTTTATATAAATAACTATGTAATTTTATTAATGTTAGATATAATAAAAAAGTTTTATTAACAAATTTCCGTATTGAATTTTTAATTTTGTTTCATTTCAAACTTTCAATTTTCCCGCCAAATTTTGCTGACGTTTACACACGCATACATACACAAAAATGTTCCCGCCCATTTTATTTTTGACATTTACACACGCACACATTCATACATTTTCATAATATTGAGTTTAGTCCAGTTAAGACTTTTCGCGACAAGTTTCATACGACTTTTTAGAATAAATCCTAACTCAAACCTAGAAAAAGTCTTAACTAAGTTAAGACTTATTCTAGGTTTTTTGACAAAAAAGTCTTAAGTAAAAATACTTGGGTATGTATGTACACAATAAATAAATGAAAATAAAATATAAAGCTAAATATGTATGTACAATGTTATTTTTCATTGAAAAAACCTTACTAATGTTCAAAGGGAGATTTTGACAGTACCCAACAAGCCCAAGAGCAATGTTGCCCAACAAACATGGTATTGAGTTCCATCCAGTTCCAGCTTCTCGCGACAAGTTTCATAGTGTTTCTTATAATAAAATGGAACTCAAGTGGAGCTTATTCTGAACTAAGCTCAGATTGAGTACTGGAAATTCGAGGTAAAAGGTTGAGGTAAAAATACTTGGCTAGTTACCTTCAATTTACCGATTTTATTATTTTAATATTATAATTATCACGATCTTAAGAAAAAACTTACGCCTACGCAATTACTTAATCATAATGACGTTCTACAAAAAAAAATAAAAATAAAAAAAAATTTATTTTTGGAAACCCAATTTCATCATTTTCAGATTTTTTGTATCAATATGCGGAAAAAAAATTTATGTTTTCAGCTTTGTTATACATAAATACTTGGGTGCCCATTGAAATTTTGTCAAGAGAGGAAAATATTAGAATATTTCATGATATAAAAATATATTTTTGTATCATGAGAATATTCAATATTTTTGTCATGATCATGACGTTGTGCCAATTGAACTTAATTTGTATTTTATGCTCAATTTCTTGTCATTTTATGTTTAATATTTTGACAACCAAAAACAAATTTTTCTGTTTTTTGGGAAAATTTTAGCTTTTTAATATATTTTAGATGAAAATAAAATAAAATTTGTATTATTAAATTAACATAAATAATAAATTGTGGAATATACATATGTAAATATAATATTCCAAAAATTATATTAAATCGAAAAAGGAACCAAATTCAAATTTTTTTCTTATTCTCAAAGAGAGAAATTTTTTATATTCTTATACTACTATAGCGGTTTTTAGTTATAGTGAAACCAGTATCTGAATCAGACTACAAATTTATTTGTTGCTTAATCGAAATGAGCCAAACAGAGCGGAGAAAGTATTTAGTTCAGAAATTTGATATAATTAAAAACAATGTCAGTTATTCTAAGCTACTCCAATCTGCCCAAGATATGAAAGTTATATCGCCCGAAATGATTCACACTATTGAAGTAAGGCTTTAATTTGATTATTAATATTTTTATAAAAATTTGTAACACTTTACATATTCATAGATAGTTTATATTCCAGAAAGGTGTATCCGACCAAGATTCCAAATATAATAAATTATTAAATCAGCTGATCGATATGGGATTATATGCATTTAAAGATTTAGTGTTACACACCGTTTCGTCAAACAACTTGGAGGAACTATTTGTTGACATGACAACAATACAGAGTAAATCTAATCCTTTGGAAGAATTTGATGAAGTATTGATAAAATATCCCAATAAGGAATTGAATGTCATCAAATCAACACAATTCCATCAAAGTTATACTAAGTGCCTGAAAATTTATAGTATGCGTTCGAGGACACGTGGAATTTTATTTTTGGTCAATAATATAAATTTCAAGTCAAATAAGTATAGAAAACGATGCGGTGCTCAATATGATAAATTTTATTTGATTTCGTTATATCGTGGCATGGGTTTCACAATTTTTTATTTCGAAAATTTGTCAGCAAAAGTAACAACAACTCAATTCATTAATTAATTATTTTAAAGTAAAATATTTTTAGGATTTTAGAAATTATGTTGATGATTTAATCGAAAATTATTTGGATGAAACCGATTGTATGGTTATGGCAATATTGACACATGGTGAAGATAGTCAGCCGGTATTTTACGATGAAGTTATTGAGATTAAAGAAATTTTAGGTTTTTTCAGTGACAATTACTGTTCGGTGCTCAAAGGAAAACCAAAAATATTTTTGTTACCATTTTGCAGGTACATTATTGTTATTAAATATTGTTGATTTCAATTTTTGACTTATTTTATCCATTTAGAGGTAATATAGTCGATGTCGGTATTAAATCTATAAGAATATCACACATTCAATTTGATAGCTCTCCAATAAAATTACAGTGGAGTGATATTATAATTTGTTATGGTACTGTTTCTGGATATCAAACATTGAGAAGCCCAGTCGAGGGATCATGGTTTGTAGAAAAATTCTGTAAGGTTTTAGCAAAGGAAGCACACCAAAAAGATTTTGAGACCTTATTGTATGATGTAAAACAAAGTGTAATGGGATTGCGACCAGCTTCTCCAAAATCTCATCGTGAAAACTATTTACAAACGCCAAGTGTAGTCACGATAGATTTTAACAAAATTTTATATTTTAATCCGGGATATTTTGAAAATATGTAATATATAAAAAAATGTTGGACTTTTATTTAAGTTATCGGACACAAACAGCGCATTTTTATATAGCATCGGACTTTTTTTTAAACAGTTTTGTAATTAAAACTTTGGATATGTACATAGTTCATTTAGCAGTAATAAAATCCTTGTATGTCCTTGAGTGGGCTTCGCCGTTTTCTATACATTTGTTGTTTTTGAAAAAGGTAAGTTTCCCAGAACTAAAAGAAAATTCTACAGCAGAAAAATTTTGTGTATTAATTTGTTGGAGTTTTTTTATTGCATCGGAGAGACCAGAGAGGTCAGGCAGATAAACTATCTGAAATATCCGATAATTTTTAATCTGAAAAGATCACAGATAATAAAATTAAATAAAAGTATTTAGTCTTTAAATAATGTATTTTCCATTGTTGTTATGTAGACCCTGCGCCATTGAAATGTTCGGTTTCGATTATTTACTATTTCATGCAATTCTCTCATAGATTTTACCTCATTCGCTATTTTTTTTTTACTTTTTCAGCATATTTGACGTCTTATGAGATATTTAAAACCAAACTAAGGATGACTTATTCGTTTGGTTTCAATTTAGTAGTCAAAGAGTTAATTATAAAATGGGTCGCTCTAAATTAAATGCTGACGAAAAACCCAATATTTTGCAACTAAAGGCAAAAAACTACACATTCACAAATTGCAAGAGTAATTTAGTGTAGCCAAACAGCCGTTAGAAAGTTTTTAAGGTACTATTCCGAAAATCGAGAAGTCGGTTCTGATGCAAAGAGAAAAACTTCTGGTCCAACAGATCGAATTTCAGACATTTGGAACTTAAACAACAATTTGCTAGGAACTTAGTCTCTATGCTTGCCGACCTGCGAGAAAATCATTACTGACATCTAAAATGGGAGCTGTAAGCCTCAAATTCGCAATAGAATGAGAGAACTGAATGCCCGAGGACTGGCGTTTGTTCATATGCTCGGATGAATCCAAGTTCAATATCTTTGGACCCGATGTAAGGATAAGTATTCGGCGAGGAGAAGGCAAACGGTATTTAACAGAATGTATTTCACCGACAGTAAAACATTCACCATACGTTAGGGCTCGGGAAGCCATAACAGCCTTTGGAGTTTTATCACTACGCCTTCTGGATAGTTCAGTAAACGGAGAAAATTATATAAAAAAATTATCGAAACCTGCTTCGTGACTATTGAGGACCCGACTCAATACATCGGTTTCCGCTCTACCAGGGCGATTCACCTCCGTGCCATATGGCATGCATTGTAAGTTATTGACGTTACCTGTGACGTAAGAATGCTTAATTTTAATGTGAAATTTTTTTAGGTAGCCGAATTTAAAAATAGCTTGGTGATTGAGTCATTACCCTGGACAGGAAATAGTCCTGACCTTAATATTTTTGAAAATATTTGGTAGTTCATAACAAAGAAGATCAAAAAATACCAGCTGAAAAGTGGCAAAGAGCAGAAAAAACTTATAGAAAAAGCCTACAAAAATTTCATGTTAAGTGTCTTGTGTTACTGAAAGTGTTTTAAAAATGTTAAAGTTTAAATTGTATGTATTTATCAATTAAAACATAGTAAATTTATGATCTAATTTAATTTCAAAAACGTTTAGTGCCCCAAAGATTTATTTATCACATCTCACACTTGTCTACTACCGGCAAATGTCGAAACTTGTATCAATTTCAAAGGTTTTAGACCTCTAATTTCACTTTTTCTGAGCCTGGGGTAACTAGTTACCCCGTGTGGCCGCTAAGGGTACGAAAAGACACTTTTGGTTTGTTTTTTTGGTTTGGCAAGTTCTCTGAAAACTTTGCTTCTAATTCTTACTCGATATCTGTACACAATTCAGCTTTAATCCTGAGGGAATAATATACGTGTAACAATTTTTTCGATCGCTTGAAAGTTAGACGATTCCTTATTGGCGAATGCACGTGTGCCCAGCCAGAAAATAATATTTCTTCAATTTGTGCTGATGATTCCGGAATTTTAAGTAATAGCTTTGCCATTTGCGATAAAATGGGATGCTTTATTTCAGCCATGTTCTAAAAAACTATGGGTTTTTTATGTTTTTCTCATAGAGCATTTTCAAATATGTGCTTTGATATCTAAATTCATCCCATTCTTCTATCCCCACTCCGCTTAATTTTTTAAAGAAACATTGTGTATTTTTTCTAAATGATCCTTTGTAAGTTTGCCAATATCCATATGAGGATGCAAATAAAATGCTGTTAAGGCATATTCGTTCAAAGCCATTAACTTCCGAATATTCAAATTCAATTTAAATTTAATTGGCAATTTAAGATCTAACCACAAATTATCCGCATCGGCAATTGAAAATGAAGACGATTGGCACATTTTAATGATATTGCATATTTGTTCGATTTTTTAATTTTAGACTCAGCTGCTACGATCTTCATCTGCTCCAAGTCCTTAATTAGAGAACGGTAAGCATCTCTGTATGAGCACCATCGTGCTTGTATTCTTTGAGTACAGTACGTAGTCACCTTCTCTGTTATTGCTATATTCAATACGTTCTTTGCCAACAAGTTGGCGGTATGGCTATTGCAAGTACTTTGCAATAAAACGTGGTTGGTAAGTTTTCCCATTTTGACCATAGTACCTATGTACTTGTATTATCGGAAACAACCGTATATACTTTAGTGTTGTATAGCTGCTTAGCAATGTATACCGATTGCAGCAAAATTTCGGCTAATCTTGCTCCTGTTTCACTTTCACCTGTTAGGTACCAAGCTATAAGAAGGCTTGCTCGTCAATGGCATGATGCAGCATAGATGTGTTGCTAGAACTGTTTTTCTAACCATCTATTAATAGCACTGACTCATCAGAAATACTGCCTTTACCCTTTAGCAAATGAAATGCATTTTGGATACGCATTGTCTAATAAAGTTGTTGATAGTGCTTTTCTTTCTGGAAGTTTACACTTAATTTGTCAAATTATTTTGCAACTACTGAATTTGCTTTATTGAATTTTTTTAAAGTTCTGTTCTGAATTTATGAGGTTGTGAAATTGTACCCAGTTTCATTGTACCAACAATCTAAACAATTATTCTTAGCGTTTTTTTCGTATCCCTGAGAAATTATAGCATAATATAGTACTTCTTTTGCGAACCTAGAATGTTTTATTTTTGGTCTCCTTGCTCTAGGTTATTAATTCTGGCTATATGGTTGATTTAGGAACTTCAAATATAAGCGTAGTTCGCAGAAGTAATTAAATCTATACATATAGGAAAAAACAACAAGAAACATTTGATTGTCTACGATTTTTCTACATTGTCTACACATTGTCTACATTGTCTACGTCAAAAACTATTGTCGACACTTACATGTAGACAATATTAAATTACGTGTAGACGCACAACACTGAACAAAGAGCTTAATATAATTTTAGGACTAGCAGCGAATAACGGTTATGCATCTAAGACTATATTAAAGCTATTCAACAGAAAACTGAAAACACACATTTTTAAATTTATTTAAAAACACTTGTTAAATATTTTGCAAAATTCCAAAAGGTTTAAAAATCACTCGATCGATTTCGGCTTGTTAGGCCATCATCAGGAGTATCTACTCCTGTTCAGGAGTATCAGGAGTATCTATAGGGATGATGGCCTAACAAGCCGAAATCAATCGAGCTATTTTTTAAACCTTTTGTAATTTTGCGAAACATTTAACAAGTGTTTTTAAATAAATTTAAAAATGTGTGTATTAAGTGTGTTTCGCCAAGTGCCTACGGCAGAAAGTGTAAAAAGCAGAAAACTGAAACATAAAGCTTTAGCTAACATTTATCCACCTGATGATAGCCCAATGCCGAAAAATTAGAACCGCTTAGAGTAAATAGGAAAAACTAGCCAACGGATTAGTAAGATCGTGACACAATATACAGATATTAGCTTTGCTTTTTATAACAATAATACGATAAAGAAAATGATTTTTAACAACAAACCAAGAATTGATCGCCTTTCCAAGTCTGGCGTTTATAAGATCAATTGCAATGATTCTAGTTCCTCTTATATCGGACAGACTGGGCGCAATTTTGAAGTTACAGTTAAAGAACATTTATCTGGTAGCCATGAATCATCCCTTTATAATTATTTAACGTTAGAAAATCACACATCCAGTTTAAACAATTTAGAAATATTACATGTACAACCAAAAAGCAGACGTTTAGACAACTTAGAATCTTACGAAATCCGAAAAGCTATATTTCTTAACCAAAATATCCTCAACGAACAGAGAGAAATCCGTTTCTCACCAATTACCGACCCCGCACTGTTTTATTCCCATACTCATGCCATCCCACAAAATGACTAATACGTCGGGTTATAATAAAATAAAGAAGGAATAAAACAACATCTGGAATTTTGTTACTCGGCCGTTGACTAATAAATAATCATATACCTGTGTTTAACTCACCCCCCTTTTAATTTTAATATTTATTGCTCTAACCTTTTTTATTGTTTGCCACTCCCACATTTTTTATTTGTATCTTTTTGTTTTAGTGTTTGCTTTTTCCAACTATAACTACATTTTTATTTTTACAGTTTGGTAGATACTCCTGATGATGGCCTATAACAAGCCGAAATCGATCGCGTGTTTTTTTAAAAATTTAGAAAATGTGTGTATTATTTAGTGTGTTTCGCCAAGTGCCTCCGGCAGAAAGTGTAAAAAGTTTTACAGAAATTGTTTACAGGGCAAAAGTTTCAGAGTAATAAAAATTGGTATTTACAAACTATAAAAATTGCACCACTGTATATAAATACGTTTCAATTCGCCGCTGTAAGAAAAATAGTAGCCTTTGATGAAACGAAATGTAAAACACCAAATCATAACAAGTCATCCTTGCTTGAAACTTACAGGAAGAAGAATGAATGAGAATATTTTCAGGCACTTCCCCTGTAGACATAGGACAGTTACCTATTTTTATAGCAATGAGATTAGATGGGGCCATTTCCGCGAATTAAACCCTAGAGAGTAATACTTTATGAAAAAATCATGTCGAAAAATAACCACTCGGCTAAGTCATGGTCCCGTAAAATCAAGATATGTAGCTTTACTTCAACAAATTTGTTACCGTAAATTACCAGAGCATAATTTACGTTTATAAAGTCTAGTTATATTTTTTGAATATCATTTTAGCACTAACCCGGAAATTTTACGGTTATAGAGTGAATTTACATTTTGTGAATAGGGGCATAAATTTCAGAACCCTGTAAATGAAAAAATGATTTATAGCAAATTAAATTTTTGAAATTCTAAGAATATAGACTGGAATCTTAGACTTTTTAAGTCAGTCATATCACCTTTTCTAAAAGTTTATAAGCACTTGTTAAGATTAATTTCATATTACAATATAAATTGAAGTAATTTAGAAAATGTAGCTTTTTTTATTTTTTATTTTATAGCAAAATTGTTTTGCTATAAAATAAAAAACAAAAAAAAAACTTTGTCTTGGTCTCTTATATGGAGCATCAGATTATTTTTCCCATGGAATACAGGCTTAATGCCTCGCTTTTTTTGTTTTTTATTTTATAGCAAAACAATTTTGCTATAAAATAAAAAAACACGTTGGCTTTGTCTCCTATATGGGGCATCAAATTATTTTTCTCTTTTCTTTTTTTTGACAGTTAGTCAATTTTTCCAATGGAATACAGAAACATACAGATTTCCCATGGAATACATATAGAAAATGGTGGTTCGGAATTATTTAGGCGAAGCCCACTCAAGGACAATTATGACAATATGTTTTTACAGGTACGGCAATATATGAGTGTAAGAGTAAGAGTAAGAGTTAACAGAGTTTATTTACTGTATACAGGTTGAAGCCGAACCACAGAGAACTCAAATGCTCAGAACTATAAGTAGAGGAAAATACATTTTATTACTGCTAAATGAGCTATGTACATATTCAAAGTTTTAATCCCAAAAGTGTTTAAAAAAAACCGTCGGATGCTATATAAAAATGCGCTGTTTGTGTCCGATAACATATTTATAATAAAAGAACCGCCGAACATTTTTTTTTATATATTATTTTCAAAATATCCCGGATTAAAATATAAAATTTTGTTAAAATCTATCGTGACTACACTTGGCGTTTGTAAATAGTTTTCATGATGAGATTTTGGAGAAGCGGGTCGCAATCCCATTACACTTTGTTTTACATCATACAATAAGGTCTCAAAATCTTTTTGATGTGCTTCCTTTGCTAAAACCTTACAGAATTCTTTTACAAACCATGATCCCTCGACTGAGCTTCTCAATGTTTGATATCCAGAAACAGTACCATAACAAATTATAATATCACTCCACTGTAATTTCAATCGAGAGCTATCAAATTGAATGTGTGATTTTCTTATATATTTAATACCGATATCGGCTATATTACCTCTAAATGGATAAAATAAGTCAAAAATTAAAATCTACAATATTTAATAACAATAATGTACCTGCAAAATGGGAACAAAAATATTTTTGGTTTCCCCTTGAGCACTGAACAGTAATTGTCACTGAAGAAACCTAAAATTTCTTTAATCTCAATAACTTCATCGTAAAATACCGGTTGACTATCTTCACCATGTGTCAATATTGCCATCACCATACAATCGGTTTCATCCAAATAATTTTCGATTAAATCATCAACATAATTTCTAAAATCCTAAAAATGTTTACTTTAAAATAATTAATTAATGAATTTCATTCAGTTAAGTTGAGTTGTTGTTACTTTTGCTGATAAATTTTCGAAATAAAAAATTTTGAAACCCATGCCACGATATAATGAAATCAAATAAAATTTATCATATTGAGCACCGCATCGTTTTGAATACTTTTTTGACTTGAAATTTATATTATTGACCAAAAATAAAATTCCACGCGTTTTCGAGCGCATACTATAAATTTTCAGACATTTAGTATAACTTTGATGGAATTGTGTTGATTTGATGACATTCAATTCGGTATTGGGATATTTTATCAATACTTCATCAAATTCTTCCAAAGGATTAGATTTACCCTGTATTGTTGTCATGTCAACAAATAGTTCTTCCAAGCTGCTTGCCGAAACGGTGTGTAACACTAAATCTTTGAATGCATATAATCCCATATCGATCAAATGATTTAATAATTTATTATATTTGGAATCTTGGTCGGATACATCTTTCTGTAATATAAACTATCTATATGTAAAGTGTTACAAATTTTTATAAAAATATTAATAATCAAATGAATGCCTTACTTCAATAGTGTGAATCATTTCGGGCGATATAACTTTCATATCTTGGGCAGATTGGAGTAGCTTAGAATAACTGACATTGTTTTTAATTATATCAAATTTCTGAATTAAATACTTTTTCCGCTCTATTTGGCTCATTTCGATTAAACAACAAATGAACAAATAAATTTGTAGTCTGATTCAGGTAATGGTTTAACTATGACTAAAAACCTCTATAGTAGCTGTAGTTATACCACAGTAAAATAATTTTGTTATCTTATCGCAAATTATAACACATTGGTTATATATAGACTTATATACATACAGTTCCGATTATTTGTGACGTTTTTTCTCAAAAATTACACTAGTGTTAATTTTTAATGATAACAGAAAAGTGTAGCAGCTACACAAATTAAGTACAAAAATATGACGTCACATATAAAATTGAATCGGTATAGTTTGAACTAAATTAGTTCTTTTTCTGTTCACGCACCTGTTATAAGTCACTTAATCTTTCAGATTTTGGAAAGTTGTTATATTTTTTGGGTAAAGAGGACCCCCCGATTTACCAAAATATAGTTGTTTCCTTGGGTGAGAAGATGATGATGGAATAAATTTGTAAAATACAATCGCATATGAAATTACAATAGGGACCGGCACTCACCTGTCCTAAGTGCCGTACCTTCTAGATTTTGGAAAGGTGTTATTTTTATTTGTTAGAGAGCATGCTCGATTATTCAAAAATATTTCTGTCCTCCTCTTGTGTTCGAATTATAGACCAGAAGAATATTTAATTTGGGTCGTTGTGTCGCTTCGTGTACGATGTTTGAGCCCAACGGCGAAAATTTTCTAAGCCAAATTTACAAATTACTTATTTTGAAGGTTTTTTGGAATATGCTACGTTAATTGGAGATAGAGCATCCTTGACTGCTTCAAATGGAAAAAATTAGCAAATCTAACTTTCATATGAAATTTCAAATAGGAACGGTATCCTTAAGTCACTTATTGTCTTTTAGACTATAGGAAGATGTTTCTTTTGTTGGACCAAATTTCATTCTAAATTTCAAATTCCAATTTTAAAATTTAAAATTCCAAATTCTAAATTTCAAATTTCAAATTCCAAATCCAAAATTTCATATTCCAAATTTTAAATTCCAAATTTCAGATATCAAATCCCAAATTTCAAATTCTAACTTTTAAGTTTCAAATCTTAAATTTTAAATTCCAAATTTGAAATTCCAAATCTCAAATTGCAAACCTGAAATTTCAATTTTCAAATTCTAAATTTCAAATTTTAAATTCCAAAATTAAATTCCAAATTTCATATCCTAAATTTTAAATTTCAAATTTCAAACTTTAAATCTTAAATCCCAAACTTCAAATTTTAAATTTTAAATTTCAAATTCCAAATTTCAAATTCTAAATTTCAAATTCCAAAATCCAAATTTCAAATTCCAAATTTTAAATTCAAAATTTCAAATTCAAAATTCCAAACCACAAATATCAAATTCCAAATTCATTCATATCCTAAATTATAAATTTCAAATTCCAAAATTCAAATTTCAAATTCCAAATTTTAAATTCAAATTTTCAAATCCAAACTTCAAACTTTAAATTCCAAATTTCTTACCTTAAATTTTAAATTTCAAATATCAAACTACAAATTTTAAACCCCAAACTCCAAATTTCCAATTCCAAATTTCAAATTCCACATTTCAAATTCCAAATTTCAAATTCCAAATTTCAAATCCAAAATCCCAAATTCAAAACCTAACATATCAAATTTCAAATTCCAAATTTCAAACTTTAAATTCCAAATTTCATATGCTAAATTTTAAATTTTAAATCTCATATTTCAAATTTCAAACTTCAAATTTCATACTTCAAATTTTAAATTCAAATTTTCAAATCCAAACTTCAAACTTTAAATTTATTTATTTATTTATTTTATTTATTTATTTATTTATTTTTATTTATTTCATTACAAAAATTATAACTACATCACATATACATAAAACGGAAGAAAAAAAAAATGAAATAAATAAGGAAGTGCCTTTTGACCCACAAGGTATGGCAGGCATCCCTATAGCTAATACTAATAAAATAATAAAATACAAGGTATGGCAGGCATCCCTATAGCTAATACTAATAAAATAATAAAATACAATAATTGGAATAAAAATAGTAAAAAAAAAAAATATACTACACAATATAACCAATACGATGTAATAATCAAATAACAAAAAATAATTTAAGCAATTTAAAAAGATTTGTTATCATATATAAAAAAGAAAAATCAGTTTTAAATTATTGAACCCCTCATTTCAAAGACAACATCATTCCCTATTAATGCAAAAACTTACCACTCCTCAAATAACTAGCATACAAAATTATAAGTGAAAAATTAAATAATGATTCTAAACAAAAAATCAATATTACTAAATTGGAGTAGCCAAACTTTCAAACTTGCCAGGAATTTAGATTTAGAATTCAAGCTACGGATATCAATCGGAAGTTTATTAAAAATGGTTGGAGCAGTTACTAAAAAATAATTATAAAAATGCGTTTTGTAAAATTTTGGAACGCTTCTGAAATGCATGAAATTTTTACGCAGTAAATAACTGTGACAACTCAAATAACGATTGCCACTAATTTCAAAATATTTATTCATAACCTTAAAAACATAAAGATGTTTCAAAGGAAGAAGTTTACTGCTCAAGAATAATGGCCAAGAAGGGCTACGTTTATTCTTGAAATGCATCAATCTAACTACATGCTTTTGAGCTACTACTAATGGTCTGATCGTCTCAAAATATGTACCTCCCCAGCAACAAATACCATAACGCAGTCTGGACTCAATTAAGGCGTGATAAAATATTTTAAGAATACCAGGTGGACAGTGTGACCGCTATTATTGAACAGAACAATTGGACAGAATTTTTAAATCGTGATTAATGTATGATACTGCAGAAGTATAATCACAACTATTATATGCAAACGCTAGATCATCAGCAAAGGCAATAACTTTACCTTTAAAATTTTGTTTAAAAATAGAATTAATGTAAATTAAAAATAAAATTGGTCCAAGTACAGATCGTTGGGGGACACCCGCTTGTAGCACCGATAAGTCACTGAAATTATTTTTGCGACCGATTAGTGATGAATGACTTGAACCAGTTGAATATGCAACCTCGAAAACCAATATTCATCAGCTTATCCAAAAGGATACCATGATCTACCATATCAAAAGCCTTAGTAACATCCACAAATAGGCCGGCTACTGTACTCGAATTATTAATTATTATTAGTTCGATCAAAGCATCCTCTGTACCCAAACCAGAACGAAAACCAAATTGACATTTACTGAAATAGTTAAAGCTATTCAGGAATTCTGTCATTCGTAATTTAACTGCTTTTTCAAAAATCTTGGAAATAACAGAAAGGATAGATATTGGCCTATAGTTACTCAACAACAGACGATCGCCCTTCTTAAAGAGAGGAATAACCGTGGCAATTTTCAGTGATTTCGGAAATGTACCTTCGGTTATACTACGGTTAAACAATGCACTTAAAATGTCAACAATGTTGAAGCTAATCCTTTTAATAATTGCACTACTAAAACCAAACAAATCTGTAGAATGTTTATCCTCAAGGGAATTGATAATGAAAAATAATTCCATGGAAGAAATTGGACGAAAGAAAAAATTTAGGTTGGGGCTCAAATCAAGTATAACGGAGTTATCAACTAATTGGGAATTATTGTTAAATTCCAGACGCGCTTTTGAAACTATATTACAAAAGTAATTGTTAAAAGAATTAGCAATGTCAGCTGGGGATGAGAGCTTATAATTTTGTTCGTCTAATATTTCATTAATTTCATTATTTGAAGTACCTTCGTTAAGTATTTCATTCAATAAGGACCATTGCTGCTTACTATTATTACCTGCTTTTTGGAATTTACTCAAATAATATCTATTTTTAGTTTCTTTAATAACCTGATTCAGATTTTTGGCAAACTGGTGAAAATAATTTTTCAAAGTTAAATTATTGGGTTGTTTTTTTACTTTTCTACTGATTTTATTTTTTTTGATTACCTTCTTGATCAACGAATAGTTCATCCAAGGTTTCAATCTATGAAATTTCCTATGTGGTTTAATAAAAAATTTACTTTGGGATATGTAGTGGGTGAGTTTAGCAATAAACAAATCAAAAGCTTCTGAAATATCAACTGTAGATAACACAGCATTCCAAAACTCTACTAATAACATATCGTTTAAAAGTTCAAAATTTAACCGAAATTGATGATTAACTCCAGACCTCTTGATTCGGGAGACAAAGTTTTCATTAAACATCAAGTTGACAAAAACGGCGCAATGATCAGTAATGCATAAATCTTCAACTAAAGAATTTATCGCAACATTAGAGAGTCTGTAAAAAACATGGTCAATACATGATGAAGATAAGCTAGAAATTCTAGTCGGAACATTTACCTCAGAGACTAAACCATTACTTGACATTAAAAATTTATACTCATCAATTAGCATAGAATTATTTAGAAGGTTGATATTAAAATCACCCAAAACTAATAAATTATTACATTTTATTTTAATAAATTCCAAATTTCTTACCTTAAATTTTAAATTTCAAATATCAAACTACAAATTTTAAACCCCAAACTCCAAATTTCCAATTCCAAATTCCAAATTTCAAACTTTAAATTCCAAATTTCATATGCTAAATTTTAAATTTCAAATCCCATATTTCAAAATCCAAATTTCAAATTTCTAATTCCAAATTTCCAATTCCAAATTTCAAATCCAAAATCCCAAATTCTAAACCTAACATATCAAATTTCAAATTCCAAATTTCAAACTTTAAATTCCAAATTTCATATGATAAATTTTAAATTTCAAACCTCATATTTCAAATTTCAAACTTCAAATTTCATACTTCAAATTTTAAACCACAAACTCCAAATCTCCAATTCCAAATTCCAAATTTCAAATTCCAAATTTCAAATCCCAAATCTCCAATTCCAAACCTAACATATCAAATTTCAAACTTTAAATTCCAAATTTCATATGCAAAATCCCAAATTCCAAACCTAACATATCAAATTCCAAACTTCAAACTTTAAATTCCGAATTTTAAATTCCAAATTTCATATCCTAAATTATAAATTTCAAATTCCAAAATCCAAATTTCAAATTCCAAATTTTAAATTCAAATTTTCAAATCCAAACTTCAAACTTTAAATTCCAAATTTCTTACCTTAAATTTTAAATTTCAAATATCAAACTACAAATGTTGAACCCCAAACTCCAAATTTCCAATTTCCAATTTCAAATTTCAAATTCCAAATCCCAAATCCCAAATCTCAAATTCAAAACCTAACATCAAATTTCAAATTCCAAATTTCAAACTTTAAATTACAAATTTCATATGCTAAATTTTAAATTTCAAATCTCATATTTCAAATTTCAAACTTCAAATTTCACACTTCAAATTTTAAACCACAAACTCCAAATCTCCAATTCCAAATTCCAAATTTCAAATTCCAAATTTCAAATCCCAAATCCCAAATGTCAAATTCCAAACCTAACATATCAAATTTCAAATTTCAAACTTTAAATTCCAAATTTCAAATTCCAAATTTTAAATTCAAACATTCAAATTCAAAATTCCAAACCTCAAATATCAAATTCCAAACTTTAAATTCCGAATTTTAAATTCCAAATTTCATATCCTAAATTATAAATTTCAAATTCCAAAATCCAAATTTCAAATTCCAAATTTTAAATTCAAATTTTCAAATCCAAACTTCAAACTTTAAATTCCAAATTTCTTACCTTAAATTTTAAATTTCAAATATAAAACTACAAATTTTAAACAATAAACTCCAAATTTCCAATTCCAAGTTTCAAATTTCAAATTCCAAATTTCAAATCCCAAATCTCAAATTTTAAACCTAACATATCAAATTTCATATTCCAAATTTCAAACTTTAAATTCGAAATTTCATATGCCAAATTTTAAATTTCAAATCCCATATTTCAAAATCCAAATTTAAAATTTCAAATTCCAAATTTCAAATTCCAAATTTTTAATTCCAAATTTCAAATCCAAAATCCCAAATTCCAAACCTAACATATCAAATTCCAAATTTCAAACTTTAAATTCCAAATTTCATATGCTAAATTTTAAATTTCAAATCTCATATTTCAAATTTCAAACTTCAAATTTCATACTTCAAATTTTAAACCACAAACTCCAAATTTCAAATTCCAAATTCCAAATTTCAAATTCCAAATTTCAAATCCCAAATTCCAAACCTAACATATCAAATTTCAAACTTTAAATTCCAAATTTCATTTGCTAAATTTTAATATTAAATTCCAAATTTCATATGCTAAATTTTAATTTTCAAATCTCATATTTCAAAATCCAAATTTCAAATTCCAAATTTCAAATCCAAAATCCCAAATTCCAAACCTAACATATCAAATTTCAAACTTTAAATTCCAAATTTCATATGCTAAATTTCAAATTTCAAATCTCATATTTCAAATTTCAAGCTTCAAATTTCATACTTCAAATTTTAAACCACAAACTCCAAATTTCCAATTTCTAATTCCAAATTTCGAATCCCAAATCCTAAATTCCAAACCTAACATATCAAATTTCAAATTTTAAATTCCAAATTTCAAATTCTAAATTTCAAATCCCAAATTCCAAACCTAACATATCAGATTTCAAACTTTAAATTCCAAATTTCATATGCTAAATTTTAATTTTCAAATCTCATATTTCAAAATCCAAATTCCAAATTTCAAATCCAAAATCCCAAATTCCAAACCTAACATATCAAATTTCAAATTCAAAATTTCAAACTTTAAATTACAAATTTCATATGCTAAATTTTAAATTTCAAATCTCATATTTCAAATTTCAAACTTCAAATTTCATACTTCAAATTTTAAACCACAAACTTCAAATTTCCAATTCCAAATTCCAAATTTCAAATTCCAAATTTCAAATCCCAAATCCCAAATTCCAAACCTAACATATCAAATTTCAAATTTCAAACTTTAAATTCCAAATTTCAAATTCCAAATTTTAAATTCAAAATTTCAAATCCAAAATTCCAAACCTCAAATATCAAATTCCAAATTTCAAACTTTAAATTCCAAATTTTTTACCTTAAATTTTAAATTTCAAATATCAAACTGCAAATTTTAAACCCCAAACTCCAAATTTCCAATTCCAAATTTCAAATTTCAAATTCCAAATATCAAATCCCAAATCTCAAATTTCAAACCTAACATCCCAAGTAACAATTTTGCTCTAGATATGCTTTAAGAGCGCCTTTAGAGCTACTTTATAGAGCCACAAGCTCTCATTTTTGCTTTAGAAGCGCTGCTAGAACTTTTATGAAGCTTCTTTAAAGCAAAAGTAGCGCTCTTAGAGCTAGATTTTTGCTCGATAAGTATAGTTTCTATCGCTTTTATAACGTACCTACGCTCTATAAGGTACTTAAATAAGAGCAACTCGAACATTTATAATAGAGCGCACAGCTCTATAAAATTTTAGATTTTGGAAGCTAACTGCTTTAAATGTGAATCATGTAACATCATTTAAAACAAAAAATTGCTGGCAAACTTCGTATTATTGAATAGCAATAACAAAATTAACAATTTCGACGCAAACGAATTATTCCGAATATAGACATTTGATTTTACTTATAACATTTTTCTAAAATTGTTTCGATTGAATAAAACTCGAACATAAATATCAATATTTATTTACTATTTGTGGTTTGTAAATACTGAAATGTCTATGCAGTTTTATTTTTATGGTGAAAGCTAGTACGATACCTACTAAATTATAAATTGGCCACTCAAATCTGTAACATTTAAAATCTAAATAAATATTTATTGAAAGCAAAAAAAAAAGTCATATTTTCATGAAAAGTTAAATTTTATGTTTTCTTAAAAATTGGTTTAGTTGCTTTAACCTAATCTTGTGGAAACCGCTGTATTTTGCGGCTCTACATTGTAATAATTGGTCCAAATGTTAATAGCTAAAAATATTATTTGAACATGGCCGACAAGTTACAAATTTTTTATTAGTCAAAAATGGACGATTTTATGTTATTGTTATATACTAATTTAGAGCATTCTCTCTCTAAATATTTTATTGTACAGCTTGGCGCTCTTAAAGATAATAATTTTATCCTTGTTTGAAGTTTGTATAGAGCGAGTAGCGTTATATTTGAAATATTTTTCTATGGTAGAGATATTAGCTGAATTACATAAGAAATCGATACTTTAATACAGGAGTTAGTTCTATAAAAAATTAAAAATTGCTAACTGGTTTTTTGACCACTGTAATAAAGCAAATTAGCGGCACTAATTTTCGTTTACTACCTCTTCTGCGCCACACGTACCAATGTGACATATTAAAATTAAGAAAAAACAAAAAGAAAGAAATGCTTCATAATGCACTAAACTTATTTTTCCTGCTCTAAAAGGGTATAAGTTATATAAAACAGCTGTATATTAGGAAACTACCAGTTTGTTTATTACCGATAAGCACTAAAACAGTGTAAAATTATGGTATATTACAGCAAACTAATATATAATCAATAAGCTCTAAATGTGTTTTAATACAGCTCTTAAACAGGAAAAATTAGGCTCTTAGAAACATTTTATTCTATGACATACCCGCCTCTATATGAGAAGATGATTTAGCTCTAATTGTGGTTATAGAGCTTACTAATAAAGCTAAATGCTCTACAACCAAATAGAGCTAAAACCATAAAGAAACAATGAATTAGAGCAGCATACATTTTGCGTAAAGCTACGAATATAAAAAAAAATTATTGTGGAGCCGTTAGACTCATTTTATCGCTTTTAGAACTGTAATAGAGCTCGTTGTTGCTCGCAGCTTTAAAAATTGTTACTTGGGATATCAAATTTTAAATCCCAAATTTCAACCTTTAAATTCCAAATTTCATTTGCTAAATTTTAAATTTCAAATCCCATATTTCAAAATCCAAATTTAAAATGTCAAATTCCAAATTTCAAATTCCAAATTTCCAATTTCAAATTTCAAATCCAAAATCCCAAATTCCAAACCTAACATATCAAATTTCAAATTCCAAATTTCAAACTTTAAATTCAAAATTTCATATGCTAAATTTTAAATTTCAAATCTCATATTTCAAATTTCAAACTTCAAATTTCATACTTCAAATTTTAAACCACAAACTCCAAATTTGCAATTCCAAATTCCATATTTCAAATTCCAAATTTCAAATCCCAAATCCCAAATCTGAAATTCCAAACCTAACATATCAAATTTCAAACTTTAAATTCCAAATTTCATATGCTAAATTTTAATTTTCAGATCTCATATTTCAAAATCCAAATTTCAAATTTCAAATTCCAAATTTCAAGTCCAAAATCCCAAATTCCAAACCTAACATATCAAATTTCAAATTCCAAATTTCAAACTTTAAATTCAAAATTTCATATGCTAAATTTTAAATTTCAAATCTCATATTTCAAATTTCAAACTTCAAATTTCATACTTCAAATTTTAAACCACAAACTCCAAATTTCAAATTCCAAAATCCAAATTTCTAATTTTAAATTCCAAATTTCAAATCCCAAGTTCCACATTCCAAACCTCAAATTTCAATTTTCAAATTCCTATAACTTCTAACTTTAAATTACAAATTTTTAACCCCAAATTTCAAATCCCAAATTCTAAATTCCAAACTTCAAACTATAAATTCCAAATTTCATATCGTAAATTTTAAATTTCAAACTTTAAATTTTAAACCCCAAACTCCAAATTTCAAATTCCAAAATCTAAATTTCAAATTTCAATTCCAAATTTCAAATCCCAAATTCCAAACCTCAAATATCAATTTTCAAATTCCAAACTTCAAACTTTAAATTTCAAATTTTAAATTCCAAATACATTGTTGTTACCGCTCCGATGTTTTTTAATGCGCTACCAGAACACATTAGACGTCACATTTGCTCTAAACAATTCTTGCCGCATGTTAGAAATTGGCATCATGTGAATCATTGGAATCAATGCCTGCTACTGAATCCACAAGGCATCTACTGTTTTATTTTTTAATTTATCTACATAGTTAAGCTAGTAAAATAAAAATAATAATAATAATAAAAATAATTTCATATCGTAAATTTTAAATTTAAAATTTCATATATCAAACTTGAAATTTTAAAACAATAAGATTCTTTATCCTTTTTATAGACACAACATATTAATATATTAATAATAATGGCATTCATTTTTTTCAAAGGAAAGTTTTCATTTTTTTAGAGTCAATACATTTTATATTGACTCTCGGGTTAAAGTACGGGGGGGATTTTGATATTTCTACTTTTTTTGGTAGATATATTATAAATGACTGGCCTCTACATTTTTCTGATTAACAAGTCGAAAATGTTGTGAATGCCATTATTATTAATATATTGTGTCTATAAAAAGCCGAAAGAATCTTATTGATTTAATACAGACAAACAAACTTCTCTTTCTTTTGAAATTTTAAACCCCAAACTCCAAATTTTAAATTCCAAATTCCAAAATCCAAATTTCAAGTTCCAAACTAAAGTTTCAAGTTTAAATTCCAAATTTTCATATCGTAAATTTTAAATTTCAAATTTCAAACTTCAAATATCAAACTACAAATTTTAGACCCCAAACTTCAAATTTCAAATTCTAAATTCTGAATTCCAAATTTCAAAATCCAAATTTCAAATTTCAACTTCCAATTTTAAACCACAAACTCCAAATTTCAAATTCCAAATTTAAAATTCCAAAATCCAAATATCAAATTTCAAATTTCAAACTTCAAATTTCAAATCCCAAACTTCAAATTTTATATTCTGTCAACGCATTTCATCAAAATTATTTCCATTTCATATCCAAATACTTTTACTTGTGAGTGTTTCGTGTGCGTACTCGTCTTATTCAACTATAATCACAAATATTTGGATCAATGCCCCCTATAATACAGGCCATCATGTGAAAGGAAAAATAAATATTTACGTCAATAAAAATTAAAACGTATAAAAAACAGTGTCAGCGGTGTTGTGTTCTGTCTTCTGTGGTATTTGGTTGTGAATAAAATGCCTTATTATCCTTCGCTAATATAGGATTTGAATCCACTGTTGTTTTTTACAAACACTCTTTCTGCTAATTTTGTCTTGCAGTATAGAGTAAGAAATTTAATATGTTTTACTAAAGCGATTAAAATAGGCACACCTTTCCTAATATCAACCAACGCAAGTTCTAAATCCTAGTCATTATATCGTAGTTTATGGAATTTCTGAAATTTCTTACGTGTTTTTACAAATTTTCTTTGCGTTCGTGCCATGGTTCGTTACCTAAGTACATCAGCCCATTATTTACGGTAGTTATCACGTTTACACATTATCTAAATTTTTATAGAATAAGGCTGCTGTCTTAAGTTATTTTC
This sequence comes from Tipula helvola, assembly GCA_963556165.1. NCBI lineage: Eukaryota > Metazoa > Arthropoda > Insecta > Diptera > Tipulidae > Tipula > Tipula helvola. Next base: position 341,034,342 of record OY744482.1, on the reverse strand, counting down.
TAAAATTTGAGAAGATGTTATTTTTTGCTGAAATGGTCTTAGAAGTAAACTTTATTTAACGGTTTTTGTAAATTTAAATTGTGCAATATCCAAATTTTCCTAAAGAGTCCCAAAACACTGTTTACTAAAACATAATTGATTTATTCTAGTAGTACATTCTCAGGAAAGACGATTTTTGTGATAATTATTTGAATTTTAGAACAAACTTCACAGCTATAAATTTGATGCTCGAAATTTACAATTCAAAATATCAATAAAATGAGCATCGACGCAGAAAATATGAGGTTGGTGTAAATAATTCCAAACGACAATTTTTTTTAAGGTTTATATTTTTATTTCAATTACCGAAAACCTATTCAATATATCCGGGATTAAAATATAACAATTTATTAAAATCCCATCGTACACAAGAAGGTGTTTGTATACTAGCCTTATGTTCGGGATCCAATAGACGTCTTGATATATTGCATTGTCGGCAAATTTGTTCTAATACTTGTTTCACAGTATAAAGCATTGATTCAATGTCTGTGTTAAAAGCCATTTCTGCCAGTACCCTATAGAATGCTTCAATATAACAGTTACCATTATTAACACAACGTGTTGCCACAAAACCATGAACAGTCGCATAGCATATCAATATATCACTAAAGTTTGCTTCTAATTTTGATGTTCCATCCGTTTGTATGTGGGCACGTATCGGAAATGCATATTCAGAAACTCCATAGTCCGGGGATTCTCCTCTGTAATATAAGGGGGACAGCCATAATAAAATATAGTTTGTTCACAAAGGTTTCAAAAAAACCTTCACCTACAACACGGAAGTATAAGCACTTTAGGTTTTCCTTCCATTGCAGCACAATTTCGATTACTAAAATGAAATAAAATGTCATAGACACCAAGCTTCCCGCCATAATAAAATTCAATCTCTTGATTTAGATTCCCGTGCGATGCAACAATAAATACAAGTGATTCCATTCCATTTAAATGCGTTTGTATTAATTTATTGACGAGCGTTAAAAATGTGTCCACCAGCAAATTCTCGTAATAATAAATTTTGAAGCCAAATTTTCGAAATAAACTTATCATATAAAATTTATCATGTTGCGCCCCCGAACGAAATTCGCATTGGTATTGTGGAAAATGAATGATGTTTACAAAAAAGAGAATACCACGATTTTTTGTACGCATTTCGTAAGCTGGAACTATGCTTTGGTTTATTGGCGGCCGTTCTGCTGTTTTAATTTCACTTATCAATAAATGTGGCTCCGGATGTAATTCATCTGTGTACTCAATCAGCTCTATGTTGTCCGATAAGGCTAAATTTTCTAATACTGTACCAAACACAGTTCGGTTCTTATGTGAAATATCATCTAAATGCTGATGAATTTTATTAGATAATTTTTGCAGTTTTCCATAATTTGAATATTTTTTATTCTGAAAATAAAATAAAGATGATTAAAGTTTATCGTAAATGAAATAAATGAGGGTTACGGATATTTGAATTCGGTCGGATAAGTATGTTCTGCGGAACTGGTTCGAGATTTAAAGAAAATGTTTAATTAATCAGGGGCTGCATATCAAAATTCAGTCACACATGTTCCTGCATCGCTTTGAGCCAAAGAGACTGTTGGAATAGAAAATTGGTAAAACTGTCAAGGAACCGCATCCGCATTGTTTCAGGAACTTTGCCTAATTTAGAGTACATTTACCTTAATTATAAAACGATATTTGGCAGTGAATGTCAGATATTCGCTTAGAACTAAACAGATGAGGTTTATTCGAAATATCGCACAGGCTTATATATTAAAAGGCTCGTCTCACATCAATTTATCAGAAAACCATACGTACAACAAACCATTACAATATACCTATTCTGTTTAGCTTTTAACGAGGCATGCATTTTAACTTAGAAATGTTTGATCCCAAAAGAATAAATATTATACAAACAACACACGTCATGAATCATTTTCGGAAAATATTAGTAAAATACGTGGTTTGCTAAAAAAGCACAGAGTCGCCATTAAATGTTGGCCCATTTTTGGCTCTGATGTATTGTTTCTGTTACTATTGCTATTAACATCATACACATTACATTTTATTGTAAAAATATCTTTATCAGCTAGACCCACACAATAAAATTAATGTTTGATAAGAAAATCGTCATTTAACATAATCGGCAACACAAAAGAATGTCCCATTTACACAAAAAATTAAAATGTACATATTTATGTACCAAATGACCTTCTAAATTTTTTTAAGTGTGTATTCAATAACCTACTTCAATCTTAATTTCATCAATAACTTTATCCGGTAACAAACTTAAACTTTTACACCAATGTAACACTTTATCATAATTGGAATAATTACTTATTAAATAGTAGTGCTTAGTACACTGTTCACTAATTGCATTCCTGCTTAAATTTATATTATCAAAATCCAATGTAAATTGAATCATTTCATTGAAACTAACATTAAACGTCATGGTAAGCGCGCCAAATTGTACTGAAGAATTAACAAACTACAAAAAAAAAATTAAATTTATTTTAAGATTCACGATTCATTGAAGCTACGAAATTAACGCGAGCTAAATTTACAACAAAAAAAAACTTACACTGTATCAAAAAATTGTCCGTACAGCACAAAAAATTCAGTTCTTATTTTTTATAAAACTCAACTTACATTTAAGAACCTGACAATAATAATAATCATGATATAAATTAATTTACTTTCACGTTTGGTGATGTAATCTATATTCATGCAATGACACTTTGCAAGTTGCAACCTTCTTTTCATTGAAAAAGAAAACTTCCGAGTTATTTCGGGGCTAATTTTGGTTTTAATTGTTCTTTACCGCTAATTTGGTGATCACGGATCTTTCGCTCCAAATAATGCCATAAATTGTCCATGGGGCTGAGATCTAGTGGCTGGGCACGATGATAACTATTGACTTTACATTCTACAATAAACAATCCTTGATCAGCTTTGGGGAATGCTTCGGGTCATTGTCATGTAAGGAGCGAAAATCTTGTCCATGTTTCATTTTTTCAGCACTGGTTCACAAATTATCCTTCAAAATATCTAAATTCACATTTCAGTTCAGTGTTGGGTTTCCGACACAAAATAACTCGCCCATCTGAACCAAAAATGTTATATTTACTTCCGTCCGACGGAATAATATTTTCCCAGAACTTTTCCGGTTCACTCCCATATTCCAGGCGCTTTTTAATATTTTTTTCGACAAATACATTTCTTGCGTGCAGCACATCCACGATACATACTCTTGTTTTTGTAAAATATTGCGTATTGGCTAAGGTTGTATCGCTATTTTACGCGTTGACAAACTTTGGCAGCGATCGTTGGATGGCTAAGCTTCCAATTTTATGTCCTTCTCTTCTAGATGTATTTGACGTTCGGTTGCGAGCACGCACAGCAACTAAATAGAAGGACAACAAATAATAAATTGTTAATGTGCTAGTATTAATTTTGACAAAAGTGCAAGTGTACGGACTTATTTGACATCGTTTTAGGCCGTTTAAATAGTAAATCATATAAAACGTAAAAGTAAATTAATTTATATCATGATTATTATTATTTCAGGTTCTTAAATGTTTGAGTTAAAAAAAAAATAAAAACTGAATTTTTTGTTTGATTTGTATTGTTTTTTTTATCAATATTTCTTGAACCGAGTACGGTGTACGCACAATTTTTTGAGACACTGTATCTTCAGCTTACTCGTATTTGTTATGTTTTTATGTATTCAAATTTCAAATATGTATTATGTTAAGTGTTATTGTTAGATAATACGTATGGGTAAAGACATAAAATAAAGAAAGAAGGTGGCTGTTGCATCGGTTATGTATTAATTATAGATTTTTCAATTGTGTAAGGTTTGTCACTATGATTTACTAATGCCCGGTTTTACAAAAATTAGCAAATCTCCAGTTAAATAATAGCTTCTCTCTTACTGGTTTTATAAAATTATGGTTTAGAAATATTTGTCCCTCGGCTAAATATTTAGCTGAACGAAATTGGGCAGTCAAATATCAAATCTCTATAATTAAAATAATTTGTAAAAATAAAAATACAAACAAAATTAGCTCGCATTGAATTTGTATTATGAAACAAATAGCAATTTCATAAAAGAAGAAAGAGAGGAAATATTATTTAACTGGAGATTGCTGTACTATCAATTGTTCATGCTTGGTTATTTTATTCTTTGACTTCTCTTTGTTTCTCGTTTATCGTTATCCCTTCTTATCTAATTCAGTTTCTACTTCTGGTCTGAAGCTGTTGTTAATTGAGTATTTCTTAAGAATCAAATTTACAGAAATCTAAAAATATACATTCCGTTACAACTGTTACAAAATACACCAATCCACCAAACCCCCACCTAAAACTGTACCCCTGTATATATATTAAAACATGCACCTAAACAAGATTTATAACAAACAACTAGATTAATGTAAAGCTAAAATATTCTCAATGGCGCGTGCCGATATGTCACATTTTCTGTTACGTTTACTTACAAATCTCATGTTTCAGTAAATAAACGTAGAAACATTTCTTTTTCTTATCGCACATACTTGAGTTAGTATGTGTACAAAAAAAATTGTTATTTTGCTTATTAGCAATTTTCTTTTTGTTTATTCAACCAAGATCATTGTCGGCCAAATTGAATTCCACCGGGTGCATAAACGAGAAAACGTTTTTTTTTTTGCAATATGGGCAATACATGGGTTTACACATGCAACCAAAACGTGCCTCATTTTTGGTAAGTTTTGCACAATAATCACTAATCCAAAGAAAATATTGGAGGGACGATTATGGAAATTTTTTGGTTGATTGATCGATGGAAAAGAATGTTTCTTATGATTGATCAGAAGAAAAAATTGTATGAAAACCTCGCCAAAATTGTATTTGGGGCTCTTTGTTTTTTTTAGTTTCGTTACGTTTGGAAGTCAATAATTGTAGTAAAAATTATTGATCGATTGTTGAGAAAATAAAGTGTAGAGTAACCCAAATCAAATTGTTTTTTTTTATATACATATATTCCGTTTTATTTGTCAACGGAGTGGAAAAAATATAGGAGAACTCAGGTAAATATGACAAACTTCAACCTTACTAACCAAAAGGGGACTGATTGTTGAGGGTCTGTGAACAGTCCCTCACGGGACGGGAGACGGTTAGTGCTTCGGCACTGTTCTCCCTGTTGTTCACAACGCTCAACAGTCTTAACATCAACCTAACAAATTGTTAGTTCTTTTGTTTTTTTTGTCAAATTTTTTTTTATTGTGTTGATTGACGGATGAACCCATAACTCAGTGTAAAAGCCACACTTTCTAACCATATGGTGGATCCGTGTTAAAATCTTCTTTCTTTTTCCTTTCTCACCTTTTTGGTTGTTTACAACCGCCTTTTCCAATCCCCAATTACGATTACATCTAGACCTTAAGGGGTGCAATACAAACCCATGCTCACCTTCCTCGACTGGACTCGAGTACCAGGTTAAGTCGTAGTAGCAGCTCCCCCTTAGAATAATTTTGTAATGGCGTGAGCTAGTTAACCTAAATCGTGCCGCATACGTTACATAACTAATAATTGTATTTCACTTTTCATAAAAACATCAAAAATACTAATTTTTGAATTTCATTATACTAAATGTTCTTATTTGTCCTTCTCGTTTTTAATTTTTTTTAAATGCAGTATTATTTCGTTTTTATGAACACGCTTGTATCAGTTTGACCTGTAACTATGCAATAAAATCTAAGGAACTGAATTTCACCCATACTTCTAATATTGTTGTATCACTCCACTTTTTTAGATGACAACATTTTTTTACATGATTCTAATATTTATGCAGGCTCAATCGATGAAGCCAATCAAGCTGTTCCAGGTGATAATTTGCAGGTACATAATAATTCTTGTTTAAAGTTTGGTCATTTGAATGTGCGCAGCTTGGTAAAACATTTTGATGACAACTATTATTTTACAAACATATCAATTTGATATTCTTGCCTTGACTGAGACTTTGCTTAGTAGTAAGATTTCTAACAAGTCGCTTCGAATTAATAATTATAAACTGCTACGATCTGATCGAATAAATAATCATTGGGGTGGGATTGGTCTTTATTTTCGGGCCACTTTAAAGGTTAAAAAAATATTCTCTGGTTCTTTGGGTAAAGTAGAATATCTAGCATCTGAACTTACCGGGAGTTTTGGTAATTTATAACCCACCTCCCACCTTCTGCTTGTAGTAATGATATTAATAGTTTACAAACAATTTTTGCTGAATACCTAATAAGCTATGAAAAGATTTTCTGCTGTGGTGATTTTAACTTCAATATGATGGTTAATAATCAACTAGAAGCTTGTTTGAATTTGCATAATTTATGTTATTTGCCTTATAGACCAATTAGGATCAACAGTCTTTTGGATCTGATAATTTTCTACGTGGCTGATAGACATAATATTATTTCGTTTGGCCAGGCAGCTGTTCCTGCTATTTCTGATCATGATTTGATTTTTGCATCTTATAAGTTTTCTCGTACTAGGGATCAAATTTCTTATACTGTTGTTTCTGATTATAAAGCTACAATCACGAGAATTTTATAAATAATTTCTTTTTGTTAGATTGGTCTAATATGTATGTTATATAACAAAATATCTGTTATACACATAACAAATAGGTGATGTGAATTCTAATAATATAATGTATAACAGATATGATGTTGTATAGGTTCAGTGGACGTAGAGAAGTTAGAGTGAAAACAACCAAGAAGGTTGTACATATTAAGAATTAAATAAAACGCAAAAGAATAAAAATATTTAAAATAGAATTTTATTTAAAGACGTTCTCCAATATAAAACATGGCGCAGCCGGTGAAAAAATAAAAATAGAAAACGAATAATAAGTTATTAGGTTTTTCTTTAAGAATAAAACGTTATATAAAATTATATTAAGTATACAAATTATTAAAAATGGATGGTATGGTGATGAATATGCCACCAGCGTTCAAATGGGGAACGTCAACAAATATATCAGAAGCGTGGAAAATATTTAAACAACGCATAGAAATCTATATGAAGGCTACGGGTAATGACAAAAAAGTTGATGAAGTGAAAGTGGCAATTTTATTGAATATTGGCGGAGAGGAACTTATTAAAATTTTTAATAACCTCAAATTTGCTGCGCAAGAAGAAGATGCGAAATCAGAAAAGGGAAATTACAACAAAGTGATGGAATTAATAGAAATTTATTGTAACCCTCGAAAAAACATTGTATATGAGAGATACATGTTTAACAAAAGAATGCAGAGAAATGGCGAAACATTCGATAGTTTTCTTAGCGACGTACAAAGACTAGTGAAAACGTGTGATTATGCTGATGCGGATTCGCAAATACGGGATAAAATCGTATTGGGTATTAGCGATCTGTCCTTACAAGCTGGATTATTAGATATAGACAATTTGAGTATGGAAAAGGCGATAGAGAAGTGTCGGACAGTCGAAATTAATAAGCAACAAACGGCGGAAGTGCAAAAAACAAGAAGAGAACAGGTGGATGTCATAAAACATAACGGAACGAGGGCCAGCACGAGTAATAATCATGTATATCCGAGTAATAATTTCTACAAAGGTAATCAATTTACAAAATCTAATGTTAATCAACATATAAATAAAAATAATGTGGGTGAATTTTTTTGTAATAAATGCAAGCAAAGACATGGAGTAAAAAAATGTCCCGCGTATAAATTTAAGTGTAAACAGTGCTATCGAATAGGTCATTTTACACATGCATGTTTTTACAAAAGGATTCATACACTAAATAAGATAGATAATAAGGATGATCAATTTGTAATAGAATCCATAAATATAATTAATTTTAAAAATAAGGAATGGGTAGAAATAATAAAAATAGAAGATCAAAAAATAAATTTTAAAATAGATACAGGGTCGGATTTAAATATATTACCCAATAATATTTTAAAGAATTTGAAGTCTAAAAATAAAATTAGAAACACTAATATTACTTTGGAAACGTTTGGAGGATTTCAAGTAAGCCCATTAGGGGAAATAAATTTATTGTTAGAATTTGACAAGTACAAGTATATGCAGCCATTTATAATAGTTAGCGATGAAGGCACCCGACCTATTATTGGTTTGAGTACCAGTGAATTATTTAAATTAGTTAGCAAAAATAGAATATTAGAAATTACAACAAAAAAGGATTTAGTTAAGGAAAATCCAAGTTTATTTAGTGGTTTGGGTTGTTTACCAGGGTCATGCAAAATAACAATAAAAGAAGGGGCAAAACCGGTTATTAAAGCTCCACGTAGAATACCTATAATGTTAAAAGAAAAATTCAAAATAAAATTAGATAGTTTAGAACAAAGTGGTATAATATCGAAAGTGAATCATGGAGTAGAATGGATAAATAATTTGGTAATTATAGAAAAACCGGGTGGTGATTTGAGAATTTGTCTCGATCCCAAGGAACTGAATGACGTAATAGTGCCTGAATACTATCCAATTCCATCATTAGAGGATTTAATGATGAATTTAAAGGGAAAAGTGTTTTTTACAGTATTGGATATGAAAGACGGGTTTTTCCAAATCAAGCTAGATAAACAATCAAGTGAATTGTGTAGTTTTGGTACGATATTTGGCGTGTATAAGTTTAATAGATTACCGTTTGGGTTAAATATGGCGCCCCAATATTTTCAAAAGATTAATGAGCAAAATTTTAGAGATATTAAAGGTGTGTTCATTTACATAGATGACATATTAATTAGCGCCGAAAACGAAATAGAACATGATAGAATATTAGAACAAGTATTAGAAAGAGCTAAAAAGTTGAATATAAAATTTAACGAAAGTAAAATTCAGTTTAAAGTAGAAACTGTTAACTATTTAGGGCACATTTTCTCAAAAAACGGGGTTTCTCCGGATCCAAAAAGAGTAAACGCGATAGACACAATTAAAGACCCAACGAACGTTAAAGAATTACAGAGCATTTTAGGCATGCTAAATTACATGCGTGCTTTTGTACCGAATATGTCAGAATTGACAGCGGGAATGCGAGAACTATTAAAGAAAAAGAAAATATTTAAGTGGGAAAAAACTCATTCCATATCTTTGAATGAAGTCAAAGAAATTATCAAATCGTCGGAAGCGTTAGGAATATTCGATGTAAATAAACAATTGACGATACAAACAGATGCTTCTAAAAATGGAATAGGGTCAGTGTTGTTACAGGAAGGTAAACCAATTAGCTATGCATCTAGAAGTCTTTCAGAATGTGAGCAAAGATACGCTCAAATTGAGAAAGAATTATTAGCTATTGTTTTTTCATTTAAAAAGTTTCACAACTATATATATGGAAGACACATTGAAGTGAAAACAGATCATCAGCCATTAGTTAGTTTACTGAAGAAAGAAATAGCAAGTTCGCATGGTTCTAGGATACAAAGAATGAGACTTAAATTAGTAATGTACAATTTCACAACAACATATTTGCCAGGGAAATATATGCTAATTGCGGACTTACTGTCAAGATCAAAATCGAATGAACCCATTGAAGAAGAAAATTTGACAGAAATAGTACATACAATTAATGTTAGCACAGAAATGGAAAGGAAATATCAATTGGAAACGGGGAAAGATATAGTTTTGTCAAAACTAAAAGAATATGTAATAAATGGATGGCCAAAAAATTTAGATAAAATAGATGACAACGTAAGAAAATATTTTAAATATAGAAACGACATTACCCTAGAAAATGATTTATTTTTTTATAAGGATAGATTAATTATACCGTCAACCTTGAGAAGGGATATGTTAAATCGTCTACATGAAAGCCATCAAGGGATAACAAAAACTAAGTTACGAGCACAAACCATAGCGTTTTGGCCAAATATAAACAGGGAAATTGAAAATATCGTAATGGCTTGTTCAATCTGTGAGACATATAGAAATGCAAATAGGAAAGAAAGCATTATTCAACATGAAATACCAAACAGACCATTTATGAAAATTGCATGCGATATTGGGCAGTACGGAAATATGACATTTTTAGTAGTTGTCGATTACTTTAGTAAATGGATAGAAATTATAGATTTAAATGCGAAAACTGCTACAGAAGTAATAGAAAAATTGAAGACAATGTTTGCAAATCATGGAATTCCTAATGAATTAGTGGCAGATAACATGCCTTTTAATAGTTATGAATTCAAACAGTTCTCAAATAACTGGGGGTTTAAAGTTATTACTAGCTCTCCACATTATCCACAATCAAATGGTTTAGCAGAAAAAGGAATACAAACCGCTAAGAATATAATAAGAAAGAATGAGGACTGGAAAGCAGCATTGCTCGAATACAGGAATACTTTGATATCAGATATTGGGTTATCACCAGCACAAATTTTGATGGGAAGAAGAACTAGGACGAAATTACCAATTAGGGATAAATTATTGGGTATTTCAAATCAAGAGTCGATCAAACGAATGCTTGAAATGAGAAATAATAAAGTTGCCAATCACTATAATAAAAGTGCCAGAGATAGAAAAGATTTCGAATTAGGTGATATAGTAATGTGTAGGGACTATAGAAGGAAAAAATGGTTTAAAGCCAAAATTATTGATAGACACGAAGCACCACGTTCATATATTATTAGATCTCAGCAAGGAAAAATATATAGGAGAACATCAAGACATTTGTCTAAATCATTCAATAAGAACTTTACAAATTACGGAGCAATCCGCAGTGTTGATAGTGACGAGAGTAATGTAGTTAGAGACAAAGAGGTTAGTACCCAACTGACGAACAATACTGAGGGTCTTGAACGAAATGGTCCAAACGTAGAAGAAAGTATAATTAAACAAAGTAATATTGGTTTTGATGAAGAAATAAACATACCGCAAATAAGAACATCAAGGCGGGAAAGAAGAAGTCCTGTTAAATTTAGGGACTATCATAGATATTGAAATATTATGTGTAATTATTTAGATTTAAGAGAAAATGAGATACATTATTGTTAATGATTGTAGAAAATGTGTCTCAACTTTAGAATAAGAAATAAAATGAAATTCAATGTTAATAATTTAAAAGGGGAGATGTTATATAACAAAATATCTGTTATACACATAACAAATAGGTGATGTGAATTCTAATAATATAATGTATAACAGATATGATGTTGTATAGGTTCAGTGGACGTAGAGAAGTTAGAGTGAAAACAACCAAGAAGGTTGTACATATTAAGAATTAAATAAAACGCAAAAGAATAAAAATATTTAAAATAGAATTTTATTTAAAGACGTTCTCCAATATAAAACAATGTACAACTATTCCGATGTGAATAACATCCTTGATATCATCCCCGGAAAAGTTTCATTAATAAATGCTCTACTGCACCGTGGTTGAATTCATGTATATTAAATTTAATAAAATGTAGGGATTTGGCTTATAAAAGATATAAATCGTCTGGGTTGGATGCGGATTTAGTAACTTTTAAATTTTTTAGAAATAAAACTGTTAAAGGCATCAATCAAGCCAAACATAAATTTTATTTTGAGAATGCTCATAACTCTAAGACATCGTGGAATAATTTAAAAAAACTAGGTATTTCAAGCTCTATAGGTGATGCAGCCATTGAATTTTCTGCGGAACAAATCTTATCTGGGATTTGTAATATTTGATTTCTGTAGTTCTGAAAATGATGCCTTTGTATTTGATTGCGTTGATGAACTTACAGTGTTGAATGCGATTCGTGCAATTAAATCAGATTCGAAAGCTTATGATATGGTAGACTTTAAGGTACTAAAATTATTTATTGACCTGTTCCTGCCTCTTATAACATTCATTATAAATCAATGTTTGACAAAGTCTGTGTTCCCTGATTTATGGAAGATATCTTCTATCACACTACAACCTAAAAAGGATGTTAATTCTGGTATTGGTGATATACGTCCAATTAGTATTTTGCCTGCTCTATCTAAAGTCTTGGAAAAAGTTATGCAATTGCAGATCCAGGCACACCTTAATAAATTTGATTTTCTTTGTAAATATCAATCCGGATACAAATTCGGCTATAGCACTACTACAGCCCTTGTACATATAGTTGATGATCTGTCGTCTACCTTAGACAGTAGAAATTCGATGGCTATTTTGGTGCTCTTGGATTTTTCTAAGGCATTTGATTGTGTTAATCATATCCAGTTGTTACAGAAGCTATATTTGTATTACAATTTTTCCAATTCTGCTATTATGTTGATACATTCATATTTATGTAATCGTAAGCTGTTTGTGAGGTGTGGTGATGATCATTCTGGTATTGGGGGGGATATTTGCTGGAGTGCCTCAGGGATCCATATTGGATCCTTTGCTATTTTCTATTTATAAAAATGATCTAACATGGCGAATTCTAAATTGTCGGTTTCATCTGTATGCTGACGATTTGCAACTCTATATTGGTGGTAACTTATCAGAATTAAATGAAATTGTCTTGCGACTTAATTCTGACCTTAGAAATATTTCTTTGTGGGCCAAAAATAATTCACTTTCAATTAATCCAGGTAAAAGTAAAGCATTGTTTCTTTCTAGAAATACTTCTCTTAATATTAGACCTGTGCTTTATTTGGACAGAGACATCATCTCATTTGTTCCAACATTAAACAATTTAGGGCTCATATTGAACTCAAATCTTACTTGGAACGATCATGTGCGCTCCTTGTGCCAGCCAAAAAGTTTCATTTTTCGACTATAATTTTCGTATAAAAAGTTGTATATCTTTTTTAATTTTTAATGAATCAAAAAAAACTCATGTACTTCGATTTTAAATCTATTTAAGAAGCTACAGTTAAATTTTCAAGTCGATTGAACAAAAATTGATTGAGTTCTGCTGCGTGCAGATTTCCAAAACATGGTTTCGAGAAAAACGCGTTTAAAGTTTCTGGTATCAAAAACTTCTCAATAAGAGCTCTCAGGAAAATGCTTGAAAACCTTCTAAAAAAAATTTTTTTAGCTATAAACGAATTTGTATCATAATTTTGAGGGTCGAAAGGATTTTTTAAAGGCAAAAAAAAAATCGATTTTTTGAAAATCTCACAGTGGTGTTCTCCCTTAATACAAAGTTTGGTTGTACCCATTTTCAGCTATTGTGATGTAATTTATAACAAATGTGATAGTTCCTCAAGACGTATACTTGAGATTACATTTAATAATTGTACTCGATATATGTATTTATGACCTTAGAAAGTTTGATTATGTCTCTGAGTATAAAGACATAATTCTTGGATGCGACTTGTTTCAATTTTACTGCTACAGAACTGCCGTTTTTATTTTTCGTATAATCAATTCGGGTATGCCATTGTATTTGCATGAGAAATTAAATTTCTCCCAGTCACTGCGCACAAAAAATATTAACTTGCCTGTTAACAGAACTAATGTTAGGAATAATTCAGCATTGATAACTGCAATTATCACCTGGAACAGCTTGCCTTTAGAGCTAAAAGACATCAGCTGTCTAGGCTTATTTAAAAAGGGTCTGTTTAAATTGATAACTGAACATCGATAATGTAAATAGTTTGTATATACATATTCTTATTTCTATTATATGATGTTAATTTTTGTTTTGTTCTTTTATTGTAAATTTGTAAATATGATTGTTATTCAAAAGCTTCGGCTTTCTTAACATTTTAATAAAATATTACTATTACTATTAAGAAACTTGGCAATTGTGTGTAGCTCTGATGACATTACAATATAGTATACTCAATATTATAATAATAATTTTCTTTATCTTGAATTAATTATTTAATTCGTGTAATCAATTATTCCAATAACTATAATAAACACCCGGCTTTTAATTTTTTATTACATATAATTCACGCTTTGTTACATGTACGACTTACTTGATGAACACCCAATAAACATAGTGCTAATAGCTCCCAACGAATAAGGCCCTAATAGCACTTATTAACATAATCAGACATCCAGACGGGATGTCGATTGTCGAGATGATCTTCATGATTTTCTAATACCTATTTGAATTTTGGAATTAACATTTTGATTTTCATTTGATTGAACATTTCTTACATTATCATTTTGATTTTGACAATTTTCAATACTCGAAGTTGCTGTCTGGAGTAATGGATTAATATATTCTGTTTCGTTAAACAGATGCATGAATCAAATGCCATCTATTTTTCCTAAATTTGCTCTGATTAATTTCAATAAGATATGATCGAGCTTCCGATAACTGTTTCAATACCGTACCACAAATTCTTAAATCTACAATCCAAACAGCATTCCCTTTTTTGAGTATTGGTAAATCCTTAACCCTATGACGTTTATTTTAATTAGTTCCTAACTTTGACTTTAACTTATTTTCAATCGCAACCACTTCCAGTAAATTAGGATGAATAGGAACATGTGATCTCAACCGTCCTCCCATCATTAGCTCCCCTGGTGAGAAACCATTTGCCAAAAAAGGATTCCGATAATTCAAAAGTGCCATATCTATGTCTTCATTCATTTTTATGAGTCGTTTAGCTGTCTTCACAGCTGCTTCTACAGCCCCATTTGAAAGAAATAGACGTCTCATGGATAAAATTGTAGTTTGAAGCAATTTCTTTGAATTTCATTTTAAATTGACGACCGTTGTCGCTACGAAGTCTATCACAAATTCCGTAACGAGAAAAATACTGTTTTAATTTTGAGATTATAACATCTTCGGTCAAAGAAGACTGCAAAGGAAAAATTTAAAAAAAAAACGCGAAAAGTAGTCGATTATCAACTGCGATAGTCAACTGCGACTCGTTGCATTGGCCTAGTGGGAAAACCTTCCCTAAGTAAAGGTTCTCTAATATTGGTTCGTTCCTCAACACAATTAAGTCCGTTCTTAATTAAGTTCTCTAATTGAGTGCTTAAACTACTGTGCTCGTCTCCGACATTTTTTGATTGCCTGATGGCCTGCCGTGTATGAAGTCAATTACTTGTTTTTGAAGAGGTGCTGGAATTATAATTCGTGTTCCTTTGAGAAGTAAATTTTGTGAGCATGATATATCCGAACAATATTGATAATATGGAAGAAGTTCATCACTGATTGTACTTCGATCTTACCATCCATCGTCTGTGTACTTTTCTAACAATTCGCAAATTGTTTCCTCTTGTTGTGCTTGCTTGATTCATAACAGGTACCTAACGTCATTGTAATATTATTTATATATTTTTCTACTTCCAGACTTAATTCTTCATCTTCACAATTATGTTTTAAAGGACTTCTAGACAATGCGTCTGCTACAACTAAAGTTTTTCCCTGAACGTAAACAACTCATAATTGTATCGCATCAAACGCATTCGAAATCGTTGAAATCTCTATTTGTTTGAAGTATATTTACATCAATGGCTTGTGATCTGTTTCAAGCTTGATATAAATTCCTGTGATGTAGTCGGAAAATTGTTCAGCCGCCCATGTTAACTCGTGTGCTTCTCGTTCTATTTGGGCATAATGAATTTCCGTTTGTGTCATTGTTCTATACTAAATGTATGTACAATTTCACGATTACCGGACTTATCGACTTGAATTAAACAACTTCCTATTCCATAAGATGACGCATCCGCACTTATAATGATATTCTAACTTGAATCATAAAATGCCAGTACAGGTACTTCACATATAACTTATTGCTTCGCAATATCTAAAGAGTTTTGCTGAGTTGAACACTTTGTGCTATGGAGACGGAGCTAGGCGGTGGTTGCAAAACTTTGAGTAACTTGACTGCTTCTAGTCCTAATAGTGGAACTCTTAAGTTTTTTAGTACGTAAACTAAACATTTTCCTGATAAGTTGTTATACGCTAGGGTTAAATCTTAAATTCAAAGAACTTTAAACCTTCAGAGGAGATCCAACAGGACCACTTACCATTGAATCCGGAAGGGAGACGTACTTGCACCCGTATCAATCAGAAATGTTACTGTGTAACGCGAGGCTCCTTTTGAGCCAATACAAGCATGCCAACGGTTAATTCATTTTTCCATACACATCTTATAGGCCTCAGCCGGGATGCCCTTTAGTTCCTTCAGCGAATTTTTTTTTATGGCTTCAATCGACTCATGGCGCGGGGGTCGGTCGTTGACGCTCGAAGAAGAAGGACGTGTTTTTGTCGTCTTCTTCGAGAAAATTTTAATTTAATTAATTTTTAGTTTATTTTATTTTCTAATGTAGTGTAAAGTGTTTAAATATATAATTTATTTTAATTTAAGTTATTTAAGTAAAAGTGTGTGCATAAGAATAGTGAAAATTTAAATATGGATAGAATGCAATCCATCGGGATGCATTCAACAGGCATTGTTTTATATTTTTATTTTTATTCTCATATTTATAGCGAAACAAGTCAAATTTTGGCTTTCTCGCTTAATAATGCATGTCTTAAATTTGTGTAGTTGGTGCATAAAATTCGAATGATCAAATACATTATCTCGTATTTAAATTTAATTAAAATCGAATAAATAAATTTACGCATTAAATTTCTGTTTCTGTACATGAATATACAAGTTTTCGGTTTCTCTCTTTCCTCTTACGAGATTATGTATGTGTTGTATTTTTTGTTTTATGTAGAAACGACACAAACACATATATTCTTTATTTATATACATAAAAAGAATATAATTTCTATTATATAATTTCTATCAAGACAACATTGGTTCTATAGTGTTCGATTGTTGATATTTGCTTCTGAATTGTATTCACAGTCGTGTATGTGTAGTGTACGAGGTTATTTTCGGAAATATATACAGTAATATATAATATAGTGAAGCCTATTATATATGTATATAATATAGAGAAGGCATGTACCAAAACACACTATGTACACATCGATACTTTCCCTGCTGCGCACGTGAAGGATTATATGAAAAGTTTGTTTTCTCTATGTGCGTTGGTGGTTTTAGTTTTGTACTGTAATACGATTTTATTATTTTTACTTGGCGTTGTTGTATTCTTTGTGTTTATAGTGCTCTTTATATACAATGAACTACACAACTCAAAATTTTCATGTATTCAATTCAAATAAGATTCTTATACTACGTATAATCGAGTAATTTTGAGTTGAATTGGAAATTTAATTAGAATTAAAAGTTTCTTGTGTTCGATTCTAATGGGATTTGTTTACTTTGTATTATCGAGTAAATTTGAGTTGAACCAGAAACTATCGTATGTAATACAGTGAGGTCTCGTTATAGTGAATACTGATTTAAGGAAATTGTAATTTCGCAAGGAAATTTTATTCGCCAAAGTGATAAGTGTTTATGTGAAAATATATGGTTAATAAGGAAATAAAATAATAAAACTTTGCATATGTAAATACACAACTAAATTAAATTATTAAATAATTAAATACATTTCTCCGGTTCCTTTGGCTGCGCTGTTTCGAGATTTCACTGTTCATATAAAAATTTTTTGTTTATTTAAGCATGATTATTTTTAATACGGGGTAGTTAATTTTACTGAACTGCACGGAATTCCTAAACTGAATTCATACTTTAGAAACTAATTAGTTCTTATAACTTTAATTTTGGGTACTGGTGATATTAATTGTAATTCATTCCAGAAAAGTCATCGCAGATGAAACTTCTATACTTTAAGTGGCAGGTTCACAAAAATGGTTCATTTATAATAGTAGTTTTGAGTTAAACTGTAGTTTTTTGGATCGGATTGGTGAAATTGGGATTCCGGGAAGGACTGGCACCCTATTGATTTTGTTTATCAGTTATTTTTGTTAATATGTGAATAGTATCTAAAGGAGTTCCTTTTTTAGTTCACTGATTAATAAGTTAATTTTCAGAATATAACTCAATTCCAGAATTAATCATTATTAGAGGGATTAAAATTAATCCTTTCTAATAAAGAAGCTAATTTCAAGTATAGATTATAGTTTCAGAATTAGTAATTATTAGGGATTAAATTAATCCCGTGTTTCAGAATTAAATTCCAGCTTAAATCAACCTTCCAGGATCAACAAGGAGTGAAGAAGCTGAAATTAAAAATTGTGTTAATTTTGTAAGCTGATGAAATTAATTAATTGTTAAAATTTGTAGGGGTGCCAACTAGAGGATTTTTTAAATTATTTATTGAATTATTTAAGTGGCCTAGGCTAGGATTGATGCGGATGTAATTTTAAGTATACTTAAATTAATAAAATCTTAGGTGTTTAGAGGGGTTTATTTTAAGTATACTGATGAATAATTTAATTTGTTTCAGAATTTAAGATTGCTCCAGAATTAATCATTCTTAAAGGGATTAAATTTAATCCTAATTTTCAGTAACAAAGGTATAGCCGGACTCAACGCTCCAGGAACAACAAGCAGTTAACAATCATGTAGTTTAGAAATTGTGTTGTCTTGTGTTGTCTTATTTACTAACTATCAACCGCCATGGTGTCTGGAACCGGGTTGAGTCTCTGTTACTAACATACCTTTCCTTTCCCTCGATTTTGTTATTCGTAAGAGGGTGTACGGTGGACCCGGCGTATCCGGGAAACTTGCCTTAGGCTTGGTCGTACACACTAAATCAATCAATCAATCAATCAATCATGGCTTCAATCGACTCATGGCGCGTTCCCCGGAGCGGATATTTGAGTTTCGGAAACAGAAAATAGTTACAGGGAGCCGAATCTGGCGAATACGGTGGCTGAGCGATGAGTTTTGTTTTGTGTTCGGCCAAAAATTCAGTCACAATCACAATCAGGCTGGAATGTGACAGTGCATTATCGTGGTGAAAAATCCATGAATTGTTTGCCCACAAATGCGGCCGTTTACGACGAATTGCTATACGTAGACGCCTCAAAACGGCCAAATAGTATGCTTTATTGACAGTTTGACCCTCTGGAATGAATTCATGGTGAACCACACCACGATGATCGAAGAAAACGATGAGCATTACGGTTGTATCGTTATAATTAACAAAAGGGGTATTAATTAAGAGGTTAGAAAACGCTTTCGCCATTTACACAGTTGTGAAGACAAAGAAAAAATTGACGTTCTGTGCGATAATGTTGCTCCGGAGGAGCCGGAAAATATGAAGTACAACCAAATAACAACGTTTCTATCCAATTACCATAACCCTAAACCATTAGAAATAGCAGAATATTTCAAATTTCAATATTTCATCATCGGGTGCAATAGGAAGGCGAAACGATTCGAGATTATGAATCAATACTGCGAAAGATGGCAATTACTTGCAATTTCGGCAAATTTTTGGAAACGGCACTAAGAAACCAGTTAGTGTGCAGAATTCGTGATCGACGTATAACAGATAGATTATTGGAGCATAAAGATCTAACGCTTTAAAAAGCAGTCGAATTAGTAAACGCGATGGAAATATCGAAATCGGACAGCAAGGGTCTATTAAACACACAAGAATTTAAAAGTGAGCACTCCGTTTTTCATCAAAAACATAAAAACAAAGAGAGTGTGAATACACGTACAAATAGCACAATTTCCAGGGACAATCAAAAGTCAACAGATGCAGTAGTAAGCAACACAGCAAAAAATGTCAAATGTTTTCGATGTGCTGGACCACATTATACTACAAATTGCAGACATAAACGCAGTATCTGCAGCACGTGCAAACAAAGAGTACGTACATCCAAAAGGTTTGTAAAAAGCAAAACGTGAATGTAATTGAGAACGATGAATCTCAACCAAAATTAAATCTGCATGAATGTTCAATAGTGGAATATATAAATACCGTCGAGTCCAATGTCAAAGTTCCAAATAGTGGTAAAATTTGGATTAAAGTGAAAATTAATAATATACCAATTAATATGGAATTTGACTGTGGAGCCGTCGTATCACTGATTAGTTATAGTGAATATTTTAGTAAATTTAATATTGAAAAATTGAAATCATTGGATATAAAACTAAACACTTACTGTAATAATAATTTACAAATTGTGGGTTTGGCAGAGGTTAAGGTCGATTTGGTTGGTAAATCCAAGATACTTAAGCTGCATGTTGTAAAAGGCAGGAAACCCGCGCTTTTGGGACGAGATTGGATGGTAGCTTTTGGTTGGAAAATGTTTTCAAAATTATTGGATTCTAGCTCCATTAATAGTGTTGATTCAGTACAAAATTGTCTGGATAGTTTGACTAAAAAATATGCAAACGTATTTGATGACGACTTAGGTAAAATTACAGTTAAACAAGTTTCGTTCACATTAAAACTGAATAGTGTTCCTGTCTTTGTAAAGGCATGCCACAGTGACTACACCACCCCACAGTCACTACACAACACCAATTGTACCCGTTGTCAAGGCAAACAGAAAAATTCGAATTTGTGATGATTTTAAAATCACAAAAAATCCACAGCTAGAGCTAGTGATAGACGAACATCCCCTACCATCTACAGACGAATTATTTTAAAATCTAGCCGGAGACGAAAAGTTTTCAATAATTGATTTGAAAAGTGCCTAAAGCATTCACTTAGGTCTGTATCGAAGTAAACGACTGTTTTGTGGTGTAAATTCTGCTCCGGCCAAATGGCAAAGGAAAATAGAAAGTATTTTAGCTGGTGTCGAGGGAGTAGCTGTTTTCATAGACGATCTCCGAGTCACTGGGCCAAATGATGCAAGAAAATAGAATTCTTGAAAGACAAAATTGAGTACTGCGGTTACGTGTTAAATAGTTCCGGTATTCACAAAGCAAATTCCAAAATTGAGGCAGTGAAAATTGCTCCAAAACTCACAAATCATACCAAGTTGCAATCATTTTTAGGGTTGATAAATTATTATCACAGATTCTTCCAAAATCTAAGTGATATATCAGAACCGCTGCATGTGTTCCGTAAGGGAAATGATTGGAACTGGAATGCTGATTGTGAAAACTCATTTTAAAAACTGAAGGAACTAATGTAGTCGGATAAGTTTTTAGTACATTACTCCGATAAACTTTCTATTTGTTTGGCCACAGATGCATCTCCAATAGGGGTCGATGCGGTACTTTCGCACATAAGTGCGAATCACAACGAAGGTGGGCCCAAATTGACAAGGAGGGGTATTCTTTAGTTTACGGAGTAAAACAATTTTTTTAATACTTATACGGTCGGAAATTTACCTTGTACACTGATCTTAAACCGTTGATCCATATTTTTTCTCCGTCGAAACCACTATCGCACATGTCCGCAACCAGAATGCAACACTATGCAATTTTCTTGCAAGGATTTAATTATAAAATTAAATACAGGACAATGTGAATGCTGATGCGTTTTCGCGACACATTTGGAAAACGAAATTAAATTTGAAGGATCTGACATATACATGAAGTTAATCAGATAGAAACGCTTCCCATAACCATAAAAGAGTTGGCAAATGCTACGGCAAACGATGTTGCCCTGACAACTTTATTAGAAGGATTGAGTAAAGGAACGGTTATTTCTTATGTAGAACGGTTCGGTATTGATCAACAAGAATTCTCATTACAAAACGATTGTATAATGCGAGGGTCAAGGGTTGTCATACCTGAAATTTATCATAGAAATCAAAAATATTAAATGATTTACATTTGGCACATTTTGGGAGTACGCAATGAAAAGTTTAGCTCGTAATTTTTGCTGGTGGAGTAATTTTATAAAGATATTGAAAACTTAGTGAAAAATTGTAATTATTGTTCAAAGAACCAAAATAATCCTCCTATCCAGTCAAACCATCATTCATCATTGGGAATATCCCGTTCAACCGTTTGAACGGATTCATGTGGATTTTGCGGGACCTTTTTACGGTTGTTATTTTTTTCATTTTAGTACTTCAACGACGGCAGAATTTTTCTCTTCTGGTGGCATCTCAAAAACCTTACAGTTTAATGGCCAATTAACTTCAAACAGACTTAACTATCCAGGTCCGTGCCACCATAGTTTGAAGTCAGGCAGGATAGCCAGACTTGCGGTTCCCAACAAAGGTTTTCCATTTTTTTGATAAGTCAGATAACCAAGCCAGAACTGTCTTTGGAACAAGCATATATGGAGTGCTTACAATCCCGAAAAATGGTCGAAATATAATTGATTAGTTTGGCCGAAAGTTCAGCACCGCACAGCTCCTACCTAGGCAATGGCGAATTTGATTTCAGAAAGCTAGTCATCCACGTAAAAATCTCGCTTAATAGTTTTAGCGGCTTCAGGTGGCTCCGCTTCGTTATCTTCTGTGATGCTTTGTAGTGGACGAATCGACATGAACTGAGTGCTGGATGTAGCTTGTGACTGTTGTTAAACGATATGTCTGAATTTATTTTGATGGATCGGCCCTCCATACTATTACGAGGAAATTGTCATCAGGCATGATCAATTAATATCTGTCGATATATTTTCTGTACGTCGGCGGAAGAAACGATCATCTGTTGTCGAAAACGAGTGATGATTGTCGTTTAATGACATTCTTAAAGATAATTTGCACGAACCATCAAAGACAAAGGTAAATAATTTCATTTTGACGTCACCTTCAAGAACCAATTCCATTTGTCCGCGAGCGATATGTAATCTGCCATGAATTTGTTGTACTCGATTGCCAGATCTCTGTTTCTCTCAAATCTTCGTTCCATATTAAGAAGCCTTTTCACAGCAGAAGTAAGAGAATGGCTTAATATTGGTTGAGGAGGCTTAAATGAAGCCGCATACTGTATCTACCCCTCGTTCCGCCGGACGAAATTGAGGAACAGATTCTTAGTTTTGTTCAAAAGACGAGAGAATTGCAGGCGATGAATCCTCCTACATTTCCTAAAAACGCTGAAGAATACGAGCAACTTCGTCATGTCTGTCGAAAAACACTTTGCAGGGGGACTATCTATGGGCTTGCGTATGACCATTAATTACAACTTTCTCAGGATTGAGTATAAATCAAAAAATATATCAACACTCAATAATAGTTCGACTTCCCTGATCTCGCCTTAGGATTGATCCGCAACATTTAGGGCAAATATTTGGCTAATATCTCCAAAGGAGTCCGACCGATGCACTGACAGCAGTTTAGGCAATATATCTAAATGTTATTAACTTCCATGTAATCAGAGTTGAACCTAGAAGATATCTCGATGTTGACCAGACCCTTTGTAGTAGAATTCTTCGAAGAGGCAGAGCTAGCTGAGCCATTTACAGTGATCGAAAAATGGCTTCGAACAAGCGCCACATGTTGGGCTAACTTGTCGATGATAAATGAGCATTGTGACCCAGAATCGATCAAGCGAAACTTGGTTTACCAGAAGCGTCGCGCGATTTAACAAGCTCTGTCGGTAACAGTGAAATACTCGGTCAAGTTATTTTTTGAGGTAAAATCTTGTTGTTCGAGTTCGCAGTAGTGGCTAAGGCATTAATTTGTGGTGGTATACTTTGGATTGTGAAGTCATTCGAGTTGAATTCAATTGTTTTTCAAGCGGGGCGTGTTCTTGATCAATGATAGCTGACGATGTCGGTGGAGTTGGTTGTACAGCATGTCTCTGATTGAGACAGTTTTGATACGCAGATAATTGTGATTCTGAACTTGAAGTTAGAGCCATCAGTCTGATCGACGGTTTACTTTTAGATACCTTGACTGCTGCTGAGTTTCCTGTTACGCCATCGTCTAAGCACTCGCATTGGATTTAAGAAAGTAAAGAAGCGATTGAATCGGGAAACTACGTCAACTTTTCGAGGCAGTATCTGAATTAGCCAGGCATCTCGATATTCTGGAAAAATTGAATGCCGTTCAGTAATTCATCTGCCATGTCACTTGGAGACCGGATATCAGCAGCTCGTTCACTTAGGGCTGGGGTTTGATCCAGGAAAGTAGTAATGTACGAATTTAACATGAACTTAGGCTTCCTGTATCTCGCAACTAGCTTTTCCCATGCCCAAGCCGGCTCACCTGTTAACAATCTAAGTGAAGAAAGAGACTCATTATTGTGAATAGATAAGGGGTGTACAGATCTTCGAAAGAAATCTTTGGAAGAAAGCCCTTTGTTGATCAAACATCTCGGCCAACGTTGACGTTATAACGGGGAAACCTGCAACAAGATTCTGGAGTCCTATCGTTGTGCATGCGCTTTTCAGCAACATCTCCTTCAAAACGAAGTATTTCTCTTCAAATTCATTCAATTTTGACAACTGACCCCGGATCACAAACAAGTTACTTTCAAGAGTTCGATAGTCTTTTTATAATTCGTCGAGATTTGAATTTTCTCCGTCTATGGAGGTAACTTCGGATATTTGTGGAGCCCGATATTGCAATCGTAATACCGATGCGATTATAACGCCTCGCGCTTTAATCAAGAAAAGCTTGTCTCCCCAATGTAGGTAATAGATCGAGTAAGGAATTACTGAAATAAAAGAATACCGCCGTCTCAGGACTAGATTACTCTAAGCAACTAAATGAATGCACAAAATTTTCCTATTTAATAAGCTAGATTAACGGTAAATAAGGTGTTTTGAAAACCAAGGAACGATCAAAACCCGAAAATTGGTGGTTAGCGCAAGTCCTGAGATGACGATATGTTCAACCAAATTGTAGAGCTCTCAAAAAGTTTTACAACCAAAGCCGCTAGAGATCGTAGTGAATTTTAAATTTTATTTGCAACACCAGCGGAACAACGATCGAATCTAAATGTCGATCAGGTTTTAATTCTCTACTACGAAAATTGGTGAAACCTTTTAAAAAGGTGTCAATCGTACCTGGTTATCGAGATGATGATACCAACCGTATTGAAGCAACTGAGCCAAGCAAATCATACTCGTTTTTTTAGCATGCAATAAATTAAAAGTTTATTTATTTCAAAATTGTTGGCACATATAGAGCACCGTATTATTGTTATTTTCGAGTAAAATTAGGTCAATAAATAAGGTTATATTGTAGGAGATTCGAACTTAAACTGAAACAAATTAAATGGGTGTTCCAATTTATAAATCAATCATTCTCTATAAAACCGGGGTTAAAATACAAAATTTTATTAAAATCCCATTTAACAACGCACGGTGTTTGCATAATATTTTTAAATCGTTCATCTTTGTCATCGGGTCGCAATTTCATAACCTGAGCATGCACTTGAAACAGTAACATCTCTAAATCGGTATTGTGAGCATATTTAGCAAACACTTGATAAAATTCGGTAACATACCATGATCCCTTGTCCACTTCACGTATCGTCTCAAAACCATGAACTGTACCATAACATATTATCATATCCTGACAAAATGGATATTCGGTGTTTCGTGTCCCATCCGTTTGAATACGTTCTATTGATATACTATCGATTCCCAGATCTGGTGAATTTCCACGACAAAATGGGAGTATAAATATTTTCGGTTTACTTTTGAGCGCAGGACAATTAGTATTATTGAATTTGAAGAGGATCGAGAAAATATCCATCGTTTTTAAATCGCTGAATACAATTTCATTGTCTTTCTCGCCATGGGTTAGGATAGAGAACACTAGACACTCTGTTTCATATAGAACATCACTGCGCAAAAATATGTGTAAGTAATGTTGAAACTGTTTTAAAGTTAAATTCTCATAATAGAATATCTTGAATCCGAATTCGCGATACAAAGTAATCAAATAGTACTTATCATATTGGGCACCGGCTCGCGTTTTACCCAAATTTGGTATGCCTTTTTCGGAAAATTCAATATTATTCACCAGGAACAATACGCCTCGATTTGTTGATCGCATTTTATACGTGGGCAAGATATAGTGAGTGTGTTCTTCAGTTGATTTTTGGACATCGATTAGCTGAATATTCGAAATCGGTGTCAATTCCTTGGTAAATTCTTCGAGAGTATACGTTTTGGAAGTGGATGCTGAATGAAGCGATCGCATTACGTGATCATATTCTTTTTCGTAAACCTTCATCAGGATTTCATGAGCCTCCACAAATTGAGCATTTCTGAGTATGGCTAATAAATCATCGTAAGCCTTTGCCGACCGTTTAGTTATTTTGATGAAGAGCTCCTCGTGCTTATTGTGATTAGCCTACAGACCAAACAAATAAATATTACGCTATTAAGTTACGAAACATATTAAATTACATAATTTACCTCAATAATTTTTAACGCTTTATCATTTATGATCCCCTCAGAGATGCACAACACAGCCAGTACATCATAATTTGTATTTTTAACAAGAGCATCTAGATTTTTTAATATATGTTGCCGCTTTTTCTCATCCATTACTGCTTTACTTTGATTTATATTATCCACCCAACCATCACAATTAAGTCAATTAATCAAATCACATAACCAAATGAGGAATCCGCAAACCAGAAAACCTCAAGCTCTTCTTTCTGATTAACAATTTCACTTGCTAATATTTGATAATAGCTCCACCAGCTACAAATGCTTAATAAAACTAACAATCGTTTTAATAATAGGATATTACTCGATATTATTAATCTAATAATTAATTACTGGAAATTTATTAAAAGTTTAGAGTAATTGGATAAACATTTAAAGAATGTTTTGATTAAAATGCATCGTTTTGACGTTTAGTTAGTTTAGATACCAATTGTAAGATGTCATTTCGAGCGTTTAGAAGCATTGAAGGTTGAAGTTTTTGCTTATTTTATAGTTTTCTATGGTCATAGACAGATGTCGGTAAAATAATGGAAAACATAAAAAGATATTTGCATGAAATTAAGTACACCTATCCCCCGCTTTACACGCAACATAGGTTCCTGACAATATGTACCGTGTTAACCGAAAATTCTGATTTTCTGTTTATACTTTTTGCAGTTTTATGAATTTTAATTAGAAATAAGTGCGTGTAATATCAAAATTTGTCTTTGAAAGTTTTTTTTAAAATTTTGATTTTAAAAATCGTGTAAGAGTAAGATCGAAGAGCGTGGAAAATCTAATTACTCCAATATTACAGTTTAAGGTGTATGTTAGCGATGAATAGCGATCAGAATTTATTAAAATGTCGCCTTATTTTATTCGATAATTCTCTTGCGTCATACCATAATCAAAAATATGAAGGTAACCAAATTGGATACGTTTCCAATAGATTTATATGCAGCTAACCACAAAGATTAACGTTTTCGGAAACAAGACAATTACGATTAATGTGGGATTGCGACGAAGCTTTACTTCGATATTTATCGTGGCCGATACAAATAGAGCTATGACGTAGTTCCAATTTTTTAATCCTACTTGTTAGCACTACAAATGATAATCGGTAGAGTTTTAAAAGGCCAAACAAATGGCTTAACTATTCTGACAACGAGAAACAAAGTAAAGATCACCTGAACCGAGTATTCAATCGATTTAGAGAACACGGTACGAAACCACTACATATGCTAAAGTTTCCGCCATTTCCGAATTTAAAGAGTCAACCGATGTTAGAGGAATGCGGCGATTTTTAGCAATGAGTATTTTTTATCGTCAATTTGTGCAAGATGCCGCTAAAATACAGATACCATTGCTATAGCGGAGGGAAACAAAAAGAACGACAAAACTAAGATCAACTGGACGTCGGACAGCCGAGCATCGAAAGCTGTTTGTTACGATGATGTTTGTTATTCCCATTTTTTGGTCATTAGGGAGAATTTTGGTACATACCTTTTTTGGTTTATTGGGCGAACAAATGGATGTCGCATGGGTTTGAATTTGACAACTAAAGAAAATGAGTGTATGTAGTGTGTTTTTAAAGGTGGTTGTTTCCACATGGTTCAAGAAGAATAAAACATTCTCACTGTGTCTTCCGTACGATAAAGTCGGAATAATATAATCTTTGAAGTGTTAAGTGGTGCAATTGATAAAGTTTAAGATCGATTTAAATATTCATAATAGTTAATAGTTTAATTGAAATTTTGGTATTTGGTACCCTTTAAGGTAAGTTCTAGTTTTTAAGCGGTCACGGGGGATAACTTTTAGAGTAGTGATTGGTGATATAGTTTCCGAGAGGGGAAATGGGGCAACCCATTATCCCACTCTCATCGAGGGTGATGATATAATCATTCCAGACACTGAATCTGATTCAAGTATTGATAACGATAATGCTAAAATTATCAGATTATCAAATGTTGGAAAAAAATGGTCGTCAAAAATGCCACGCGGTCTGAGGTTATAAAAAGAAAGTTAAGAAATAATAACGGTAATAAACAGGAGGTAGATTTAAATATAGTTATAAATGAGATTAATTTAAATACCAAGTCAAACTCAGATCAAAGCATAATTAATAATAACATTTTGTTGTCTTCAAAAGACGCTTCAAAAGAAATAGTGAACATTCCAGAAAAAAGGGTGGTTACTAAATATCTGAATTCAGACTCAGGACCTTTCAAGGTCATTGCATAAAAAGAGAATTTTAATCTTATAAGTGTAGCTAGAGATTTAAAAAGAAAACAGAATTTCAAACATTTCCGCAATCGAACAGGTTAGCAAGAATTTAGCTAGAATTTGGTTCACATTTTTGTCGGACGCAAATGACTGCATAGAATGTGAGGCGCTAAAACAGTTTGTTAGGTATGAGGTATATGTATATTCCTTTTAACTTCAATCATACAATTGGTTTGATAAGAAATATACCATTAGGAATTAGTAATGACGAGTTGAAGGATAATATCAATTCTCCAATTACATTTGGAAAAATCGAGAGGGTTACAAGGTGGAATCCGGAGTCGGGAGCCGCTAGTGATACAGAAATGATCAAGATCACTTTTAACGGCAATACTATTCCTAATAAGATAAGTTTATACGATAACATCCTACTAAAAGTAGATTACTATATCCCAAATCCTATGCTCTGTCGTAAGTGTCTGAATTATGGACATACCGCGAATAGGTGCAAATCTAGTGAATCCGAAAGATGCAATACGTGTGCCAACATTAAAAACAGTGATCATACATGTGACCAAAATAAACCAAAATGCAAATTTTACGGAGAAGGACACAAAACTAACCACTTCAAATGCCAGGAAAGAGAGAGATAAAGAAAAATATCATACTATATGGTAGTTTACAAAACTTCACACAGAGAATCAAAACTCAAGCTTTATGGATTGAGGCAAGACTTACCCACCTTGAGGGACTTTCAACACCTGGACGAGAAACAAAAGGATACAGATAAAAGAAACGAGGAAGCCACAAAACAGCTTGATAAATGCATGACTGTTTTAAACGAATTAGTGAAAGAACTTAAAAGTCAAATTAAACTAAGAGATGACCTATTGAGGGATTTGGACTCAAATTTAAGCAAAGAAACTTCAAATCAGAACAGTGTAGCAGACATAGATCTTTTGAGAATTAAGATTGGTAAATGTCTGTCGAAAGTCTAATAGAGTTTCTATGAATGGTTTTAAACTTGTACAAATAAACATACGAAGTTTAAAAATCAATAAAGACCTACTAGAGAAATATACAATAGATAATAACATACAACTAATAATACCTTCAGAAACATGGACTAAAGAGTTGGAAATTTTAACATTCAACAACTTTAAATTAGTAACAAAAGATAGACCAGACGGATATGGCGGGGTGGGCTTCTTAATCAGGAAAAACATTTCTTGGAGGATAATAAACCTATCCAACAATTATGAGAGACTGGAAGTGCTGAAAATAAACATCAAATACAAAAACATAAATTTAAACATCATCTCTTTTTACAATAATTCAAGGAGACAAAAGAACGAAATAATAAGAAAATTTGAGATGCTGATACAAGATAACAACACAGGCAACACTATTATAGCGGGAGATATAAATGCAAGAAGCGGCCTATGGGACAACAACAGCACGAATGACTTGTTAGGTAATGCAGTGGCAGACAGAATAATAGACAACAATATCCATATACTTAACGATGGTTCTCTAACTAGGATGGATATGTTCAGACATACAAATTCAGCGCTAGATATAACGTTAACACAATCTGTTGGAGAGCCACTACGGAAAACCTAGGGAGCGATCACTTTGCAATTTTAGTAAACTATGAAACATTAAAAAGAGAGGAGAAACAAATAACGAACTGGAAGAAGATAATTTCGGAGTTCAACTCAAACTGGAACATAAATAATGTATTAGACACCGAGAGGAATCTGGAAAAAAGCATCAATGAATATACAAATATTATCAAGGTCAGATCAAACTTCAAACCAAAAATATGGTGGAATGAGGAACTGCAGAGGTTATGGACAATCAAAAGAAATAAACAAAGGATCTTTAATGCAAATAAAACTTTATATACGGCGTTAGAATTAAAAAAGGCTAATCAAATTCTGAAGCTTAAAATCAAAAGAGAGAAAAAAGTATGCTGGAGTGAATTTTTAAACGATATTAACCACAAAAAAAAACACTACTGAGATTTAGAACAACATAAATAAATTAAAAAATAAAAAACAATCACACTATAAAATTCTAGATGGTAAAAACCTAGCCACGGATTTCTTAAACACTAATTTCCCCTACTCGTTGGAATTAAATCAATTTCAAGCAACGAATCGAATTGAACCAATGGAGATAGGAAGCGGTTTAGAGATTTGGAAGTAATTAACAAATCAAAAAACACTGCCCCTGGTAACGACAGGAAAAGCTACAAATTAATCAAAACATTAGATCTCTTCAAAAAAATCTGGGCGAACCAATGTTATCCAGTAAAATGGAAAATCGCCAGTGTCATCGCCATAAAATAAAAGGGGAAGTGATAGAGAAATATCGAACTACAGACCGATATGTCTACTACCAATTTTTTCAAAAATATTTGATAAACTAATTTTGTTAAGAATAAACGAACACCTTGACAACCATAACCTACTCAACGAAAATTCGTTTGGATTTAGGAAAAAAAGATGTATTATAGATTACATGATTGAACTTTTAAAACATATACATATATACATTAAAACACAATAAAGAAAAAACCATTCTCATAAATACAGATATCACTAAAGCTTTCGACAATGTCAATAAAAAATTACTAATTAACAAATTCAAAAACCTTGATTTTCCAGACTCATTAACAAACTGGGTATATCAATTTTTGACCAACAGGTCAATCAACAAAGGAATCCCCCAGGGAAGTTGTTTGAGCCCTACGCTCTTTAATATTTATATAAACCATATACATGAGCTCAACAACTCACATACGAAAATATTTCAGTTTGCAGATGACATCTGTTTGGTAATTAATGGACACAGTTATGAGGTACTATCAAGGAATGCAGAAAGTGCATTAACATCTCTTTCACATCATCTAGAATCAATAAATTTAATTTTAAACCCAGTAAAAACTCACTTCTTAAGGCTTTTCACTAATGCTAACAATGCTAGTACGATAAATCTAAACATAAATAACCAAATAATTATTGAGAATCAAACTACGAAAATTTTAATATTCAAGTCTTTATCCAATTCTAATGGTGGGGTTCATCTTGAACTGAAACCCAACTAGTAATATACAAAGCATTTATTAAACCAAAACTAGAATTCGCCTATATCTTTACAGAGGAAAGCAATAAGATGGCCCAAAATAATTGCGAAATTATAAAAAATGCATGTCTAAGACATTGCTTATTAAGATCCACTCCAGTACCTACAACCTTAGCAGAATCAATAGAAATGTCTTCAACTTTTGACAATAAACTTAAAACATTAAAATACATCACCAGACAACTATATAGAAACACCAAATTGAATAATTATTTTTCGATCTACAATTTTCTGAAGAACATCAAGCCTACTCACAAAAGATCCATCAGCCCAGCTAATATGTATTATCATCAAACCATACATAAAAGGTATTATCGGTAAATCAAACAACAACACAATCGAGCTTCGAAAAGAGGCTCTGAAAGTAATAGGAAAAAATAGTGATTCCGATATAAACGGATGGATCTTTGAAAAATAACAAGGCAGGAATAGGTATTTTTTACAAAAACCGAAGCATTAACCTCTCTATAAAATTTAAAAATACTACGAATATTAAAACTATAGAAGTCATCGCCATAAAAATCGCCACAACAATAGGTCAACTAAGCGGTAAAAACAAAGTCCTAATACTCACTGACTCTCAAAGTGCGTGCAAATCAATACTATCAGCCCTTAACAAAAAAAAATCAACTATTTCGAGAACCAAATTATTAATATAGTGGGTAATAATCCTAATAAACACATCATCATTCAGTGGATTCCAGGACACATAGGTATCCAGGCAAACAGTATAGCGGACTACCTAGCAAAATTGGCACACATAACACCTTCACATACGCTAGACAAAGAACCAGTGACTGAAGTGGGTCGCTACCACAGAAATCTCTTTCCAGGGTCACAAACAAATCTTTGGTTTTTAAACACCAGCCTTAATAACAGAGAAATCAAGACAATAAACAGACTCAGGTCAGGTCATGCGCTTAACAACAAATATTAAAAATTGCTCCACATGTAATATAACAGAGGACAATGATCACATTGTTGATGATTGTGGTAAACATATTACTATCAGAAACACTTACTCTATCTTATCTCAATTTAAACTAAAAGAGATATTAGTCAGGCAAAGAATAGACGAGTACAGACAATTAATTAAGTTTTTGAGAGACATCAACTGTACCCTGTGACCGCTTATGAATAGAACTTATATATTTTATATTTATAGTAAACTGTTCTGTTATAAAACATTTATTCTACCATTAGGCTTCAATTAGCTCATTTGATGCAAATTTATCATCTGGTTTATGGCTACCACTAGCCTGAGCACCTCGGTCGTGAACGTGTTAAAAAAGAAAAATTTTTATATTCAGCTTCTCTTAGAAATAAGAGACAGACTAGAACTATAGACAACATTAAATTCTTCGCTGCTTCAGTACTTTCACTGAAAAGTCCCTGCCACTGTAAGAAGTTATGCACTAGGCGAAGGTCCAATACTCATGGGTCATATAAGTGGAAAACATTTGACCGCAACAAACTAAAAAACAAAAAAAAAAGAAGAATAAAATTACAAGTTTCCCAATAAAGTATACAGTTCACAGCATTTTTAAAATTTTTTTTTTCTTCAAACGAAAGGTACAATTTTGTAGATGAAAAAAATCTCAAACCGCTTGTGGCAGTAACCAACGATCAAAACATTTGGTCCTAAACGAGCCGGATCTTGCATAATTTTCAAGACATATAAAAAAGAAAAAAATCGTCAAACCAGTTCATTCAACATGGTTTTGGTGCATAACCTGAATCAACAGGTTCATAACCTAAATTAATAGGTTCATTCAACGTGTTTTTGGTGCATAATCTGGATCAATAGGTTCATTTTATCAATGGGTGAGTCAACGTAATAAACATAAATGATTCAACAACATAACCTCAAAGATCATCTTGTAGAAGAACATTTATATATTAAGTTTTTAATTTTAGTATATTTAGTTTAATAATTAAATATTAGCCTTTATATTGCGTAATTTAACAAAAAAAAAAAAAAATCTAATAAAAGAAGTCTCTGACTGATTCATAATTACACGTAGGTAACGAGGCAACAAGGAACAATAACAGCTTTGGCTATTCAACTAAATAATTCAGATCAAGAGCATTTGAGCTAAAAAATTCAATTCAGCGATGGTTCATTTCAAAGGATGTTATCCTTGCTGATCCAGAATTCGGAATTTCTAGACCAGTGGATCTGCTGTTAGGACTAGAGACCTTTTGGATTATTCTCTTCAATAATGATTTGCCTTATTTAATAGAATCAAACTTTGGTTTTATAGTCAGTGGTGCATATTTAAATTCAGATGAACAAAGGTCAACATTTTTTTGTGATTCAAATTGGTCAGAAGAAAAACCCATTGTGACAATACAGCAACTAAATAACTCTATACGACGGTTTTGGGAAATCAAGAATATACCACAAAACACCTTCTGGTCGAAAGAGGAAAGGTATTGTGAGGAAAATTACAGCTTGAATATAAAAAGAAATCAACTAGGTCGTTACATCGTTAAGTTGCCATTACGCGAGAACATTTCAAGTTTATGTGATACTATAATAAGCAATTGGCATTAACTAGGTTTCTAATTATGGAGAAAAGGTTGCAACAAAATAAACAATTAAAACTGTAATACTGTAAGTTCATGTCAGTAGGTATCAAAGTGTAATAAACCCGGTAATAAAATCCTTAAGCATAAGTACAAAATTACGCGTAGTATTTGATGCTTCAGCGAAGACTGGAAATGGTTTATCTCTAAATGAAGTGATGTGCGTTGGGCCAAACACACAATCTGATCTGTTTGATATAGTATTGCGTTTTAGAAAGTATCGTTACGTAGTTACAGCGGACATTTCAAAAATCAATTCCATCCCTGATCAATCATTATTACATTTGAAATTTAATGGTTTAAGTCATTTTTACATTTCAAACATTTTGGAAGCGATGGTTATTTGAGTACTGTCAATTCTACAGCATCGTCGAAAATCGACTAAGGCCATGTGAATCACAAAATATTGGTGATATCGTAATCTTAAAATACAGTCCACATTAACACCGCATAAAGGTGGATTACGAGTATCATTTGGGAATGGTGGTTTGGCGTCTATTGGATTGGGGGGGGCGGGGAGGGGGGGGCAAAGTTGAGTAGATTAATCTGCCGACTCTGTAACCTTCCAGTAGCGTGCGCATCACGTGAGCTGCTCTGGTGATATATTAGGCAGGTGTGTGATGGGTACAATTGTGTAAGGGGTAACCTGATCACAATTGGCAAGTATACATGCTGCCTCCTCAGGGGCAACAACCAGTAACTGTAACCATTAGGCAGAATATGGCCTTTTGTGTCAGGCTAAAGTACGGTGCTAAAAGAGAAAACCTTGACAAAAAATCCCTAATCGAAGGTGGAACAGCATATGCCGAAGGATGAATGGCTGATAGGTTAATCAGTACAAAGTATGCGGACTCTGGATATCAGGCACCCTCCAGTTTTATTTAGCCTTCCTGCAGTAAAGCTGGGTGACCTGCAGGCGACTTTCCATTCCCAGCAACTCGTAAGAGTAAAATCAAAGCGGAAGTCGGGACAGGGCTAGGAATAAACGGAAGTGGGACTATCCTCTCGAAGTTCTTGGGAGCCTATGCTACCGTTCTTCCTGTAGAAGTACATACTTCTTATAGTAAATATCTAGGAGGGATGAGTCCAGATAGTATGTATCACATACAGGCCGGCAGTATTATCAAGTTTATTAAGAGCCTGAATATTGACTGGATGGATAATTAAACAGGGCTTGGAAGCACAAAAGATCTTTTAGGTCGCAATGCGAGGTGGCTAAACGCCCACATGGACCTACAACACTAATAATAATAATAATAATCGCTTGGGAATAGATCTATCATTCCACCGGTATATCTCGCTTTATGTAAAAAATATTGGTTTTCAAATAATTTGTTTTTTTTGGAAGAACTTCTTCTTAACCGAATTTTCTAAATATCACTTTGAGCTAAGACGTCAAGAACTACTGTTTGCAATTAAAAGCTACCTTCTGGCAATTAAAAATATTTTCATATTTATTACCTAACGATCTTTAATGTAATCTTGAGCTATGATCTAGATAGCATTTACTTAAGCGATTGTGAAGTAAAATCAAGAAACATTGCAGAAGATTGCAGAACTTATGTTTTGAAATTTGAATGAAATTTTTAAGTAACCAAAAAAAAAACTGTTTTTAGGAAACCGTCGCATTTGCTAATTTTACATATTTGATGTATTGCTAAAATTTCAATAACACCCTAAATGTTTACTAACTACTTTATTAATTATTCAAAACAAATAACAAATCATGAATATAAATTATCGCAAATATTTAATCAAAAAGCTCAACTCGAAAAACTATTCCTAACAAAATACATTTTATATACATACTTACAGCCAAAACCAGACCATCACCCGATAAAACTTTCGTTTTTATTTTTCAATCATGAAAGCATTTTCATTTTTCCAATAAATAACATTTTTTTTATAGTAATTACTGTTATTATTAATATTATCGTCATAATAACTATTAGGCTATGTAGTAACAACAATATATCGTAAATGAAAATGAAAAATACAGAAAAAACTTTTCATTTTCTATATATTTTCATGGCCATGAAAATTTATATTCTGCAGTATTATTGGCATTATTCCAGAATTTTATGTACATAATAGACATTATTTATACTGTATATACGTCTATATGTATATTGCATTCCGCATTACAATCGATATTTCCCGGTACACATTTTTGTAGGAAAAGGAGTTTTTTTTTCTATGTACAGTGTACACTAATATAACAAACTATACATACTCGTATAAAAATATTAATATATGTATTATAGAAAGAGAGGGAGCTTTTAAAAATTTATCAAAAAAGCATAAGTGTATGTATAAATAAAAATCCGGGAATATTAACGGTAGGAGAAATTCTATGGCTTTAGTATGTGCACCATACCAACCATTTGTTTGAAATATGATATATAAAACAGTAAAATTAAGTAAATAGGATTGTAGTCTGTTTTACAACAGGAACAAATAGCAACAACAACACCTACACTAGGAATACATATACAAATATATATATACTTATATATATTGATTAAAATTTATTCTCTGTCTGACTTTCAAATTCCAGAAAATTCGAGTAGGAAACCAAAAAATGTTTCAACATACATTTTGTTATGACTCAACTAAAGGAAAATGGGATTATGTTATGTTTGTTCATGGATACGTAAAGTATATGGAATGGGTTTAACCTCTTGCCTCAAATTTTCACAATGATATATTTGTTTAGGAAGAAATATTTTTGGTAATTTAAACACTGCCATTTTGAAACTAAAATGAAATTTTTATTTTGTTATTTATGTTTAATAAGAAGTTTAATAAATAAAAACTAAAATATTAACCAAATTGTCTGCAGTCATAATTATTGAAAACCGAAGTTATATTAATCTCATACCGCAGGATTTCGCATATTGGTGGAAAATTTACCTATTCGACGAGAGATGTCAGCTGAAGCACGAAAATAGAACAGAACAAAGGATTTACAAATTGGGGTAAAAATTATGACTCATCGCTTGTATTTAAGTTTGAACGAGTTTTATATAAAAATATGTAGGTATATAGCATAGGAACTATTATGTTAAAAAGGAGCTCATGACTCATACATTTTTTTAAGTGTTACATACATATAATATTTATTGGGTTGAATGAATTGATTTTGCGTAAGGATAAATCAATGATTTTTTGTGTTTGAGATAAAATTGTGGTGGAGTTGTGTAATTGGAATACATTCCACTAGAAATAATTATATTTTATTTCATATTTAATTGTTGAATGTTTGGATGCTTTTGGCGATATTCTTTCCTTGAATTTTGGAATTGCTGAGTCATATAACCATAACTGTTAAATTTGTAAATATTTTAAATAACTAAACAACAATTTGGATGATTTATAGCATGGTATATACATTAGTACTTCCACATCAGCTTATCGGGCAAGTGTTGGATGGTGTGTGATACTGATATCGTTGTTAACCCTTAGCTGCCAATAGGGGTGAATATGTACCCCAGGCCAAGCCAACCTTAATTTAAGTTATCAAAAACTACGAAAATCATACTTGTCGCGCCATCTATAGGTTATCGGGGAATGTAGGTTACTTGCATGGCACATAGAAGGAAGAAAATGTATTATTAGCGCTATAAACGATGCATTTCAGAAGGTGGGGTACTTAAATTCAATATTGACCGAGTAATAATTTTTTTTTAATAAACTCATGTTTCCTGACTTTATGAGGCTCTTCCTGATGCATATATAATTTTTATTTGGTTAAATTATCTTGATATTGGCTCTTGTAAACCATATTAGAAATTGAAAAACATGTTTCAGAATGTCCATGAATTTTTTGGAGTCTCAATATTTTAAATTTGTCTTTCTATATACCGAATTTTTTGACTGGGCTTAAAAATCACTCCAGTGTGGCCGCTATGTTACTGGAGCATAGTATGGCCACAAAGGGTTAATTGAAAATATTTTTATATTTAAATTTGCCCAAATATATGTACGGGAGTTCATGACTTAATTTCGTATTAAAACATACCGTTATTTGTTGTATATTATTACATGTCAACCAAAATTACTGCCGAAATCAATTTTCAAACTTAGACTATAAATATTAAGACTATTTTATTATTTAATATAATATTCACAATTTCTCCAAAGCTAGCGTTAGCGTTCTACAAAGAAATTGTGCTATAAATAAGCTTTGCAATATTTGTGATAATAGTCTCAAATACATAAAAAAACTGGTTTTCAAAGTATTTGTGTGGAAACCCTGTGACGGTTCCGTGACTGTGAAAATATAATAAAGTTGTATCATCAAAGTCAAGAAGTATAGAAATGATCGCACAATATGTAAAAAAAATTAAACAACATTTGTATGGGAGCCCCTCAACCCCTCACCCGCTCTAGACGGTAGCACGTCAATTCTGTGAAAAAACAATTCATAGAAAACACGATTCAGTGAAAACCACAATTCTTAGAAAACACAATTTAGAGATAATTTCTAATTTACCAAACAACATCACTCTTTTAAAACGCTCGTTATGATCACGATATTTTCAACGCATTGCTTTTGCATTTTCTCCTGCTACGTTTTACTCTAATTCAAACTCAGTTACCTTTGTTGGTTTGTCATCCTTCAATAGCATTATTTGTGGCTGGCTCATCATTCAAAACACATTGTAAACGTTCCAAGCATTAATTGAATAACGTGAGTAGCGACGTTGTGGTGGTTCTAACATTTTTAAATCCATCCTACTAATATAAAAATCTTCTTTCGTCTAAAATGGCTTCAGCTTTTACAGGTAAATATTTGCTTATCGCTTCAAAAGCTTCCACTACTTTGTGTGGTGAAACGAAAGCCAAAGTCAACATCATTTTTAGCTTCATGGCAATTTCAGAGCGGATAGGGATTCCGACTGCATTTTGGGTTACTTTCATAAGCATTATTTTTAGCCTAAATGTAGGCAGTGAAACTATATATGAAATATTATTAATTGGGTGCCTATCACTGTAAATGTAATAAAAAAAATTCCCTTGTTATAATTTTAACAAATTATTTTATGGCCGTTGTTTGAATATACGTACATGTATATGTACAGTTCACCTCCAATTTACAAAACAAATTGGTCAAAAGATGCTATCGTTTAGTGAAAGTGTCTTAATCTGAAACCAACATTTCGTGACTATTGTATAATTCGTTCTAATTGTTCGTAAATCAATATTGAAAATTTATCAATATTGTAAAATTTTGGTTCATAACGTAAATTCCCTTAATCTTTGATAAGATTTAATACCCCTAATAGCATTAGAAGTTATGGGATAAGACCAATTAAGAAGAAACTTGGCCATTTCTTATCCGATTTTGAGAAAATTCAGCGTGTACGATGGAAATGGGATTCTAAAATGATTTTTGAATGAAGTTCTGGGATATGGTCAAGTAGAATGAAACTTGCCCATTTCTCAACCGATTTTAATGAAATTCAGCGTGTACGATGGAAATGGGATTCTAAATTGATTTTTGGATGAAGTTCTGGGATATGGTCAAGTAGAATGGAACTTGCCCATTTCTCAACCGATTTTGATGAAATTCAGCATTTACGATGGAAATGGGATTCTCAAATGGTATTTTAACAAAGTTAAGGGATATGGCCAATTTGGAAG
The DNA here is from genome assembly GCA_963556165.1 of Tipula helvola. NCBI lineage: Eukaryota > Metazoa > Arthropoda > Insecta > Diptera > Tipulidae > Tipula > Tipula helvola. Next base: position 340,994,669 of record OY744482.1, on the reverse strand, counting down.
GAACTTGGCCATTTCTTATCTGATTTTGATGAAATTCAGCGTGTACGATGGAAATGGGATTCTAAAATGATTTTTGGATAAAGTTCTGGAATATGGTCAAGTAGAATGGAACTTGCCCATTTCTCAACCGATTTTGATAAAGTTCAGCATTTATGATGGAAATGGGACTCATCCCGTTCAAACGTTCATTTTTACTTTTGCTTCTTAGTAAAATTCGATTGCAAATATTTGCAAATGGAAATGTTTTTTTACAGGAAATTTTTCACTTACATCTTTTTAGTTTAGATGTACATGTTTGACTACATTTGATTCTGACTACTTGTAAATTTGTATATTGTGTATATCGATAAATATTTTTTTTTCAATGTGTACTATCCATGTGAAAGAAAATCAAATAGATTGCAAATATTTGCAATTTACTTTTGGTGAGAATTCATAGTTACACTTAGTATATACTAAAATTATTTGTAACTTTGGAAATAAATATACTTTTATATTAATAAATTTTACTATTTAAACCATGGCTTTAGATAATCAAGGTTGCTTTGCCTATAGCCTACAAACTAGCCCAGCTAATCAATTGTTTTATTGTATTTTGTATATTCTGACGTATATGGCAAACGAAGTTAAATCATTTTAATTTAAATTAGCTAATTTGTGTATCGAATAAATAAATATTTGAAATTGTGAGACAATGGTAAGTGGTTTGTAACGTTGTATTTTCTACCATGAATTGTATTATCCTTGAAATTTGTTTAGCCAAGGGGAGGCGCAGGGAACAAAAAGAGCAAACGCATTGGTTTGGCCCAAAAATCTGCACTAATTGATTTAGTTGAGCAAAATTTTCAGTTTGCTATAGGTAATTTCAAATATGTATATCATATATTACTATATTTAACACTTGTTTAATTGTATATAATGAAAATTTTATATTTTCAAGGAAAACATGCTTCTGCAACGGGTAAGGCCGATAAAAAAAAGTGTTGACGAAATATTGCGAAATCGCTAAATGAATGGGGCCTATTTCTAAAACTGTCGAAGAATGGCGAACTGTAAGTGACAATGACTATTATTAAGGTCTGGCAATAAACCGGCAGACAAAAAATTAATAAAACGGCACAAATAAATGAGCAACAAACAAAAATTTCTTGGCATCGTAAAATTAATTTTTTGGAACAAAATATAATAATTTGGCAGCATTTATAATTTTTTCGCACTATTGGAAGGGAAAACAAAAAATGCTTTTTGTGCACCGAAATAAACATTTTGAGCGACAAAAATAATAAATTGGCAACAAATTTATAAATAATTCAATTAAAAAATTGAAATTAGTTTTAAAATATTCTGGAAAATGGAGATTTAATTTTTAAATTGCTTCGTCAACCTTGCAGAAACAGATCAAATATTAAATAAATTGCACCGATTAAATTTAATTTTTTGTCTCGATTTTTTTTTTTGTTTTGTAAGTAAAAATTATTTTTTCTGTTCCAAAATATTAGATTTATTGCCAATTTTTATTTTTGATGCTAATGTTTGTCGCTAAAATATTTTTCTTGTATGTCCGTTTAAATTGTCCCATTATTACGACGGGATATTATTATTATTTTAATTTTAATTGTTATAGGCATTCAACGGAGTGAAAGCAAAACTTAAAGAAAAGCTGAAAAGGATTCGCCAAGAGAAAAATAGGACAGGATTGGGCCAATTGCAACCAGAAGACATCGGGGCTAGCAGCACCGAAGCCGCTGCCACTCAAATAACAGAAGAAGACTGGAGAATTATTAATTTATGTGGTATAAATGCCTTGGATGGACTAGAAGTCAACGAAGTTGGTGCAAATATTTCGGTTAGCTAAAATTGTAATACACAAAAGCTTATTACAAAAAGGTCTATTTATTTTAGTCTGCATCTAATCCAGTGCCAACTATAGTAATGAGCCAAATAACAACTCCAAATGTACCAAACATTAACGATTCTCATCATACTTCGCTTACCTTGAGCACACACAACACTACCACGTCTACCTCTTCCACCTCTGTCTCGACTGTGTCTGCTCCTCACACCAGAATAAACACACGACGTACTAGGGTAAAAATATTTTTTCTTTATGATAAAATATATTTTTAAAATATATTTCTAATAACTATTTAATCATAGGAATATACCGATAGTGCCGCAATAGCAGAATCCATTAGGTTGCAAAAAGCTAACAACGAAAATCAAATTACTTTGATAAACCTTAACAAAGAAAATCAAATTACTTTGATAAACCTTTTAAAAGATATTGCTGATAACCAAAAAACAATCATTGAATTAATGAGGAGCAGTAATTAACTGAAAATTTTCAAACAAAACTCTTTTTAAATATTTATTAATGTATGGATTTCGTGTTAAAAAAATTATTTGGAAAATTTCGAAAAAATAAAAATAATTGAATTTAATATAAAAAAAATAAATTGGTGTTAATAAATAACAATATAAACAAATAATTTTAATTTAATTTTGAAGACCCTCTATTACCCAGTTTCTATTTCTTGAGCCTTGAGCGAAATAACTGCTGTTGCCACTGTTGGTATCTGAAACATATCAAACGGCTAAGTTAATAACTGAATAAATTTGAATTTACAATAAATATGCCTTGATTATGGCCCCTTTCCGAAGTTGATGCACTAATTGGATCGTCGATAAAAATAACGTTATTTTTTACTAAAATATTGTGTGCTGCACTCTCCGGGTCATAACGCAATACACGTTCGCCCAAAATACACCTGTGGATCATATTTAAAAGTAAAAATGTATTATTTAATTTCCTAATTTTATAAAAAAAAGTACCGGAAACGGTTTTTTAATAAACCAATGCATCTCTCAATTTTACTCCTTATTTTTCTGTGCACGTAGTTATAATTTCGTTCCCCTGCTGTTGCTGGATTGTGGATTGGTGTTAATAAAAATGACTGTAGCGAATAACCACTGTCACCTAAAAAATTCAATGTGCTTCATTTGTTGTTAGTTTATGATATTTGTAATTATACCTAAAAGCCACTGCAGTGTTCCTTCTTCCTCCAAACCTGCTTCCAGTAATGTAAAAATGTTGCTGTTGCTCCATATGAAGCTATCGTGAGTTGATCTACGATGTTATACCAATTAACGATATTGAATTAAAATTAATTAATCGTTACTTACCCTGGGTACCGAGGATTGCAATTTAAAATTAACAAATTATTATCACAAATCTAAAATAAAAAATTATATCAAATAAATTTAATTTTAATATTTAAAAATCTAATTTATGTACCAACTGGACGTTAATAGAATGGAATCCTTTTCGGTTCACATAGGCATTTTCAATGTGTCTTTTTAATCCAGTGATTTCAATATGCGTTCCATCAATAAGCCCAATTATATTTGGGAAATTATATTCTCGATAAAAACTAAAATCATATTTTAGTGTCACATAAATTGTACTTCTAAATCGATTTTTCCCTAAACTGTTACGTACCTTAATTTAGTTGAATCGATTTCACCTTGCGTTTGGGGGAATTTGACATAAATATTTCCCAGCTGAGTGGATATAATTCGGGTGAATTTTTTGACGCATCTGGAAACCATTGTTTGACTCAATGAAACAAGCGCGTCAGAACCAACCCTTCTTTGATAACTGCCACTACATAAAAAATTTAGTACCGATAATATCTACAAATTAAATTAAATATAAATAATTGATATGTGAAAATTATTAATCAAAATCCTAATAAATAAATACCTCTAGATGAATAGGAATTTTCTTCTCGTGATCATAATCTGTCATAGCAATGGAATCTAAAGCTTTAATTTCTTCTATAAAACTTACACAAATAGATGGAGGTAACCGATACATTTCTATGAACCTGTTGTAAAAGTATTTTTGTTCATATGTCATTGGTAATAGTAATTATTATTTATTATTCTAATTTTTAACTAGCTTCCGAAATATCAAATGGATCCATAGTGTCTCGTAAATATTTACGAAAAATAATCAATTTATTTCGTCTTCGACGACAAGACACAATACAGCTAACGGCACTCATTTGAAAATTTAAACTTAAACTTCAAAATTTGGATTTATCTAGCCAACTTATCTAAGCTCACTTTTAATTTAAATAGTAATAATTATTAATATAAAGGTATATTTATTTCCATAGTAACAAATAATTTTAGTATATACTAAGTGTAACTATGGGTTCTCACCAAAAGTAGATTGCAAATATTTGCAATCTATTTGATTTCCACACATTGAAAAAAAAATATTTATCGGTATACACAATATACAAATTTACAAATGTAGTCAAACATATGTACATCTAAAGTAAAAAGATGTAAGTGAAAAATTTCCTGTAAAAAAACATTTCCATTTGCAAATATTTGCCATCGAATTTTACTAAGAAGCAAAAGTAAAAATGAACGTTTGAACGGGATGAAAAATGAACGTTTAAACGGGGCGCCGCCCCGGTGGCACAGTGGTTAGCATGCTTGCTTTAAGCTCCGGAGGTCCCGGGTTCGATTCCCGGCGGGTGATGAAAAAATCACGGCTGGTTAATGTTGGATCAATGAATTAATCACTCATTATCCGTTAAAAAAAATGATTACGAAACTTCAAAGGAAGCGGCCAAATCCCTCTATGGGATGTAGCGCCAGCGAAAAAAAGAAAAAAAAAAAAAAGTAAAAATGAACGTTTGAACGGGATGAGTCCCATTTCCATCATAAATGCTGAACTTCATCAAAATCGGTTGAGAAATGGCCAAGTTCCTTCCTAATTGGCCATATCCCTTAACTTTGTCAACAGTTCATTTGAGAATCCCATTTCCATCGTACACGCTGAATTTCATCAAAATCGGATAAGAAATGGCCAAGTTCCTTCCTAATTGGCCATATATCTTAACTTTATACAAAAATCATTTGAGAATCCCATTTCCATCGTAAATGCTGAATTTCATCAAAATCGGTTGAGAAATGGGCAAGTTCCATTCTACTTGACCATATCCCAGAACTTCATCCAAAAATCATTTTAGAATCCCATTTCCATCGTACACGCTGAATTTCATTAAAATCGGTTGAGAAATGGGCAAGTTCCTTCCTAATTGGCCATATCCCTTAACTTTGTCCAAAACTCATTTGAGAATCCCATTTCCATCGTACACGCTGAATTTTCTCAAAATCGGATAAGAAATGGCCAAGTTCCTTCCTAATTGGCCATATTCCTTAACTTTGTCCAAAACTCATTTGAGAATCCCATTTCCATCGTAATTGCTGAATTTCATCAAAATCGGATAAGAAATGGCCAAGTTCCTTCCTAATTGGCCATATCCCTTAACTTTGTCAAAAACTCATTTGAGAATCCCATTTCCGTCGTACCCGCTGAATTTCATCAAAATCGGTTGAGAAATGGGCAAGTTCCATTCTACTTGACCATATCCCAGAACTTTATCCAAAAATCATTTTAGAATCCCATTTCCATCGTACACGCTGAATTTTCTCAAAATCGGATAAGAAATGGCCAAGTTTCTTCTTAATTGGTCTTATCCCATAACTTCAATATGAATGATTTCACAAATTGTAAGTAACATTTTTATATGAAGAACACCCACAAAAACGAATAAATGATCAAAATGCTATTAGGGGTATTAAATCTTATCAAAGATTAAGGGAATTTACGTTATGAACCAAAATTTTACAATATTGATAAATTTTCAATATTGATTTACGAACAATTAGAACGAATTATACAATAGTCACGAAATGTTGGTTTCAGATTAAGACACTTTCACTAAACGATAGCATCTTTTGACCAATTTGTTTTGTAAATTGGAGGTGAACTGTACATATACATGTACGTATATTCAAACAACGGCCATAAAATAATTTGTTAAAATTATAACAAGGGAATTTTTTTTATTACATTTACAGTGATAGGCACCCAATTAATAATATTTCATATATAGTTTCACTGCCTACATTTAGGCTAAAAATAATGCTTATGAAAGTAACCCAAAATGCAGTCGGAATCCCTATCCAGGTGTTGCACTCCGTTTTCAATAATTCATCACAAATTTTGCGCCAAATACTTTGTCTTAAATGAAATAAACAGAATTTATTTTCCACGTCTCTAAATATTTCTTTTGTAGCCTTTATAATAGCAATTCCGAAATCGGTCATACGTCATAATAATTTTTGGATTTAATTCTGGTTTAATTAATTTTAGCGCCTGAAACATATTTTTATATATTGATGTATCTTTTTTTGGTAATAAACAAAACACCAACGGTAAAAGTAGATCATTTTTCAAACCGTAAATTGTAAATAATTTCTAAATTTTGATGCGTGGAAAAAATTAAAATTCTGTTCCGAACGTTACCTGAATCATGTAACAAAAATAAATCGCCTTTCAACGTCAACTTGTACTGTTCAAGTAGTTGGTGATCTGCTCTGTTCATCACGCTTGGCGAGCTGCTTTCCCTGGCATTAGTTTGCACAGTACTAGTTGTCGGTTGTCGCTTTAGCTACAATCAATTGTGTTGCTTCAATAGTATTGAAGGCATCATTTTTCATTGTATGTAGAATTGTTTTACATTCCACATTAGCAGCATTAGCCGTCTTTCCGTGAGCAGTTGCGTGAAAATGCCACTCACAATCAATTCCAAAATCCTCTTTGTGTTTAGTTATATTCATAATTTTTTTTTTATTTTTATAATGTGTTACTGCACCATCTGTGACGTAATAAATTTTAGATAAATCTGGAATTTTTGTTTTAAAAAACTGCAATAATTTTTCTATTAACAAGTGAACTGCTACAGCGTCATGATGAAGACAATCTGATATTATAATGAAGCTGTAGTGCTGCAATATCCCTCCCTAAGTTTTTTAAATTACAAATGGATGAACAGTCGCTTGTTTGTTGTTCCAATGAAAATCCTGTACTGTATTTTGCATTATAAACGCAAAATTTTCTGCACAATCCCAAGAAACAAGTACCTCTGCTGGCACCAGAGTTAACTTTTTATTTTTATGAAATCGGATTGTGTTAGAGATATAAAGCAATGAGGAATCAAATTTTTCAGCTTAATTATGAAGTAATCCAGAAATTCGTCTAATGGTTTTGAATATTTTTCCAAGTTACATCGGTCAGTTGAAACCCAGTGACTAAACGATAATTCAGCATCCAGACAATCATTGTCCAAAAATGCGTTTTTCAAATATTCGCGAAAATTATCCAATCCTGAGCAGTTCTCGCATTGCAGAAGATAACATGTTGATCTTGGATCTTTACATAGTATTAATGAAATGCAGTCCTGGTATCGCGAAAATTTTCCATTGGTGACAGTTTCCATCCTAGTTCCATGAATAATTAATTTAACATTTTAATAGAAATTTTGAAAATTTGTCTGTTTTTAACACTATGATTCTTTCGGCTTTTTTATAGACAAATATATTATTTTTGATGCATTCCAATATTTACGGTTTGGTAAACCAGTGAAATAAAGAAGCATTTACTCCATAATACATCTACTCCACTCAAAAATAATATATTTGTCTATAAAAAAGCCGAAAGAATCATAGTGTTAACATTTTAATGTATTATACAAACGTAAACTGTATGCGCTCTGCTGCTTCCTGGTTGAACACAGTTTTTAGGACGTAGCAGAGAAAATTAAGAAAAACCAATTTTTTTTTATTCATCGTCCTAAAATTTTAACTTGTAGTCCGCATAGCACTCCTTTAATGTGCGCATCATCAGATGTTTCTGAATTTTAACTTTATCAATAGGTAAACAATCGTTTTTCCCAGGCATTATACAACTAACATCATCATCGTTATAATATTCTAGCACTGAATGCCTGAGTTCATCACTGATCCGTATTCCAACTTTGGGTGCTGGAAGGCTCAGTGACTCATTCTTGTTTTGAATATTTTTATCTGTCCGTACCATATATTGGGTTGTGTTGAATTTTTCCTGGATTTGTTGTATAGTTAGAGATTTCGGCAGGGTAGACAGCAGCTGTATTTTATCACAATTTTTCTCCAAATGTCGGAATTTGATTTTTAGTTGATCCATGAATTCATCATAAAGACGTGCCTTATAATGATTTTCCTCTGAGTGAGTCAAAAGAGGTTCTATTCCAGATACCAAAGATGATTCCAACTTACTTGGATATATAGGGGAAATGCCAATATCTGGTAATATCTTATTAAGTTTTTCACGAACGAGAGCACTTTTTATTTGGCATTCCTCATTTTCACTCATACTCGAAATATTCTCGTCATTGACTGTTGATGATGTCTCCGGAGTAACAGGTGAATTTAATGAATTATTAACCGGTGATACCTCGTTTTCAACTTTTTGACGTTTATTAGTCACCTGGTAATAACATGATGTACAAATCGATGAATTTTCAGTTACATGAATCGAGCGCGGCAAACGAATTTTAATATATCATTAAAATTTCTTAAATTTTTAGAACATTTCAACTCAGGAAACGGCTTACATCACTTTTGTACCCAACCAATATTAGTTATTACAATTATTATTTGAAATACTTTTGATGTTATTTAAATAAACAAATGATTTAAATAGAACTTCACAAGTTAAACTAACTGAAATATTAATTTAGACACTAATTTATACCAAAAAATTTTAACAAAAACCACTGGTTATATTTTATGTTGTTTTACAGGCCTACCTACCCCTTTTCTTTTATAATTAAATTTTTAAATATGCGTCATTTTGTTCCAAAAGATTACGTTACGATTTATATACCTGCACGTAATATTTTGGGATGCATTTTTAAGGTTGGAAGTAACAAAATACATGATAAGAAGTTACTGTTATGGGATATTACATATGACATAATACAATAATTTGCAGGTATATCATTAGAGGCGTATTTCTTTAATATACCACTTACTTCGTGTTCTTAAATGATTTCATCAGTACTCACATATTCAGTTTTGTGACGACTTGTGATGAAGGAGTGAGAGAGACGGAGTTAAGAATGGCCCAAAATAACTCGACGTAGTTTATGAACGGACTGTTACAAATTTTTTCCTCTTTGTTTTTTAATTTTCTATTAGAAGTAAGAATATACTAAAGATCGACGAAATAATTTTAAACAATTACGTTACCAGGTCGAGCGTAAATTAGTTAAAAATTGAAAATAACATATAACAATTTAATTTTGTATTCCAAAAACGGGTAAATCGTCATACTTAAACGTATTTTGCACGAAAACGAAAAATTTTACTAGCGCAAGTTTCTAGTATGTTTAATAGAATTAAAGGACGTAAAATTAAAAAAAAAAAAAAAAAAATTGGACGATCATTGAGAAAATTCAAAAATAAAATTTTGGCGGTAAATTTGAAAATGAAGAAATTAAAGAACTTACCATTTTTATATATTTTTATTAATCCGTATTAACTTACCTTTAAAACGAGCCCTATATCAGAAATATCGGATATTTATTTTTCCTTTTATAGCCATAAACACAACATCATGTTTATCATTTTTCTCAAAATCTGACACCCGTATTTTAAACAACAATAACAACAACAAAAAATCATTTTCTACAAAATGATTTTTTTAACTATTACTGGCTTTACACCGTACATAGTATAATAGCAAAATAGTATAATACTATTTTGCTGTCCGGTGTAAAACCGATGTTTTGATAGTATAATAGCAAAAATAAAATATAATATTTTGATTTGATAGCTATCAAATTTTAATACCTATTATATTTTATTTTATTTTATTGTAGAAGGAAAATTTTGACAGTGGATTATTGATAAATTAGTTTAGAAACGTTTTTGTGTATTTTGAAATTATTCTTTTTCATTATTTTGTTGTAATTTTCTGTTTTTTATGAATATTTTATGCGGTGTAAAATCGACTACGGTAGATAGTAAAATAGTATTATACTATTTTGCTATTATACTATCTACGGTGTAAAGCCTGTATATGTAGTGCTACCTTTGAGTATATATGTATATATAGAGCAATCACCAAACCGAAAAAAAAGTTGTAATACTACCTCGCTGCAAGATGAGAGCGCGACAATCGGCATGTTTTTATAAATAATACAAGTAGAATGAATTAATAATGAAACGAAGAAATAACCTTGAATGGTACACAAATCCATTTTTTCGTTTGTTTTATAATTTTTTTTTTATTTTCATTTTCACAATACATTATACATATGTATACCTTGTTTTTTAGTGTAATTTGTTTAATATTTATACCTATACATACTCATCCAAACATAAGCAATAGCTGTGTTTTTTATAAGTCTCGATAGATCTCAATAGATCGCATCCAGATGTTCTCAATTTTTGTGGTTAAACTGCAATTGATTCAGTTTATTTTAATCAAGAATAACTTTTTATTCAACATTTTATCGTTTTTAATTCATTTCCTTGAATTACACAATTTATTAATTGTACATGAAAATCTTGCTTTTTATCTAGATATGCTATCGAGACTACAGATTTCCCCTTTTATGAGCAAAGACACACATTAAAAATTTGTATTTTAGCATGGAAGCATACCAAAGTCAATTTTTAGTACATCTATCATACAATAGGAAACTTGTAGCTGATTTACATTTAATCTTTGCTCTATTTTAAAAGACAGAAGATGTACGATAAAAGTATTCATTTCTTTATTATTTCCTTCCATTATGAAGAGGTATATTCAAAATGTGTTATTTAATACTATATTTACCGCAACCACAAGTTTTTTTTGGCGAAAAAGAATGGAAAAATCGAAAAATGAACCTGTTTATCATTTTTCGTGAAATTTGCTTAAAATTTAAAAGATTATAGTAACATTTTGAAAGGAAAAAAAAGTTTAGTATGTACGTCTCAGTTTTATATATGGATAAAATGTATTCGCACTTTTCCTCATGTATTTATACTTTTGGAATAACAAAATATAATGAAAAAACAATGGCGTAGCGTTGCCAAAATAAACACAATTCTTAGTGCTGCGAGTGCCAGTACTTTTAAGCGGATGGTAGGAGTAGCTACAATTTCCCATTTTTTTTTTTTTGCAAATATCTGAATAGATCTATCGAGACTTATAAAAAAACACAGCTAATATTATTGTCGTTTCTCATTTTTTAAATAAACTTTTTGGTTTTCCGTTACAATAAAATGTTTCATTAGTCATGAGACGAATAAAACAAAGTGTCTGCAGTTTATTGTGGTATTTTTTAATCTTGGGATTTGTGCGTAGAGCCTTAATAATTGCTTATAGATGACAACAAGTGAAATTTATTTTCTGTGAAATATAGAAATAATAATGAATACAATCAGTGCTTAACATATCAGACTAAAGTTGGTTTAGTAATAAAGAAAATACAGGGTATACTTGAATCCCAGCTCGAGCTGAAGATTAATCAAAATCACTTTTTTGTAATGAGAATAAATAAACCACAGAGTTGTTGCTGGATTTCGATTTAATTCGTGCTGAGGGCGCAAATTTAAATGGCTAGAATGACATTTTAGAAGACAGCTAATAAATAAACTTTAGCACCTATTAAAGAAATGTTTTGTGTATATTAGAGGTAATTTTAAAAAAAATTATTGTTTTACAAAATATTTCAAATAAATTTATTTAAAACTTGATTAATTCACATGATTATTTATTGATTTATTTCATTATTTCATCTTTGTGAGATTCACAATGGAAGAAGAAATTTTGCTTTTAAAATATTACGGAAGCCATTTTTGTCAATACATTCAGTTTCCTTTTAAAATTTTTGAAAAATTTATCAAATATTGAGACAATTTCCTTTAAATCTTTTACAAACATTGATGGTGTATAGTCAAACTTCTGCAAGGTAGTTGTTGTTCCGTATAATTTGAATGGTAAGCACGTTTTATTAGTTTTGCTGTTTTTTTCTTGAAATTTTGCGCCTCTATTTTTAAGGATAAATTTGTGTGCCAAAAAACCAGCTACGTATGCATTTGCACAATTTTTTAATGAAATACATTTTATTATTGTATTTTCATTACTGATTTGAAGGATATCTTTTATGTCATTTTCTTCATCATCGAGCATTGCAGCTTCCACAGTTTCTAAATCAAGCTCTTCATCAATGTGTTCGTTTGCATCAGTTTCTGAAAGTGGTGTAGATGAGGTTTATTCCAATAAATTAATATGATAGCATTACACGGTGTTCCTGAATGAACTTTAAATTCGACTTTAACATACTCGAAAATTTGAAATTGGGTATTGTTTGGGGACCTTTCAAAAATCATTTTAAGATCAAAATTAACATAATCCGCTTAGCCGTTTTTAAAAAAAGTGCTTTTCTTTATTAAAAAAAAATCATTAGAAAACTTCAAAATATTTAAAAAAATGAAACAATCTTATAATTTTATTTTATTTAATATAAATTTATTTAACATTACAAAAGAATAAACATTATGATTTAACATTATTTAATTGACAAAAACTACTATCTGATGCATTAGTCATTGTGATGAGAAAATTTTAGGTAACGTTTATGTTTGTTGTAATATAAAACCAATGAAAATTATTTTTTTGGATTTTCTTTTTGTCTTATTTAATTTAATTATAAATAACGTTTTATTTGATATAAATTTCATAAATAAATTCATAATGTAATGCTAATAAATTCAATTAAACTTGATTGAAAAGCATTTGTGCTTCATATTTTTGATGCATAAGTATTTGTGATATGCAGAAAAATTTAAAAATAATTAGTAAATCAGGTAAATTTAAAATTATTTTTGGCTAATTAAATAATAATTAAGTCATTTATAATTTGTGAATCATTGGAACATTTTTATTACGCCTCCATCATGTCTCGGAAGTGGCCCAAAATTATGTAAAATCGCAGGGAATCTTATCCCACACGGTTTTATAAACACCCCATAATACCTTTTTAGTCTTGCAAGATTGCGAATATCTTCCGGGTTATTTAAACCCCAACAAGGGCAAATAAAACTCTGGCTTTGCCTAGGCAACTAATTATGTTCAATATTTTTATATAATTTTGAGGCAATATTACTTCTTTTGTATTGGAGCGTTATTGCGCTAAATATCCAATTAAGGGCCGACTGATTTTTGAACAACTGGGAAAACTACCTCATTCAATAAACTGAAAGTTAACATTGACCTTGAAGTGTTGTGATTTATACAACCGTATACAATTTTATATCTTCCGAAAGAATACTACGGGAAGAAGTAAGCACTCTATTTGATATTCTCTGCTAATGTAATATCACATTTTTTATCCATATTTTCTAATTAATGCCAAAAGACACTAATTTGGACATAACAGGGTTATCAGTTCAATTGGAGATCTAATATAATGAAGTTCACATTTAATTTCTCACAGTAAATCATATTCTGTTTGGCTAAGTGTTCTATAAACTACAACTCTTCAAACCCAATGTTTGTTTGTCACCCCGGTAGCACAGTGGTTAGCATGCTTGCTTTACGCTCCGGAGGTCCCGGGTTCGATTCCCGGCGGATGATGAAAAAATTACGGCTGGTTAAGGGGGTAGGATCAATGAATTAATCACTCATTATCCGTTAACAAAAATAATTACAAAACTTCAAAATGAAGCGGCCAAATCCCTCTATGGGATGTAGCGCCAGCGAAAAATAAAATGATTTGTTGGAGAGCCGTAAAACAATAAGATATTTCCATTTTTCCATCGGATTTCCAAAGCGCTATTTGTTAAATTTTCGATAATGCCTATTAATTCTTTGGAAATTGCACTTTTATCTGGATTTTTAGAAAATTTGGCTATAGTTTTTTCAGCTTATGTGAAAAAGACATTTGCGATTGCCGTAAAAATTCCCATATAAACTCCGTTGCTGAACACTTGAGTGGCTAATTTTACGGATAACTTCTCAAATACATTTGGTCGTATATGCTTCCTCGTTAATTTATAAAATATACGTAAAATAATAATCAAACCATGAGTTGCAATGATATTTTTTCGACCTAAATGACCATGATCTAAAAATTCATATATTATATCTTCAGAAGTATTAAATTCTAATTCCGGTTTGATTGCCATTTCGTCTAATAACAACAAAAAATTTTATCCATTTTTGAAAGATCCTCTCTTGGTCTGCTACATATTTGCGACACTTTTCATTTGAGTGTCATTTTTGAATGGTTGACACCGCAGGCAATGAAACTTCTAATTCTAACATATAATTATATTGGGATGGAGATTTATAGTAAACATTTAAATATAAATCTCGTTCGACATTTTGCCAATGAGCATTAGCTTTATGATGCAACTGAGACAAAATAAATTTTCTTACCGGATCATTTTTTTGACTAAACATTTCATCAATTGTTTCTTTAACTAAATTATCTGAGCATAAGAAATCTAATTTCTTCTGTTTTGGTGAATTAAATATAAATCTAGGAACTTTCGTTGAATTTATTATATTGGATTTTTTTCTTCTAATATAAGGCATGACAGGAAATTGATCTTCAGTTCTTTCATCATTGTCATGAAAATTAGATAAACAAATATTAGTTATACGGTTTGAATATTTCCTCTTAAATTTGGACCGGCAGGTGATCGATTTCCTTCCAGTGATAAATGATAGTCTTCAAGGAATAGCGAAATATTGAGGGATATATTATATATAACAGAAAAACATTGAACTTCTGGCAAAATCAATTTTTCTTCGGTGATATGAGTAGCTTTTCTTTTGAATGTCTTTCTAATTTGTATATTTGGAACAATTGATAGACCTTCATATTCTTTATCCATATTATTCTGGTCACATGCACAAATATTTAGGAACGAAACGGGATACACATTTTTATTTATAATTTTTTTTGATCCTAAAATACGAATATCGTTGTCGTAGAAATGATTTTCGCAAAATTTTATGGGGAGTGTTCAACTTTTCTGTGGTTATTTTCAATAATTTGTTGCCTGAATCTTTAATCCACACATTTCGTTTTTTATCACTACTTAGGAAAATTGAAAAACGATAGAAAACTTCCATTTATACAAATATTTAAACATCCTTCGTATTCGTGTTAATAAACAAAAATAATTTTACTTACAACTAGAACCGCAGAGGTAAAAATATCCCTACAAGAACGTTCATTTGATTTTTTATTCCAGAAATCTTAAAATGTATTTAAGTTCATAGTTTCAAAATTAATGTCGTGTTCTTTTCGTTTTTTCAAGTCAACACGAATTTTGTGGGTGAAAAGTACATGAAACAAAATTGACGAAGTTTTGTGCTTGTATTGGTTACTTGATTGACATTTCTAAACGTCAAATTGAAATTTGGCGGCTCATTCTATTTAATTAAATTAAATAATTAACACAACAAATATTAAACACATTAAACTAAACACAAAACGAGAATAAAAGTGATCGAGATACAAAAAATCACTGCTATTAAATATTGAAAAATTTTAACAATTAAATTGACGTTTCTATTTTTGTTGGTATTAGTAGCTACGGAAGTGAAATTCATGAAAAAATCCGCATCTCGTAAAATTGATACACATTTCAAAAAAATTGACGAAGTTTGGTGAAAAGAACACAGTTTTTGGATGTGCGTCAATTTTTTTTGACGAATTTGGGTGAAAAGAATTCAACATAAATTTCAACAGATTTAAAAATCAAAAATCACATGACCCACACAATCTTTTTGTACAACATCAACACAAAACAAATATCACTCACACATTCACACTGTTTTGTACGATCAAAACATTCAAAACGAAGAAAATAGGAAAAAAAAATTATTCTACATTTTAGTTTTTAAATCGTTTTATTGCTGTTTTTGTTGTATTTGTATTATACATCTACGATACGAGCGGAAAGAGGAAAAGTTTAAATTATAATATTCATTTTCAACCACAAATCTTACTGTATACTTCGATACATTGCAACCTAAATATATCATGCACAAAAAATTAAAAAAAATTTGTAAATCATACAAGTATAACGCTATCTATTGAGGTAGTATTACAATTGGCGTGATTCCTCTATATATATACATATACTCAAAGGTACTACCAATTGAAAACATAAGAAATAAAAAATTTAAACACTACTTCCGGTCCCATATTCCAAATTTGTGATTTGACGTATTTTTCATCTATTATATTTTGTACAATAAATTCATATTTGAGTAAGAAATTATATAATTAATAAAAATTAAATAATTTACTATAAAAAATACTTTACCGACGCTGTCGCCTCTAGTGAAAGAAAGATACAATAAATTTCATATAGCATGCCCTATTGTAGTTTCTCTGAATTGTGGTTTCGACGAATTGTTTTGTTATGAATTGTCGTGGATCCCCTCCATACCCTTTATTCTAAATGGTTGAAAACACTATAAAAGTTGTTGCGATAAACATATCTGTATATATAGGTTTTGCATTCCAAATTCAACCTTAAACAAAACCCAATCATCCTTTTCCAAATCAAATTCAACCGTAGACGATATAAAACCATTTATTTAATTTAATATTATTTAATGTTTTTAAATTCTAAATACATAATAATAAGCAAACCTTTACTATACTAGGGCATAAAATTCACCTTAAAATTCGCCCTATAATTATTATAAACTACACCTTAGATGTCATCGTAAAATTCACTGTAGAATTCATCCTAAATTGATCTAAATTCATTATAAAATTCATTCCCAAATTTACCATATAATGGGCGGAGTGAACAAAAAAAGTAAATACTTATGAGTTACCATTTCCATAAAATGTACTACATTTAAGCAAAAGCTTCCTCTTATTTCGAAGTGAATAAAAACTACCTTGCGCTTAGAAGTACTTACCGGAAAAAATTTAAGTAATACCTTTAAGTCTTTACTTATTGTTAAGGCAGTACTTCTGATAATTTAATTCTAATTATTTATCTAAATAATTTGGTACTCCAATAAAATCTTCTCCATCGAAGAGCTAAAAGTGATTGCTTCAGTTGTCTGCATCCTCCTCGATTACAAAAATATAGTTTAAATGCATTTTTCTGTTATGTAGAACTACGCAACAAATATGAGAATGATCCAAAGAAATAAAACTACATATCCTTAGGAAGCCCACATTTTTTTACTCTTCCAGTGGATTTAATTTCATTTGGAGGAATAGCTAGTAAAACTATATTTACAACACCACACTCAGCGTGATAACTTTCTTCTTACTATCACCGGTAACAACTATAAACAAAAAAAAAAAATGGAGGTGTGGCCAACACACGACTTTCTTTTACGAACAGCGAATTTTAAGAAACTTTTATACCTAATGCAAATTTCTTGCTTACTTTATTAAGATTGTTTTTATTTTTTCATGTTTTCTGTAAATTGTATATTTTTGAAATATTTGTAAAATAAATTTTCTGTTTTACGGAATCTGGGACCTGGAACCCGAAATATTATGTAAGAGATTAATGAAGATATATCTGTTTTGAGGTCCCTTGAGTCCGAAAAAGTGGGTTTCGAAATGATGTCTGTCTGTCAGTCTGTCCGTTTGTCTGCTCGTCTGTTTGTCTGTGTCTTGTCTATAGCCCAGATGGCTTAACCAATCTAACAAAAACTTTAGATTTAAGCTTGACTTATGTACAAGAAAGTAATAAAAAATAATAAATTTGTAAGAAGTTTGCGTAATTGGGATCTCAAAATTCCCTGTTCGTAGAAGAAATGTGTTGGTCACACATCAATTTTATTTTTTTTATAAAATTTTTTAATTTTTTTTTAAATTTTTTTTTTTTTAAAAATTTTTTTTTTTTTTAATTTTTCAATTTTTTTTTTAATTTTTAATTTTTTTTTTTTATTTTTTTTTACTTTTAGTTTTTGGAAACATTTTGTTTTAGTAGTTTTTTGTAAACCTTATACTTTTACAGATATTTGCAAAACAAATTTTCTGCCCCACGGGAGTGGCTACTTCCGGTTGACCGATTTGGAGCAAAATTCACTGGGACCTCCCAATTTATCAAAAAAGCTTAAATCTGAAGTTTCAGCTGGATTGGTTAAGCCATCTGGGCTGTAGAGAGGACACAGATTGACAGACGGACAGACGGACAGACAGACTGACAGACAGACATCATTTCGAAACTCACTTTTTCGGACTCAGGGGACCTCAAAACAGATAAATCTTCAATAATCTCAAGGTCGAAAATTTTCATGATTACTATACTTTATTTTACTTACGTAAAAGAAAGTAATAGAACCTAAGATCCTTAAGTCGCGAAGCAAAGCTTTACTTACTGTACCCTGAGTTGTTACCCAGGATCACCTAAGTAGCATACAAAATTAAAATTTTTGATATGAAAACAGAGCTCCACCAGTAAGATCGAATGATTCAACCAGAAAATAACCCTTCAATTTAAAAAAAAATAACCCCGCTATAATCTTTTCATTTTCAAAGATCAAACCTCTAAATTTGTGAACTTTTGGTTGGATTTCCCCCGGCGTTCATGATAATTTTTCATTTGCGATCAATATATATTTCCAAACTAAACTCTAGTCTCCTTGTACCCAACCTTGTAAATCATCAAGTAAGTACGGAAGAAGTTAAGAACTTACTTTTATTTATTCACAGCTTTTAAGTAGGTACTGGGAAATTTTTAATTATAGAGAAAGCAGTTACTTGAACTTCAAGTATCCACTTCTCTATCAAGAATATATTTAAATTTTATTTACTTGCTTACAAGCAGATACTTGAAAAATCACAAAGTTAAATACTTACTTGGTTCTATTCACTTCACCTGTTGTCTTCCTAACTAAAATTTTTAAAATTCACCTTAAACTTCACCGTATAACCCAGCCTTAAATTCCATCCTAAAATTCACCACAAAATCAATCCAAATTCAACATAAATTAACCCCGAATTTAGTTTAAAATTCTTTTTAAAATTACGAGAAATTAATTCTAAAATTCACTATTAAATTCAACCTACAAGTCACTCTAAAATTAACCCTAAAATTTTACCTCAAATTCACTCTAAAATGTACCCTTTAATTAAACCTACTCTAGATTTTAGCCTAAAATTCACTGGAAAATCCTCTCAAAAACTAACCCTGAACTTCACTCTAACCCTAAGTATCAGGAATTTAGAAAGCGAAAACCCTTAGAAGCTTAAATAAGAATTTTATCATATTTAAGAATTCTAGAATTTGGAAATTTTAAATACAGGGAAAATTAATTTAGGATTTTACAAATTTTATAAAATCGTTAAATTCAATTTCATCATTTATTTGGAATTTGGTATTATTGCTTTTAGAAATTAACGAATTTTGTAACGTAGTTTGAAAAAAAAAGAAATTAGAAATTTTAGGAAAATTTAGAAGTTTTGTATTCTGGGTATATTAGAATTTAATAAAATTATTGTAAATTTGGGAAGGTACAAATGGAATTTGGGAGTTTAAAGATCTAAATCTTTAAAGTTAGTATAAACATTCGTCAAATTAAACCCTTAAATGACACACTTAAGAAAAATCACATAAATGCCACACTGGGGTCTTTTAGACCCCAGCATGAAAATTGCCTATTATTCCTTGAATTTTTCTATATTTAGCTTTGACAATTTTTTCCAATATAGCTTAAAGCTTACTACAGGAGATCAAATTATTACATTAATGAAATTTTAATTTTATGATACCAAAAAAAAAAAAGGTTTGTGGAAATAATAAGAAAATGGCTTGTTTTACATTAAATAACTGTATTTTTTTAATTTTCAATATTTTTAGCTAAAAATTTACCGGTATACCCTAGAGATAGTATTTTTCAGATAAAAATAAGACCGATATTGATACTTTAAAAATATTTATTTTTTTTCCAATATCAACATTGAATTTTTTCTTATCGTCGAAGATGGCCGACCACAGCTCTGGCTAGCCGCTTGATGCTCTCCTACATACAAAAGCCGTTGATCCAAAGTACCCTCTTCCATATCTTTCTGGTCTACTTCCATGGCACTCTCTGGAGCACTGCACATCGAAAAGTCTGAATCATCGTCTTTACTGTCCTCAAACATGCTATATTCTCCTCCTGAAGATACTTCGTCGATGGGTTCTAGCACTTCTCGGACGGTTCGACTCTGCAAACTATACGCCATCTAGTAATACGTCAAAATCAAAAGAAATATGATAAACTAAACAAATTTTAACAACGAGCGCAGTCGTACTCACGACCAAAAACAATAAAACAACACAAAAAACGGCAAAAACAACTTTGAAAAATTATTTCGTATACAATACAAATATTTTCATTCAATTTTTATCAAATCCGATCACCTAGAGATCTTAGTCATATCACCTTTTTCTTGCCTAATCAAGGTCTATTGGTCTCTCTCTGTTTCTTGAAAATCGGATAAGTACCTTTCGAATTACTTTGTTTACAGACAGATATGAGCAGCGGGGATATAAGGCATCTCTCTCGCTCTACGTCTGCTAGAATTGAGATGCCTAAAAATTACTCCGATTTTTACACAAATATACGTACATGACACACTGGGGTCCATTGGACCCCACCGTAATTTTGGACATTTCTACACAGCTGCTAGCAGTCAACCAGCTTGCGCTGAGTACGTAAACAGGTAGTGCAATATCTTAGCTGTCGCAAGGGGGAGACACGAGATGTATTTCCAGAGGAAATATTTAAATATGTACGATTAGAAAAGGTCTGGGGTCCACTCGACCCCATGTGTCATTTAAGGATTAAGAATCCTGATATTTAGAGAATTTTTACAACGTTTTTGAAATTTAGAATTTGTATTAGGAATTAGTTAATTAGACAATTAATACTAAATTATTTTAATATTTTGGAAATTTAGAAAATTAACAAATATAGAAATTGTAAATTTTAGGAATATGTATAGAAATTTAAATAATTTAGAAATACAAAAATATAGAGTATTAAATAGAATTTTTTATTCTAGCAACATGTACTTATGCAAATGTTTCTTTGGTATAAAATAACAAATTTAGAAACCAACAACTACTCATTTCGCGAGACTCTCACATTCATAGCGGATTAAGGAAAACAAGATGCCAGACAAGTTTAGTTCCTCCACGGACTAACGGTACAAATAATTGATTTTTCTTAGTTTATCATTGAATCGAGAAAAACAATTTTTACGCCGCAGACCAATATCAAAACCTTTGGAATAATTTGAAAATTTTCAATAATTTCGAAATAATCTGAAACTTGTTGGTCACAAAAAATCTCAAAATTTCTAAATACGAATTATAAGTGAGTCAAAGGACTTCAATCCGATGTTTTTAGTTTCAACGTGATATTTTCGTAAATGATGAATTTGAATTTGGCAGTTTGAATTTGATTTCGAAAAGATTTAATTTGATTTAGAAACGAGTGAATATGTTTTGGATAAAGATGAGTTTCATTTGCAAATTGATAAACTTGATTTGTAAAAGGTTGAGTTTGGAGTGCAAAACCTATAACGTAGCAAACTAAGAATTCTAGAATTCTTGAAGATTAAACTACTAATCCGGTGTCATTCCCTATTATAATTCTTTCTCTTATTCCCTGCTGCTAAATCAAAATCTCTTAGGAGCGCAGAGAGGTGACTTTAGTTTAAAGAATCCCCATCAGCTAAAGATAAATGAAATCCACACAGATAAAAGAAATCCGCACAAATAATGGCCCTAGAAATATGCGAAGTTAGGTTTAAGTAGTATTAGGTGATGTTAATCGAGCAATAGTTCGGTTTCTTTTAGGAAATATTTTTAAAATTTCAAAAAAAAAAAATTTAATTTTGGCTAAATTGTTTGATTGTATGTCTAATCTATATACCCGATGTATGTCTGTATGTTTATTTGTCTGTGTGGTAACGACACTATTTATCTTTCCAATAAAGTATGAGAATATTTTTTGATTTATTTGTCCTTTCAAATTGCTCAGTTGTCTGCTAAAAAACAAAAAAAACCTATTATAGTCATGCAAGTGTGGAACTTGCTACGAAGGCTTAAGGACATATGCCACAGAAGACGACATTGTTGTTTGTTTAACCTTTAAGGAAGCTGCCAAAGCCAAAGGATTGTTGCTGGA
Organism: Tipula helvola; assembly: GCA_963556165.1. NCBI lineage: Eukaryota > Metazoa > Arthropoda > Insecta > Diptera > Tipulidae > Tipula > Tipula helvola. Next base: position 340,972,588 of record OY744482.1, on the reverse strand, counting down.
TGATTCAGTGTGGCAGGATACACTCAAAGACGCGCGAGTTTTTGCAATGCTTGTCTCGATGTGAAATCAGTTTATCATGTCTCTTTTATCAGGAGTACATTTGTACACGATTTCAGTTATTTGATAACTTTCTTTTGTTACGATTTCAGATTACTGTAGACTAAACTAAACTGTGAACTAAAATATCTACATTGTTTACTAAAAAATGAAAGCGATAAGACGATTATTTTGTTCTCATAAAGACCTACACCAATGAGTTTTTTTTGCCCTAAAACCAAATAAGGGCCTGATAAGTCTGATCTTAGTTTGAATTTTTCGAATCGTGATTTTAATTATGTAGGTAAGTTGATACTCGTTCAAATTCCTATGTTACGCAATTTATTTCGAACATCAATTTAAATTTAATTTGAAATGTTGGTTTCGAAATTAGAATTAATAGATAAGATTAATTCGCTTTACCTTTTCTTACTCTTAAAAGTAAAGTTAATTTGAAAGCGATCGAATATTAGTTGTTTTAAAGCTACAATCTTCTCAGTTTATTTCTTGAAATTTCATTTTATTTATATCTTGGGATTTGTCGCTCTCGTCCTAAAGCAATCCACCATATTAGCAAGCACCAAGAAGAAGAATACAAAACAATTAGTTTTACATTTTACTAACATCCAGTGATATTTTGGTGTGACGTAAGGTCTAGCTTGAGTAAAAAAAAATATTTAATTATTATTTATCATATGTATTACAACTGAAACACCTTTCCGGACTCTAGTTAGATTGGACATAAATAACATATGATATAATGACCGAATATAGGATCCGGTTTAGATTTGAAATCAAACATCAAACATACTACTAATTTTAGAGGTGCAAATATACTTATATTAGGCATGTAGAATGTTAATCTTAAATGCTATCTTATAGGCATTTTGCTCAAACGCAGCATTAAGTTAAAATTGGCAAATTCTACTTTCACTAAACATACTCAATTAGTGCACTATATATTCCCCGCAGCAACAAAATAAAATAAAATAACTCTTAGGGTTGGCAACATATAAACATAAACAAACAATAAACTGTGATATTTATTTTCAATTAAAATCATAAATTTTGCAAAATACAGCACAACAGAATAAACAGAACACTTACACCATAAACGCACGCATATCGCGGTTTATAATTTACATTTCCGACATATCCTATTTTTGTACAGCGTCTCTATGGGGCTATAGATCATAAAATATGTTGTTGAAATTGAAAATATGTTTTGTGTTTTTATTGAATTGAGAAAAAAGGGTTTAGCATTTATATTTTACATAACTCGGAAAATCATAATAAAACATAACACATGTATTTTAATTAAAATAAAATAAAATTTCACCTAAATGTTTATTTTTAATATAAATAAATGAAAATTCCTCATTTCCTCATTTTCCGTATTTATGATTTTCTTGAGAATACACATCAAGGAAATATGTTTCTTACAATGTTACGTAAAATATTTTCGATAACCGCACATATGAAGCCGTCGAAATTTATTCCCCGACAACAATAACATATTCACCAGGCGAGAATTTTTAATTTTAATTTTATTTAGAGGTGTATACTATATACGTGTACTAATTATATTCGGGGTGAGATTGTTCGAAATGTCGGGGTTTTGGTTTTTGTCATATTTATATGATTTTTAATTATAGTTATTTATAAAAACTATTGAAATGTTATCTTATATACACACACAAAATTTAATTTAATTTTAACGAACGTTTATTTGTATAGAGTTACAGTAACGAACTTAAAATTAGAAACCCTTCCAATTGTCTTATACCGAATACAATTCTTATGTAATCCGAGTGTATCTTTTACTGTACAATTTTCTATATAATTTATTGAATTTTCATTAGTTTTGCGATATGCTGAAAATTAAGTTTCCAAGTCACATACACCTGTTATGTTATTTTACTTTACTAGTAGTTCACTATTCGTATTTAATTGAATAACATTCATTATGTATAGTGTTTTGAAATTTTTTGGCATTAAGGAACGATCTAAACGTTTTTTTTCCACTTTATATGTATATGGTACAGTTCTCGCTTCTCGGTCGACAAAAATCTAATCTACCCTTTATTGTTTTGTCTGCGAATATTTTTTGGTTGTTAACCAAACCATAGTTATATTGTTGATAAAAGGGTAGAAAATTAATCGAAATAAGATTTTTAATAAAAGTTTTTGTGTTTTTTATTCAACCGTTAAAAAATATTTTTAAGATTTTGTAATTTGATTAAAAGTTATGTAATTAAAATTTAGAAATTAAGCGTTTTATTATAACAGTGTGAAGATTTGTTTTGGATATTTCGTGAAGATTAAATAAAAAGTTATTTTTATGTTAAAACTTATTTACTTAAACTTTATTTATTGGATCGGTTTGATTTAAATTTACACACCTATGTGTATGTTAACTAAACTTGCTACATTCTAGTGAGGTGGGGTGTGCCGATTATACAAGCTCCTCGCGCTTCACCCTGGATAACGCTAAAAGTATAACCACGCAAGTATGGGCGCGGAAAAACCCTACCTAATTGCCATGAAGAGGAGGAAATACCCATGGCATATCCTGAAGCGTTTGTTTCCCCATGTCAGGGGCGGCTTCAACCAGCGTCTGTTCTACACAGTAGGTATAAAATGATAAGGGAAGGAATCTGAATTTCAAATACATAATGGTTAACACCACGAAAAACAAAGCTACGGTGCAAGGAATCGGAAGCCCAGTACCGGCGGCTCTCGGGAGTGAGCAAGCGGGCTCCCAGTCGCCAAGATCCAGTGACCGCAGTAGTGTTAGTGATGCAATGCTTGGTTACTACATCATATACATCTACAAGCAATATCCCCACCTTTACGAATTTGAGCGATCCTTTGCAAAGAAGTACTTCAATGACGAGATCGCCTACAAAATCGTCTGCCGCAAGTACTATACATCGATCAATTTCAATAAATTCATTATCGAATATGGAGCCAGAAGTGGTAAATGACCCGATGAATATACCTCCTGGAAAGTACAGTAGCGGCACTAAACGTAAGCATTAAACGTAATGTAATGGAAAAGAGATAGCCCAAAAAATTAAAAACTACTGACAAGTAAGAAACTAAATGTCGAAAAATTACCGCTAAAAAACCGATTTGAAATGTTCGCCGATAAGGATGTGGAAGAGAGCGAACCTGAAAATGCAAACATTCAGGAACAGGCCAATCGACAATCCAAGCCACCTCCAATCTACTTGCGTGAAGCTGATACACACAAGCTTAAATCAAGCATGCTAACGAATGAAAACCCATTCACATAATAATTTCCACGCTTACCTGATAGGATGCGATGTAAATGCGCACCACACGATGTGGGGCAGCACGAACATCAATAAAAGGGGTGGGCACCTTTTTGAGTATATAATTACTAATAATGTAGATATTGTCAATAGGGGAATAAAACCTACCTTTATAAATGCGATTAGGCAAGAGGTCTAAGCTTTGACGCTTGCTAGTCTGCATTTTAGCAATTTAGTTAAAAACTGGCATGTGTCTGAAGAGGCCTCCTTATCGGATCACTTGCACATCAGATTCGATTTGGCGGCCGAGACCATGCAGCGGCAGGAGATTAGAATTTGAAAACTGACTGACTGGGACTCTTATAGAGTTTCACTCGAATCAGAAATGCCCTCGGTTATGGGGAACATAGAGTTTACAGAGGGCTTGGACTTCTGTTCAAACCAGCTGCATAATTATATACCACTTGGCTTACGAAAACAGCTGCCCAGTTAAGCGAAGAGAGTCCATTAAGTTGATCCCTTGGTGGAACGGGGCGCTGAGTAAGCTGAGGCAAAAATCGAGAAGGTTATTCAATAAGGCTAAACGCACCGGGGAATGGGGCGAATAGGATACCTTAACTGAATATAATCTCGAATTAAGAAAATCCAAAAGGGCTACTTTGAGAAACTTCTGTGAGGGAATTAAAGAATTACCCTCTTGCAGCTCGTCTTCAGAGGGTCCTTTCCAGGGATCACTCAAATGGTTTAGGGCTACTCCAGAAGCAAAACGGGAGGTTTACTGAAAAGCGGAAGGGAACCTTGGAGCTACTATTAGGTACAAACTTTCCGGACTCAATAGTGGTTCCTTCAAGTGAGGTAGCCTATTCACCCCTATGACCCTTCAAGTGAGGTAGCCCATTCACCCCACAGTAGGATCTGGAGCCTCTCTGGAAAAATTTTCACACCCAGCAAGATGAGATGGGCTATTGGCTCTTTCAAACCTTTCAAATCTGCTGGAGGGGATGGTATCTTTCCAGCTTTACTTCAAAAAGGTATTGATGAAATACTCCCCAGCTTGGTCCATATGTTTCGGGCAAGTTATGCTTTTAACTATATTTCGAAACTATGGAGAAAAGTAAATGTGGTCTTTATACCAAAGGGAGGGGTCGTCTGGACACACAGCACAAGGCTTATCGGCCAATTAACCGGACATTGTTTCTATTGAAGACGATGGAAAAAATTCTGGATCATCAAATAAGAAGTGAAATCCTTGTAAATAATCCGCTGCATCGAAACCAGCTTGCTTATCAAGCTGGCAAATCCACTGTGATGACTCTTAGTGGTCTAGTCACGAGGCTTGAAAGTGCGGTGGCAAATTTCCCTTTGTGCCTTTGTGGACATTGAGGAGGCTTTTGATAATACCTCTAATGGTTCAATAGAGAGGGCAGCTATGGAGAAGGGGGTTCCGCCTTCAACAACTAAGTGGATCCGCTCCATGGTGAAACATCGCGATATTACAGCCAGATTAGGTGGCGAGTCAGTAATCGTCAGGGCCGTAAAGAGCTGTCCCCAAGGAGGCGTACTGTCTCCTCTTTTATGGTCTTTGGTTTTTGACAGACTATTGGTCCTCCTGAGTAGTCATGGGTTTGATGTCCAGGGCTATGCAAAATGCACTCAATTTAATATGGCAGTGGTGTGACCAGGAAGGACTCAGTGTCAATGCAAACAAAACTGTCTCGCTTATAGCTCCCTCGTTATACGATACTATTATTACTTTTTCCAAAGAAGTTAAATATCTAGGGGTTATCCTAGATCATAAACTGAACTGGGAACAATATTTACAAAAAATTCAAAATAGAGCCACAAAGACTTTTTGGGCCTGTCAGAGACTCTACGGACATACTTGGGGATTACAACCAAAAATGATCTACTGGTCATTTCTAACAATCATTAGGCATATGGCCACCTACGCATCGCTAGTGTGGTGGCCTAAATCCGGACAAAGGGCAGCGCAAACTTTAATGAATAAAGTTCAGCGTATGGCCTGCATTGGGGTTACGGGCTCAATGAAAACATGTCCGACCGCAGCAATGGAGGCACTTCTAGGACTAACTCCATAGCATCTGCATGTTAAAAAAGATGCTGCTACTATGGCCCTTAAGATGCAGGCGGAGGGTAACATTAAGCCAGGCAATATGGTGGGTCATCTGGAAATCCTCAAGGAGTTTCAGACAGACCCTACCATAGGAATGCCTTCCGACTGTATGCCAGCTAAACTGGATTTTAACAAACCATTTTGTGTTAGATTGCCTAACCGGGAGTTGTAAAGTTCAGGGAGACCATCCTTTGAGCGAGGGTCAATGGTGTGGTTTACAGATGGATCAAAAACGGAAGATGGGGCGGGGGAAGGAATATACGGGAGTGGGACATCCCTCTCGAAGTCCTTGGGTACCAATGCTATCGTTTTTCAAGCAGAAGTGCATGCTATAGAACTTTGCGAAAGGATAGGCATATCTAAAGGCCTAAACGATGCAAAGGTTTATATTGTATCAGACAGCCAATCGACCTGACAGGCTCTTAGGTCTTTTACCATTGAGTCAAGGTTGGTATGGCATTGTCTGAAGGTTATTAAGATTCTGGCAATCTCAAATAAGGTAACACTTGTTTGGGTGCCAGGTCATACTGGAATTGTGGGAAACGAGGCAGCTGATGGTATCGCCCGCGTGGGTTCTGCCTCTCCATTCATTCTACCAGAGTCCTGGGAGGATGTGCAAAAGTCCTCCTACTGGCGCAGATTTCCAGGTTTGCGACAGGCGAAGGAATTTATTTCACCTTCGTCAGCTAGGGTCAAAGAATGTCTTGTACGTAGGAAACCTGAGCTGAGGCTGCTTACTGGCAGAAAATGGGCCTAAGTATGACCGATTGATGCCGCTTCTGCGACCTGGAAGCGAAATCAGCGGAACATGTTCTGTGCCATTGCCCAGCCATTTTCTGCCAAAGATTACAACATCTAGGAGGGAGAGTAATGAGCCCGGATAGTATGCATCGTATACTGGCCGGCAGTATTGTCAGGTTCATTAAGAGCCTGAATATTGATTGGACGGCTCTTTAAGTAGGGTCTATACACAAAAGATATTTTAGGTCGCAGTGCGAGGTGGCTTGAACGCCCACATGGCCCTCAAGTAATAATAATAATAATAATAATAATAAAGGCATCGATGTTAAAGTTCAGGCAACTGAAATCCAGGTCGCGCTTGTTGAAGTTGGATTTAAAATACAGACTGTATATAGGATCATGAACCGCTTGAAGCAACGACAACCAATGGTCAAAGTTGTGCTGTTTCCACCCGAAAGTACTTTGAAAAAGGAAGAAATTCATCCAATATATAAAATAAAGTACCTCATGCATAGACTCATAATTGTTGAAGAACCAAATAAAAGATCTGGACCAATTCAGTGTTTAAACTGCAAAGAATATGGCCACTCAAAAATTTGCGCCGAATGAATCTCGTTCGCCCAGAACATCAGCCTGGAAACCAACATATGCAAGCGTTCTCAGTGGTAAATCCTCAAATGCTGAACCTACCCTGAATAACTGTATGCAACTGATGACGACAACGCAAAATATGCTACAATCAATGCTGCAAATCAAACCATTATCATCCAGAAACTTGAATGTCTCCGATAAATTATCTGAAGGTATTTCACTGGAATGCAAAAAGTATAAGCCAACACAAACTAGAATTACAACATTTTCTTGCAAAATACGAAATTGATCTTATGCTGGTTTCTGAAACTCATTTAATCGATAAACATAATTTTAGAATAAATGGTTACGAAGTCTATGATACTAAACATCCCTTGGGCAGAACTCGGATTTGCCATTATGTTCTGAATGAGTATAGCACTGAAGAAATTCAAGCAACCTCTGTATGTGTTGACCTTGATATAGAAAGTTTAGTCATCGCTTCAATATATTGTCCTCCAAATAATAACATTTTGGCAGATATCTAGAAAATGTTGTTTGCAACTCTGGGTCAATGCTTTATAGTCGCCGGAGAATTTAATGCCAAACATACCTACTGGGGTTCAAGAATGACTACTCCAAGGGGACGTAAATTAATGAATATTATTCAGGTAAATCATTACGATGTTGCATCGTGTGGCCTATCCAACTTATTGGCCTACTGATCTTAAAAAAATTCCTGACATCCTTGATCTTGCTGTCACGAGTAAAATAAACCGAGAAATGATCGAGGCTAAACCACTTTCAGATTTATCTTCTGATCACTCTCCGGTCTTACTACATTACCGGGCTGACCAAAAGCCATATCCTATAATTAACTTCCTAAAGAACACCTTCACTAACTGGTTGAAATTCAAGATGTACATCAGTTCGCATATCGACTTGACATCTACACATGGAGACGGCAAACGATATAAATATGGCAATGGAAAACTTTAATCTGACTGTTACTGATCAACCCAGCTATTTCAGCCTCGCCTAAAAAAAACTTCAAAACTCAAACTTCAAACTTTAGAGAGGATGTTCATGTGGCTCAAGCTACCCCTCTAATTTAAACCAAACCTCCAAATATGTATTCAAATGAAGAAAACCCCTTTTTAAAGAATTTCGTTATCTAACCTATATTTCATAACAACCTCTATACGTCTTTCTTATGGCAAAAAAACAGGAAACGATAAAAATGCCCTTGTATAAATTGAAAATAACGAAGGAAACTAACCGATTTTAATTCATTTTTTTTTTTGTTGGTTCAATCCCATTAATTTCCTCTGTATAAAACAAACCTTCGTTTCCATCACGATAAAATCCAAAACTTATTTTCCAATAAATCTGACAGTGATTTTTGACTTCCACCTACATTATTCTGTATAACAAAATCCATAACCGTTCTTCTAATTAAAAATATGTCACATTCAATCAAATATAATTAAGAAAATGTCATACATAATCACAAATACAGCATCTCCATATACATAATATCATTTACATATTGTGTACTTACTTATTATATCACACTGTTATATTTACTTTCTTGTTTTACTTATTGATGAATACTCGTACGCAGTGAATGAGTTTTCCTTAATAATTTGTTTACTTTAGTGTTATGCCATTTTCAAACGCTAACATTAGAGATAAGGAGTGGCATCGGGAAAAAAAAATCTAATTTCCGAGGGAAATAAATTTAAAAACCAAACAAAACCAATGAAGGGTAAAAGGATTCTGTGTTACTTACTCATCAAATTTTTGGTCGGCGTATGTAGTGGAAAAATGCGTGAAATTTTATTGTTTTCTCAAATACAATTTGTATGGTAAATATACCTCTAATAAATTTTTTTTTTTAATTTATTCATTTTGATATTTGATATTCTAATTTTTGTATTTCATATTTCATACCACACAGGTTTCGAACATGAAATTTTTTTGACATCTCAAAATGTTGATACACTTTTGTATGGGGGGGTTCGGATTTAGTTGAAGTGATGTTTAATATGATACCCATTCCAGTCTTGTTGCTGGTATTTATCATATACATAATATGTAAACGATTTTTGGGTTATTGGACTTATCACAATATGCCATTACCATGCAAAATTAAAAATTTATAATGCAAATATTAAAATTTCCCTAAATAAAAATTAAATATGCGTTGCTTTTCGGTACATTTTGCAGACTTTTAGTCCATTTAGTGCCATACAAAATTGGGAACTGACTTAAAAAATTACACTGATATTTTAGTTTCAAAATTCGCGAACAAAAATAAATTTTGAACTCGACCGAAATCAATTTACACGAAGTCCAAAATTGGTAAAATGAATTGAGATAATAAATTCTGAATTGTTCATTTTACGAACTCGTATTAGCTAACAATGTTAGTTGATAAATGAAATTAATGTATGTATGAGTATTACAAGCATTTTATTAAAAAAAAAATGATAAAAAAATTAGAGAAAATTAATACTTGGTGATTTGAAAAGTTCGAGGAACGGAAAAGGAAAAACAAGGGTTTTATTTCAAACCTTTGAAATATGATTTTTTATGTTTACCAAACTGGGTCTTGTCTAGCGAATTTTTCCATGGAGTTCATCCAAAATGATGATATGGCATCTTCTTTGCCGATTTTTACCACTTTGGCAGCTTCGGAGCAGAAGTACCAAGCTCAAGTTCAATAACTATCACAGACATTATATTTCACTATCGGAAATAAACAGAGATCAATGTCATACAAATTTTAGAACAAAGCATACAATTACTGCTGGAAACTTAGAACTAACATACAATTACTGCTGGAAACTAAGCGAATAGCTACAAAATTTGAATAACATACAACGATCAGTTTAAGACGTCTGTAACGAACAAAACAAATTTAGGAATATTCAGGAGGAACATAAAAGAGCTCATCGAAATTGGTGGGAAAATAATGAACAGATCTTAGAGAAAAACTATCATATATTTTCCACAATAATTGCAAATTTGAAAAAGAAATATACACAAAGTTGTGAGATCTGTAATACAAACAAATACGATCGTTATCGATCGTGAATCTTCTGGAAATTGCAGAATTAATCCCTCGTGATTTCTTCATGAAGGCAGTTTTTTCTACATCTCTGAGATCGGCGAAGGAAATTTCGAAATTGGCCGTGTTTCATTGTAAGTATTATGTTTCATTATAAATTTTCGTTGCGAATGATTTCCTATTGAGAGCGGTTTTTTCCATAAATCGTTTCAGGGGGACATCTTTGAGGCGATGTTTCATTTTAAGTATTACGTAAGACTATGGTTAATTTCATACTTAAAAAATCGGGTTTTAAATTGTATTTGAGTTAAGAAGCCGATATTGTACGTAACTTCAGGGGGCATATCTGAGGTTGGTGCAAGATATTTAGAAATTGAAATTTGACCGCTTATTGTTTATTCAATATTTCCTTCCTTTCGCTGGCGCTACATCCCATGAAGGAATTTGGATGCCTAAACGATGTTCCTCCAAATAGTTCGATCCGTCGCAAGAGAACGCCAGACACGATGACCGAGTGTGTCCAGGTCCTTTCCAACGTCGTTCAGATACCATCCTCACCGGGTATTTTGTAATTTTCCATCTGCGGTATTACGTTCCGCACTTCATCATATAATGGAGGAGGTGGTGGTGTTATCTCGACGTTAATATCGCGTTGAAGCAAGGGAGGGTGTTGCAAGGAATGTGGTGCTCGTCTATTTAGAAGTGAGGAGAATAATAACTCCGCCATATTTCGAGAATGGCTTTAGTGTCCATTTTTAATTCACCGGATTCGTTGCGAATAGATATAGAATATCTCTCAGGCTAGAATTTTGGATGTTGCTTGCCTGTTGCTTGCTGCATAGCCGATATTTTCCTCGCAGTCATGTAGGCGTTAAGGGATTGTCTTGTTCTTTGCGATAGATTTCGTTGTCGTGCGGGATCTGTCTCGCGAATAGCATATCTCAGTAAACAACCTTTTTTGCAATTTTAGGTTAGGATATCTCCAAATCCTGACGTGACAGGGCAATTCTGTGACCAGATTCGGATTCAGCATCGATAAATACGTCGGAAATAACTATCTTTGTTTTTGTTACCTGACCCTTGTTGACATTGTTATTACAATAAGACGGAAGAGATAACATGTTAGATAACTCATTTTGATCATTAAAATTTAAAGCTGACATCTAAAATATAGTTAAAATACTATTATACAAAAAGAAAAAAAATTGAAAAAATAAACTAAAGTTTGTTGATATCCTCTACATTATTAATGTTCACCGGAATTACCCCTTCATGCTTCTTCATAAATATTTTTGAATTACGAATCCATAAGAACTGATAATCTTTCTCTTTCTTCGTTTTCTTTGCCTCATAAAAAAGTCGTCGCTCTTGACTATTTAAAATTTTGTTGATATATAGATATTGATCGTCGAAACCACAATCAGCTGATTTTAATTTCTTCTTCTTTTTAGCTGCCATAACATCAATTTTTGTAAAATAGCTGTATATTTAGATAGCGTATTATTTTTATCACTCTTCGGGCGCAATACATATGTGGCAACAATTTAAAATCTTGTTTGGTGACTTGCATGTTTAACCCGTTATTTAGCACATTGAGCACCGCTAGCTTACAGGTTTCAACACTTTGCAATTGTATACCAACATTTTCAATGCAATTTTTGTTTTCTACATTTTATAGTGAAACAGTTTTTGTTCCAGAAGCAACACTTTTGATGTTAATTAATTGGAAAATTAATCTTCAATCAAAGTTTTCTCACTTTTATTAATTTTATCAACATATCCGTATTTTTTTACAAATCAAAGCGAAGCTCATTTATATCTTCTTGAATTTTCTGCAACAGTTTTCAGTGTCGTTTCCAATTAAAGACCGGCTTGGTGATACGGGGCATTCATCAGCCTGGCGAAGTTACCTAACTAATGTTATACAGTTTTTACAGGTTCACTTTAACTTATTTGTCATTAAATAAAGGGATGTGAAGTTTATCCTAAATTTCTCCTAAAACTACAAAAGCAACAATTTGTTTGCTAGTATGTGTGAAAACTAAACATTTAGGCGTTTTTCAGAAAATTACGATATAATGATATGAAAATTTAAATGAAAATAATATATTTTATACATTAATTTAGTTAAACTAAATAAATTTTGATCATAATTTATATTTTAATATATTATTATTTTAAGATAAACGAAAACAGAACGAACGATATGTACCGATTTCAAAATTTTCGAATGACGTTATTTGATGTATTAAACGAATTTATGGGTATTGCTCATGGAATTCCTTCATTAGGTGATAAGATGTAGGCCTAATTTAACTATTGACAAACTTTTAGAATTTTCTCATGGATTTCAGATACGCAAATAGAGATCAATATACATGTATATACGTATAGTAATATATTCTGGAAAAGGGCGGAGACATATTCTGGAAAAAAAAAATTGAGAGAAGTCCTTTAAAAATATTTTGGAAAAGGGGGAATTTACTGCTCTTTCTAGTATTATATTCTTAGGTTATTATTATCGGGCATTTTTTAACATCATTTGAGGGGCTATAGTATTAGAAAGAGCAGCAACTTCTCCCCTAAATTCCCTCTTCCAAAATATTTTTAAAAAACTTCCCCAAATTTTTTTTTCCAGAATAAGTCTCCGCCCTTTTCCAGAATATAATACTAGAAAGAGCAGTAAATTCCTCCTTTTCCAAAATATTTTTAAAATACTTCTCCCAATTTATTTTTCCAGAATATATCTCCGCCCTTTTCCAGAATATAATACTAGAAAGAGCAGTAAATTCCTCCTTTTCCAAAATATTTTTAAAAAACTTCTCCCAATTTTTTTTCCAGAATATATCTCCGCCCTTTTCCAGAATATAATACTAGAAAGAGCAGTAAATTCCCTCTATTCCAAAATATTTTTAAAAAACTTCTCCAAATTTTTTTTTCCAGAATAAGTCTGCGCCCTTTCCCAGAATATAATACTAGCAAGAGCAGTAAATTCCTCCTTTTCCAAAATATTTTTAAAAAACTTCTCCCAATTTTTTTTTCCAGAATATGTCTCCGCCCTTTTCCAGAATATAATACTAGAAAGAGCAGTACATTCCCCCTTTTCCAAAATATTTTTAAAAAACTTCTCCCAATTTTTTTTTCCAGAATATGTCTCCGCATTCCCCCTTTTCCAAAATATTTTTACAAAACTTCTCCCAATTTTTTTTTTCCAGAATATGTCTCCCCCCTTTTCCAGAATATTATACTAGAAAGAGCAGTACATTCCCCCTTTTCCAAAATATTTTTAAAAAACTTCTCCAAATTTTTTTTTCCAGAATATGTCTCCGCCCTTTTCTAAAATATAATACTAGAAAGAGCAGTAAATTCCTCCTTTTCAAAAAATATTTTTAAAAAACTTCTCCAAATTTTTTTTCCAGAATATGTCTCTGCCCTTTTCCAGAATATGATACTAGAAAGAGCAGTACATTCCCCCTTTTCCAAAATATTTTTAAAATCTTCGCCCTTTTCCAGAATATAATACTAGCAAGAGCAGTAAATTCCTCCTTTTCCAAAATATTTTTAAAAAACTTCTCCCAATTTTTTTTTTCCAGTATATGTCTCCGCCCTTTTCCAGAATATAATACTAGAAAGAGCAGTACATTCCCGCTTTTCCAAAATATTTTTAAAAAACTACTCCCAATTTTTTTTTCCAGAATATGTCTCCGCATTCCCCCTTTTCCAAAATATTTTTACAAAACTTCTCCCAATTTTTTTTTTCCAGAATATGTCTCCCCCCTTTTCCAGAATATTATACTAGAAAGAGCAGTACATTCCCCCTTTTCCAAAATATTTTTAAAAAACTTCTCCAAATTTTTTTTCTCCAGAATATGTCTCCGCCCTTTTCTAAAATATAATACTAGAAAGAGCAGTAAATTCCTCCTTTTCAAAAAATATTTTTAAAAAACTTCTCCAAATTTTTTTTCCAGAATATGTCTCTGCCCTTTTCCAGAATATGATACTAGAAAGAGCAGTACATTCCCCCTTTTCCAAAATATTTTTAAAATCTTCGCCCTTTTCCAGAATATAATACTAGAAAGAGCCGTAAATTCCCCCTTTTCCAAAATATTTTTAAAAAACTTCTCCCAATTTTTTTTTCCAGAATATGTCTCCGCCCTTTTCTAAAATATAATACTAGAAAGAGCAGTAAATTCCTCCTTTTCAAAAAATATTTTTAAAAAACTTCTCCAAATTTTTTTTCCAGAATATGTCTCTGCCCTTTTCCAGAATATGATAATAGAAAGAGCAGTACATTCCCCCTTTTCCAAAATATTTTTAAAAAACTTCGTTCTTTTCCAGAATATAATACTAGAAAGAGCCGTAAATTCCCCCTTTTCCAAAATATTTTTAAAAAACTTCCCCAATTTTTTTTTTCCAGAATAACTCTCCGCCCTTTTCCAGAATATAATACTAGAAAGAGCAGTAAATTCCTCCTTTTCCAAAATATTTTTAAAATACTTCTCCCAATTTTTTTTTCCAGAATATATCTCCGCCCTTTTCCAGAATATAATACTAGAAAGAGCAGTAAATTCCTCCTTTTCCAAAATATTTTTAAAAAACTTCTCCCAATTTTTTTTTCCAGAATATATCTCCGCCCTTTTCCAGAATATAATACTAGAAAGAGCAGTAAATTCCCTCTATTCCAAAATATTTTTAAAAAACTTCTCCAAATTTTTTTTTCCAGAATAAGTCTGCGCCCTTTTCCAGAATATAATACTAGCAAGAGCAGTAAATTCCTCCTTTTCCAAAATATTTTTAAAAAACTTCTCCCAATTTTTTTTCCAGAATATGTCTCCGCCCTTTTCCAGAATATAATACTAGAAAGAACAGTAAATTCCTCCTTTTCCAAAATATTTTTAAAAAACTTCTCCCAATTTTTTTTTCCAGAATATATCTCCGCCCTTTTCCAGAATATAATACTAGAAAGAACAGTAAATTCCTCCTTTTCCAAAATATTTTTAAAAAACTTCTCCCAACTTTTTTTTCCAGAATATGTCTCCGCATTCCCCCTTTTCCAAAATATTTTTAAAAAACTTCTCCCAATTTTTTTTTTTCCAGAATATGTCTCCGCCCTTTTCCAGAATATTATACTAGAAAGAGCCGTACATTCCCCCTTTTCCAAAATATTTTTAAAAAACTTCTCCAAATTTTTTTTTCCAGAATATGTCTCCGCCCTTTTCTAAAATATAATACTAGAAAGAGCAGTAAATTCCTCCTTTTCAAAAAATATTTTTAAAAAACTTCTCCAAATTTTTTTTCCAGAATATGTCTCTGCCCTTTTCCAGAATATGATACTAGAAAGAGCAGTACATTCCCCCTTTTCCAAAATATTTTTAAAAAACTTCGCCCTTTTCCAGAATATAATACTAGAAAGAGCCGTAAATTCCCCCTTTTCCAAAATATTTTTAAAAAACTTCTCCAAATTTTTTTTCCAGAATATGTCTCTGCCCTTTTCCAGAATATGATACTAGAAAGAGCGGTACATTCCCCCTTTTCCAAAATATTTTTAAAAAACTTCGCCCTTTTCCAGAATATAATACTAGAAAGAGCCGTAAATTCCCCCTTTTCCAAAATATTTTTAAAAAACTTCCCCAAATTTTTTTTTCCAGAATAACTCTCCGCCCTTTTCCAGAATATAATACTAGAAAGAGCAGTAAATTCCTCCTTTTCCAAAATATTTTTAAAATACTTCTCCCAATTTTTTTTTCCAGAATATATCTCCGCCCTTTTCCAGAATATAATACTAGAAAGAGCAGTAAATTCCTCCTTTTCCAAAATATTTTTAAAAAACTTCTCCCAATTTTTTTTTCCAGAATATATCTCCGCCCTTTTCCAGAATATAATACTAGAAAGAGCAGTAAATTCCCTCTATTCCAAAATATTTTTAAAAAACTTCTCCCAATTTTTTTTTCCAGAATAACTCTCCGCCCTTTTCCAGAATATAATACTAGAAAGAGCAGTAAATTCCTCCTTTTCGAAATATTTTTAAAATACTTCTCCCAATTTTTTTTTCCAGAATATATCTCCGCCCTTTTCCAGAATATAATACTAGAAAGAACAGTAAATTCCTCCTTTTCCAAAATATTTTTAAAAAACTTCTCCCAATTTTTTTTTCCAGAATATATCTCCGCCCTTTTCCAGAATATAATACTAGAAAGAGCAGTAAATTCCTCCTTTTCCAAAATATTTTTAAAAAACTTCTCCCAATTTTTTTTCCAGAATATGTCTCCGCCCTTTTCCAGAATATAATACTAGAAAGAGTAGTAAATTCCCCCTTTTCCAAAATATTTTTACAAAACTTCTCCCAATTTTTTTTTTTCCAGAATATGTCTCCGCCCTTTTCCAGAATATTATACTAGAAAGAGCAGTACATTCCCCCTTTTCCAAAATATTTTTAAAAAACTTCTCAAAATTTTTTTTTCCAGAATATGTCTCCGTCCTTTTCTAAAATATAATACTAGAAAGAGCAGTAAATTCCTCCTTTTCAAAAATATTTTTAAAAAACTTCTCCAAATTTTTTTTCCAGAATATGTCTCTGCCCTTTTCCAGAATATGATAATAGAAAGAGCAGTACATTCCCCCTTTTCCAAAGTATTTTTAAAAAACTTCTCCCAATTTTTTTTTCTCCAGAATTTGTCTCTGCCCTTTTCCAGAATATAATACTAAAAAGAGCAGTAAATTCCCCCTTTTCCAAAATATTTTTAAAAAACTTCTCCCAATTTTTTTTTCCAGAATATGTCTCCGCCCTTTTCCAGAATATAATACTAGAAAGAACAGTAAATTCCTCCTTTTCCAAAATATTTTTAAAAAACTTCTCCCAATTTTTTTTTCCAGAATATATCTCCGCCCTTTTCCAGAATATAATACTAGAAAGAGCAGTAAATTCCCCCTTTTCCAAAATATTTTTAAAAAACTTCTCCCAATTTTTTTTTCCAGAATATGTCTCCGCCCTTTTCTAAAATATAATACTAGAAAGAGCAGTAAATTCCTCCTTTTCAAAAAATATTTTTAAAAAACTTCTCCAAATTTTTTTTCCAGAATATGTCTCTGCCCTTTTCCAGAATATGATACTAGAAAGAGCGGTACATTCCCCCTTTTCCAAAATATTTTTAAAAAACTTCGCCCTTTTCCAGAATATAATACTAGAAAGAGCCGTAAATTCCCCCTTTTCCAAAATATTTTTAAAAAACTTCCCCAAATTTTTTTTTCCAGAATAACTCTCCGCCCTTTTCCAGAATATAATACTAGAAAGAGCAGTAAATTCCTCCTTTTCGAAATATTTTTAAAATACTTCTCCCAATTTTTTTTTCCAGAATATATCTCCGCCCTTTTCCAGAATATAATACTAGAAAGAGCAGTAAATTCCTCCTTTTCTAAAATATTTTTAAAAAACTTCTCCCAATTTTTTTTTCCAGAATATATCTCCGCCCTTTTCCAGAATATAATACTAGAAAGAGCAGTAAATTCCCTCTATTCCAAAATATTTTTAAAAAACTTCTCCAAATTTTTTTTTCCAGAATAAGTCTGCGCCCTTTTCCAGAATATAATACTAGCAAGAGCAGTAAATTCCTCCTTTTCCAAAATATTTTTAAAAAACTTCTCCCAATTTTTTTTTTCCAGAATATGTCTCCGCCCTTTTCCAGAATATAATACTAGAAAGAACAGTAAATTCCTCCTTTTCCAAAATATTTTTAAAAAACTTCTCCCAATTTTTTTTTCCAGAATATATCTCCGCCCTTTTCCAGAATATAATACTAGAAAGAGCAGTAAATTCCTCCTTTTCCAAAATATTTTTAAAAAACTTCTCCAAATTTTTTTTTCCAGAATATGTCTCCGTCCTTTTCTAAAATATAATACTAGAAAGAGCAGTAAATTCCTCCTTTTCAAAAATATTTTTAAAAAACTTCTCCAAATTTTTTTTCCAGAATATGTCTCTGCCCTTTTCCAGAATATGATAATAGAAAGAGCAGTACATTCCCCCTTTTCCAAAATATTTTTAAAAAACTTCTCCCAATTTTTTTTTCTCCAGAATTTGTCTCTGCCCTTTTCCAGAATATAATACTAAAAAAAGCAGTAAATTCCCCCTTTTCCAAAATATTTTTAAAAAACTTCTCCCAATTTTTTTTTCCAGAATATGTCTCCGCCCTTTTCCAGAATATAATACTAGAAAGAACAGTAAATTCCTCCTTTTCCAAAATATTTTTAAAAAACTTCTCCCAATTTTTTTTTCCAGAATATATCTCCGCCCTTTTCCAGAATATAATACTAGAAAGAGCAGTAAATTCCCCCTTTTCCAAAATATTTTTAAAAAACTTCTCCCAATTTTTTTTTCCAGAATATGTCTCCGCCCTTTTCTAAAATATAATACTAGAAAGAGCAGTAAATTCCTCCTTTTCAAAAAATATTTTTAAAAAACTTCTCCAAATTTTTTTTCCAGAATATGTCTCTGCCCTTTTCCAGAATATGATACTAGAAAGAGCGGTACATTCCCCCTTTTCCAAAATATTTTTAAAAAACTTCGCCCTTTTCCAGAATATAATACTAGAAAGAGCCGTAAATTCCCCCTTTTCCAAAATATTTTTAAAAAACTTCCCCAAATTTTTTTTTCCAGAATAACTCTCCGCCCTTTTCCAGAATATAATACTAGAAAGAGCAGTAAATTCCTCCTTTTCCAAAATATTTTTAAAATACTTCTCCCAATTTTTTTTTCCAGAATATATCTCCGCCCTTTTCCAGAATATAATACTAGAAAGAGCAGTAAATTCCTCCTTTTCCAAAATATTTTTAAAAAACTTCTCCCAATTTTTTTTTCCAGAATATATCTCCGCCCTTTTCCAGAATATAATACTAGAAAGAGCAGTAAATTCCCTCTATTCCAAAATATTTTTAAAAAACTTCTCCAAATTTTTTTTTCCAGAATAAGTCTGCGCCCTTTTCCAGAATATAATACTAGCAAGAGCAGTAAATTCCTCCTTTTCCAAAATATTTTTAAAAAACTTCTCCCAATTTTTTTTTTCCAGAATATGTCTCCGCCCTTTTCCAGAATATAATACTAGAAAGAACAGTAAATTCCTCCTTTTCCAAAATATTTTTAAAAAACTTCTCCCAATTTTTTTTTCCAGAATATATCTCCGCCCTTTTCCAGAATATAATACTAGAAAGAGCAGTAAATTCCTCCTTTTCCAAAATATTTTTAAAAAACTTCTCCCAATTTTTTTTTCCAGAATATGTCTCCGCCCTTTTCCAGAATATAATACTAGAAAGAGTAGTAAATTCCCCCTTTTCCAAAATATTTTTACAAAACTTCTCCCAATTTTTTTTTTTCCAGAATATGTCTCCGCCCTTTTCCAGAATATTATACTAGAAAGAGCAGTACATTCCCCTTTTCCAAAATATTTTTAAAAAACTTCTCCAAATTTTTTTTTCCAGAATATGTCTCCGTCCTTTTCTAAAATATAATACTAGAAAGAGCAGTAAATTCCTCCTTTTCAAAAATATTTTTAAAAAACTTCTCCAAATTTTTTTTCCAGAATATGTCTCTGCCCTTTTCCAGAATATGATAATAGAAAGAGCAGTACATTCCCCCTTTTCCAAAATATTTTTAAAAAACTTCTCCCAATTTTTTTTTCTCCAGAATTTGTCTCTGCCCTTTTCCAGAATATAATACTAAAAAAAGCAGTAAATTCCCCCTTTTCCAAAATATTTTTAAAAAACTTCTCCCAATTTTTTTTTCCAGAATATGTCTCCGCCCTTTTCCAGAATATAATACTAGAAAGAACAGTAAATTCCTCCTTTTCCAAAATATTTTTAAAAAACTTCTCCCAATTTTTTTTTCCAGAATATATCTCCGCCCTTTTCCAGAATATAATACTAGAAAGAGCAGTAAATTCCCCCTTTTCCAAAATATTTTTAAAAAACTTCTCCCAATTTTTTTTTCCAGAATATGTCTCCGCCCTTTTCTAAAATATAATACTAGAAAGAGCAGTAAATTCCTCCTTTTCAAAAAATATTTTTAAAAAACTTCTCCAAATTTTTTTTCCAGAATATGTCTCTGCCCTTTTCCAGAATATGATACTAGAAAGAGCGGTACATTCCCCCTTTTCCAAAATATTTTTAAAAAACTTCGCCCTTTTCCAGAATATAATACTAGAAAGAGCCGTAAATTCCCCCTTTTCCAAAATATTTTTAAAAAACTTCCCCAAATTTTTTTTTCCAGAATAACTCTCCGCCCTTTTCCAGAATATAATACTAGAAAGAGCAGTAAATTCCTCCTTTTCCAAAATATTTTTAAAATACTTCTCCCAATTTTTTTTTCCAGAATATATCTCCGCCCTTTTCCAGAATATAATACTAGAAAGAGCAGTAAATTCCTCCTTTTCCAAAATATTTTTAAAAAACTTCTCCAAATTTTTTTTTCCAGAATAAGTCTGCGCCCTTTTCCAGAATATAATACTAGCAAGAGCAGTAAATTCCTCCTTTTCCAAAATATTTTTAAAAAACTTCTCCCAATTTTTTTTTTCCAGAATATGTCTCCGCCCTTTTCCAGAATATAATACTAGAAAGAACAGTAAATTCCTCCTTTTCCAAAATATTTTTAAAAAACTTCTCCCAATTTTTTTTTCCAGAATATATCTCCGCCCTTTTCCAGAATATAATACTAGAAAGAGCAGTAAATTCCTCCTTTTCCAAAATATTTTTAAAAAACTTCTCCCAATTTTTTTTTCCAGAATATGTCTCCGCCCTTTTCCAGAATATAATACTAGAAAGAGTAGTAAATTCCCCCTTTTCCAAAATATTTTTACAAAACTTCTCCCAATTTTTTTTTTTCCAGAATATGTCTCCGCCCTTTTCCAGAATATTATACTAGAAAGAGCAGTACATTCCCCTTTTCCAAAATATTTTTAAAAAACTTCTCCAAATTTTTTTTTCCAGAATATGTCTCCGTCCTTTTCTAAAATATAATACTAGAAAGAGCAGTAAATTCCTCCTTTTCAAAAATATTTTTAAAAAACTTCTCCAAATTTTTTTTCCAGAATATGTCTCTGCCCTTTTCCAGAATATGATAATAGAAAGAGCAGTACATTCCCCCTTTTCCAAAATATTTTTAAAAAACTTCTCCCAATTTTTTTTTCTCCAGAATTTGTCTCTGCCCTTTTCCAGAATATAATACTAAAAAAAGCAGTAAATTCCCCCTTTTCCAAAATATTTTTAAAAAACTTCTCCCAATTTTTTTTTCCAGAATATGTCTCCGCCCTTTTCCAGAATATAATACTAGAAAGAACAGTAAATTCCTCCTTTTCCAAAATATTTTTAAAAAACTTCTCCCAATTTTTTTTTCCAGAATATATCTCCGCCCTTTTCCAGAATATAATACTAGAAAGAGCAGTAAATTCCCCCTTTTCCAAAATATTTTTAAAAAACTTCTCCCAATTTTTTTTTCCAGAATATGTCTCCGCCCTTTTCTAAAATATAATACTAGAAAGAGCAGTAAATTCCTCCTTTTCAAAAAATATTTTTAAAAAACTTCTCCAAATTTTTTTTCCAGAATATGTCTCTGCCCTTTTCCAGAATATGATACTAGAAAGAGCGGTACATTCCCCCTTTTCCAAAATATTTTTAAAAAACTTCGCCCTTTTCCAGAATATAATACTAGAAAGAGCCGTAAATTCCCCCTTTTCCAAAATATTTTTAAAAAACTTCCCCAAATTTTTTTTTCCAGAATAACTCTCCGCCCTTTTCCAGAATATAATACTAGAAAGAGCAGTAAATTCCTCCTTTTCGAAATATTTTTAAAATACTTCTCCCAATTTTTTTTTCCAGAATATATCTCCGCCCTTTTCCAGAATATAATACTAGAAAGAGCAGTAAATTCCTCCTTTTCTAAAATATTTTTAAAAAACTTCTCCCAATTTTTTTTTCCAGAATATATCTCCGCCCTTTTCCAGAATATAATACTAGAAAGAGCAGTAAATTCCCTCTATTCCAAAATATTTTTAAAAAACTTCTCCAAATTTTTTTTTCCAGAATAAGTCTGCGCCCTTTTCCAGAATATAATACTAGCAAGAGCAGTAAATTCCTCCTTTTCCAAAATATTTTTAAAAAACTTCTCCCAATTTTTTTTTCCAGAATATGTCTCCGCCCTTTTCCAGAATATAATACTAGAAAGAACAGTAAATTCCTCCTTTTCCAAAATATTTTTAAAAAACTTCTCCCAATTTTTTTTTCCAGAATATATCTCCGCCCTTTTCCAGAATATAATACTAGAAAGAGCAGTAAATTCCTCCTTTTCCAAAATATTTTTAAAAAACTTCTCCCAATTTTTTTTTCCAGAATATGTCTCCGCCCTTTTCCAGAATATAATACTAGAAAGAGTAGTAAATTCCCCCTTTTCCAAAATATTTTTACAAAACTTCTCCCAATTTTTTTTTTCCAGAATATGTCTCCGCCCTTTTCCAGAATATTATACTAGAAAGAGCAGTACATTCCCCCTTTTCCAAAATATTTTTAAAAAACTTCTCCAAATTTTTTTTTCCAGAATATGTCTCCGCCCTTTTCTAAAATATAATACTAGAAAGAGCAGTAAATTCCTCCTTTTCAAAAAATATTTTTAAAAAACTTCTCCAAATTTTTTTTCCAGAATATGTCTCTGCCCTTTTCCAGAATATGATAATAGAAAGAGCAGTACATTCCCCCTTTTCCAAAATATTTTTAAAAAACTTCTCCCAATTTTTTTTTCTCCAGAATTTGTCTCTGCCCTTTTCCAGAATATAATACTAAAAAGAGCAGTAAATTCCCCCTTTTCCAAAATATTTTTAAAAAACTTCTCTCAATTTTTTACTAACTCAATAATACTAACCACCATGTTTTTTATTTAGGAGAAATTTAGGACAAACTTCACATGCATTTAAATAATCCAAGTTGGCTTCGGAAAGTGCTGCGCACTACAAATGATACAGTCACCACAATTATTACAGGTAACTTGTAAACTGTCTCAATTTATTTTTATAGCACACTTTTTGCACGACATTTTATGAAATTAGACAACAAGTACAATTATACAATAAAATTGCATTCATCAGTACCGTAAATGTAAAAATATTTTAAAGCAACTTTTTCCAAACATTTCTTATACTGGCAAATATTAATATTCTAATGATTTTCATTAAGATTAATTGATTAATCAACCTTGTAAACACAGATCATAGAGTTTCTTTTTTGCCCTTATAGCTTCTTTTGATAGTACCACACATGTAAAAAAAACAACTTTTGTAAATATAACAATTTTTTTTAATGTACTTTTAATTCGTTGTATATACCTTAGAGCTGTGCTTCTCAAACTTTTTGATATTGCGGCCCCGAAATCGAAAAAATAAAATCCAGGGCTCCTACAAATTTTATTCAATAATAATGAATTTACAGTCAAGCATTTTGGGCATTCTTGAAAACGACTATTTTGAGCTTACGACTATTCTAAATTTGATTTACGTTTCTCTAATTTGACCGCAACCCGACCCGAATTTGGTTCGTTTTTAAATTTTGTGTCAAATTATTTTTACTTAGGTATTTAAAACCAAACTTGGATTTATGGATTTAATATATTCTTCTGAATTATCGAACTTTGAAAATTCTGGAAGTACTTGAAACATTAAAAAAAATTGAATCAGTGTTATCCAAAGTTTTTTTTTAGGTAAGTTTTATTTATGACGAATTCTTCAAAAAAAAAAAAAAAAAAAAACCGGAACGCGCCATAAGAAAGAAAATAATTGCTCAGTAAATGAGAGTAGATCAGTTTTGTTTTAGGTTCTCGGTAATTTTTTAATTGAAATATCCGTAATTTACCGAAACATTACCTTTTATAGAAAAAACAAATAAAGAATATTCCTGCTTCCCTTATAAATTCTAAGTGGGCACATAATTTATAAGAATTGGAAGCTCAATTTTTTCATTGTTTGTATTAGTAATTTGACGCAAAACTTTGGTTCTACATTTTTAGAAAACTGATTGACCTCATTATTTTATTGAGGTCTGCATAGGCTATAAATAAATATAAATGTTTAATCTAAATTTTATTCATATGGCCGTTTTGAGTCTCAAACAATAGTTATTATTACATTATGTCGGCCGTAAAGACACTAGCGATTCCACGGAAGTTAGTTTTATAGTTAAAAAGTGTTGACATTCTCACTAAAAAAAAAAATTCTTTTAATTATTACTTTAAACTAAACTGCTACTTATTTTATAATTCTATTCAACTCTGTAGCGTTGAATAGTAAAGGGTTTTATTCCCCAAACCTGGTTCCTACTTTTTCACAACTTTAATGATAAATTAATCAGATTAATGAAATTCTCTTTAGATTTGGATAGATTTGCAAATCAATCAAAATATTTTTAGTCTAAAAATTAGAATGACACCAATGACGAATATGAAATTTTTTTATGTGGAAAACCAAGGTAAAGGTTTCGACAAATTTATAAAACTTATAAATAATCTGTGATTTTTACATTTACCAACATTTCGGCGGTAATCAACCGTTTCACCGAAAATCTGGAATTTTCGAAGCCAAATTAGAGTAACTTTTTTAAAGTACATATTAAATACGTACATTTTCAATATCCAATTTCGCAAATATTCATAGGCCTAAGTTCCGAGAGTTTTTAGTTTAAAATTAGTCTTACATTTTCGAGAATTTATTTGGGATATTGACCTCTGATTTACATCATAAAGGGACTCAATTTTAATCGTGATTTTTTTGTCCCGCAGATCAAAGGTTGCGATCTGAAATTTCTGTTCATGTTCATTGTAGAACAAGAACTTGCCTACCAAAATCCTTGTGATTGTGGAATTGATATATACAACACATATCTTACAAAAACCGTTGACCGCACAGAAAACCGTAGCGATCATTGATAATAGGTAGATTCAGAAATGTGCATGCGAGGAAATTATGCGGTTTATTAGAAATTAAAGATATTAAGGCGAATTTTAAGGCTTCTTGGCAACAGATCTACGGCTCTCTAGGGGACGCGGCCCACAGTTTGAGAAGCACTGCTTTAGAGGATGAGGGTTGCAACCCCAAACCCCCGATTTTCCAGAATTTATACAATTCTTCATGTTTCAAATTTTATTTATAATTTTAAATTAATAAACAAAAAAATTGAAACAATTGCAAAATTTTCCTGGAAAAATTACTTGCACTGTCAAAAAACTGCCGAGATACAATCCTAATATCAAAATTTTGATAAAAATTGCACATTTTTAAGTATTTTGAATAAAATAACACAATTAAAAAAAAAAAGTGAACATTTTCTCGGAAAATGAGGTAATTTTCTGGGAAAATTTGGCTTCCACCTCCTAAAAACTATAGATAGACAATCCTACATTCAAAAATATTCAAAATATATCGTCCTTATCTAATTTTATCGATGAAAAATAAACTTTAGCCTCCCAATCTTGCGGAATTTCATCATTTTTGGCTAATAAATAGACAAATTCGATCAAAATTGGTCATATTCATCATTTCCATCACACTAGTTGCATCAATAATTGGCCATATTCCAGGCCGAATTTCATCATAATCGATTAATTCTCTGCTAATATTTGATCCAAATTCGATCAAAATTGGCCACATTTCAGAACTACATCTAAAATCACTTTAATATAAAAAATAACATTTCATCATATTCGGTTAATAGTTTTACCATAATTGTCCATAATCGGTAGAGTTCTACCCTAATTGTCCATATTTCAAAACTTCGTCCAAAACCAATTTTAGCATTCCATTTTCATTGCACTCATAAAATTTTATCATAATCGGCTACCGTACCATATCGTACCATATGCCATATTAACATATGCCGTCGTCCAACTTATGCCATAATGTACCACAGGGCTGTGGAGTCGGTAAACTAATTCTTCGACTCCGACTCCGATGTTTACAAATTGACTATCCGATCCCGACTCCGACTCCGATTCCACCTCCAACTTCTATTATTATATGTTAACGATGATTTTATTTGTGTTGCGACAATTTTTGAGATTTTTCCTAAGTGAAATATTACGTTACGCCATCCTATATAAAATTGACCGGAGGTCAAATGTACTGAATGGAGTCTTTTTCTAACTAGAGTAAAGTGCATTTTAAGAGAGAAAGAAAATATAAAATGCGGAGTCGTAGTCGGTCAGTATTTCTCCGACTCAAACTCCGACTTCGCCTTCGCTAAAATAGTCCGACTCCTCGACGACGACTCCGACTCCACAGCCCTGGTGTACCATATGCCATACTTAAATATCTCGTTTTGAGATATTCCGTAAAGTACCATTTACCATATGCCATAGTGAACCATACGCCGCGCCGTATTGAAATATGTCTTTATGAAATATGCCCAGTGTACCTTATGCCGTAATGTACCATGTGTCGTTTAGAAATCTTCCGTTTTGAAATATACCATGTTCAACGGCTTCCCCGCCGCGTCTAACAAAAACAGAGAAACTGAAACTATGAATTAATAATGAAATGTCTTAAAAAAAGTGCCTCGAACCAAAACTCTTGTTTCATTGCCTTTAACATCCTTTCATCAAATTTGTACATTATAATGTGCATGCTAGATTCTAGGCTCTAGGGGGTGAGGTCGAACATTTCCTGCAGAAATGGCTTACATGAAGATCAAGTGACATAAAAATGATGCAAAATATTTTTTAGATAGCTGCGGTTTTAAATTAGAGCTGCATAAATTTACTAATCAAATATCTAAACTAGGGTATTAGGACAAAAACATTTAAAAATCACAAATATCTGTTATTTGTATAAAAATAATAGCGTTGCAATAAATAGCGTTGTTAATAAAATGTCAAAACTGTTACACACATACTAAAACCGATTAATAAACAAATTTTTACATTTTTGTGTAACATTTCTAAATTGAACAATCATCGTTGTTTTATTAAGTCATAGGCAAAATTGTAGGAAACAAAAAAATGCTAAAAACACAGAAAAATCCCTTTAGTATTATTATGCTGTTTGAAAATGTAGAGCACATGTTGATTTTATGATATGAAAATCATCTCTTAAAATTTATTAAGAAGGGTATTGCACCCCTCGATTATTTTCACCATATATACGAGTATGTATACACATAATATTTTCTTTTCATTTAATGAATAAAAATTGAAATTTTATTTTTTTAGTTTTTCAGCGACGTCTTATTTTTTTGTATATAGAACAATAAAAAAAATTGAATCTAATAAAAATCAAGGATATGTGTGAAACACATGCGATCATGACATATATTGAGAAAAGGTCATATACGAGAAGAATTCATATGCCATCATTTCTTTTGTATTATTTTAGCATCGTTCGCGATTTTTATTTTTTTTATTTTTGTTATACAAAGGTTATATTGTATTCAATTATATATTTAACAGATCCTTTATGTTATTTAATGTATATAATTTCGAATTAAAATTCGTTGCGATAGATAAATAAAAAAAAATGTCTTTATTTTTTTTTTTGCCCGTTTTGTTCGTTTTATTTTGCTTAAGATTTAGTGAAAATCACAAAAAAACCATATTTATACGAGTAGAGTAAATAGGCAGGACAAGAGTATTAAAATTTGGAAAACGAGTTAGACAAGAGTATTAAGTCAAGAATATTGTTATGATTATTTGGCTTTTGTATTCGGTATTTTTATATTATACATAAATGAGATTTCTTTTGATGCTTTATTTAATTTTCGGCCAAAATGTACAACATAAAATTTATGATTGATAGCTAACTGTTTTTTGTATGCGGTCAATAAAATCTCTTGTATTTATTTTAGGGGATATTATTTCGGTTGATTCGGTTTTAAAATAGAACAACATTTTGATAAAACCAATCTTATTTAAGGGTATTATTGATAAATTTTGCTTTATTGATGTGTTTCTGTTATTTAATATATGAAATTTTAATTTACAATAATCTGTTTGGTTTTATGTAAACTCCTTAAGCAATACATTTTTCAAATTTTCTTTTTCTATGTTTACGTGAAATGGTAAGTATATACATATGTATTTTGATAATTGCCTGGAAGGCTTTCTGTTAGATTGACTTACTTAAACTACCTTAACAACTAACCTTAGGAACTAACAAATTATTAACAAATTCAAGTCCAATTGAACCATTAATTTACCGTATAATAGTTATTGATTTCATTTTATTTATTAATATTTTTAACGTTTTGAAACGTCAGGACAAGCTTACTGTGTGCTTGAGCAAAATTCTTACCAAGTCCAGATATACGAGAAACAAAAATTTTGGCAGAGCCTGAAGCTCCAGCCACAATGCATCCTCCTCGTTATTTGATGTTACATTGTTTGATATTAGGTAACCAAACACCCGCACACTAGTGAGATTAATTTTGTGGTTATGTACATTAATACATAAGTTTAGTTTGTTATAAAATAAATAAATATATAAGCATCTATATTTTTGTGATAGTTTAATGTATAGTACTAAAATGGAATTGATTTCAAAGATTTTTTAGAGGAAATGAAAAAATTCACGGAATTATACAAAAAGAAAAATAGGAGTAAATTTTAATTGGATAATAAAAGAAATGACAGAATTTGAAAAAACCTAAGCGTAAATATTTCGCAGCACAACAGCAAAGAAATGGAATTACTTGCGATCGATTACTTAGGATACTTATTCCGTTTTTTACCACGTTGATGAGAATGGTGAGGTTCTTTTTGAAGAAGAATCTATAAACAGAAAAAAAAACGAAAAGATCAACAGCATACATTCTTCAGCAGGAATTCAGCGATACTTTGAAACAATTTTTAAAACGAAATTTAAATCGAAAACTAATCAAAGAATTAAAAGATATTACAAAGCAAAAACTGTTGCTGTATTACCTCCTAATTTTTTTTTGGAACTACCCACAAAATATAAACTTTTAAATGGAGTTTGTTATAATTACATATTAATGAACCCCAGAATACCCGGAGTAGATTTATTTTGATTCAAGTTGAAAAAATTTAAGTTATATGATAATACGACTGTATTAGAATGGAACTGATACTTCATTGCAAAAATAAGGTTTTAAACCGAAAATTTAGAAGCATTTCGCAATCCCATTCAATATGAGCGCAACTGGTTAGCATGCGTTCTCCATTCGCCGTTCTACGTTTTATTTATCCTATTAATCCATATAATTTCGAGGACAAGATTTTGTAGCGGAATCAATCACCTTTAGAAAATTATGGAGAGCGATGGTTGCCAAAACTATCTCAGTGGGATTTTCTGGGTATACAAATCCAAAGTATTAAGTAGAATTCTCCAACGAGCTACTAGTACCGAACGTGTTTTCAACAGTCCGGCGAGCTCTTAATACGCTATAATTAAAAATATCATGACTTTGGTGTTTAGAAGTATATATATGGCCTCATTATTTTTTTATTGGGCGAGAAACCCTATCAGCCACAAAATAATGTTGAAATTTTGTGCTGGTATTTGGTAAACACAAATCTTCAGGCTACGCTAACGTGTAAACAGCTGTTTTCCAAATTTTGAATCCTTAGCACACATGGAATATATCAAAATGAAATCGATTATAAAGTGGAAAATAATATCGAAACCTTTACCTCCGTCACTATGACTGCCATATGCACCTACAAATACATGTGTAAATATGCAGTTGGCATCGTGAGCAGCAAGGAAAACGATACTGTATATTTTATTATAATTAAAATATTTCGAGCCATTGTTGGGCGAGCACCTAATATTACCCACAATATATAGATGTATTATCATGCCTCAATATTATTACTTAAGGCAATCTATTTTCAAAATGAATATGGGTGAGAGAATAGAACATTTGTTCAGGTGGTGTTGCAGAAGGTCAAGTAATAGATTGTAAACTTGCCTAGTTTATCGTTTGAATTTAAAATTTCTCCGAATCCAGTGTCTTCATTTTTAAAAAATGAAGTTGTAAAATATCCAGCACTATTATGTTTTAAGTTTAATGAGCGTACCCCATCACCTTCTCTTTATTTTAAAGTTACACTACATTTTATAGAGCGTATATAAATCAATCAAAATTTCAAACATTTCGTAGTGATCTATTTTATTTGGTTTTTATAGTGTTAAATTTGTAGTTACAATATTGGGCGCGTTTAGATTACCTATTGTCAAAGAATTTTGTTAGTGAAGAATTAATGAAGTTATGATGAATAACGTCTAAGTAATGTTTTTCGTTTTTCAGTAAAGTTTTAATTTTTTAATAAAATCTTTCTCCCTCTGTCCGCCTAATTCCTTCCTTACCTTGCCTTTTTTATTTACATAGAAAATGTATATGATGCTTTGTGGCTGGGGCTTTATTCTGATTTTTTTGCAGGCAGCTCCGCCGCATTTTATTTGACGGCTCGTTGTTCTACTGGGTAATACTATTCTACGGAAAGTTGGGTGTTCCCCCAAGTATTTAACAGTAAACAACTTTGACCAGAATGGGGTTTGCTTTTTTTAGCTTATTAATAAAATTTGTACATGGACCGAGAAAGACTACCTGTAATTTCGTCGAATATATAATAATTTTCCATTTTTTGCAATATTCTGTCAATACATTTAGGTACATTTGTAGCTTGAGCTAAAAATGGTGGTGTCATCAGCATATATTTAAAGGTTTACTTATTGGTGTGGTGGGATAAGTATGCCAGCTGTGAAAATAATTTACAACAGAGGGCGAAATAAAGAACTTTGTAACACTTCGGTCCCTATAGGATGCACTTCAGACACTGCTAAACCTAAACTCCCGAAAAATTTCGAATGTCTAAGATATGATTGTAAAAACATTAGAAGATGCTATACTGTATTGAACGCCTCATTTATATAAAGAAATAAGGCCGTTGTGGTAGACTTTTAGGGAACAAATTCGAATTGTTCCTTAAATTATATTCTGTGTAGGGAGTGCAATACCGGACGAAAATATCAATACCGGTATTTCGGGATTGAAATATCGAATACCGGGATCCTGGTATTCAATACCGAATATTTCAACCTTTATTTATTTAAAAAATACATTATTTAGTTTTAACAGAAAGATACAAATAATTAAATTTGTTAACATATATAAAATACAACTAAAACTTAATATATCAAATGCCGTACACATAATTCACTTTATTTTTATTTATTTTTATTTTTTCAAATTGTTTTCGTTGCTTACTTTACTATTCTTTCTTGGACTGGAAATATCCTAAATATCCTAAAAAATCTAGTGCATTAAGGCTTTCATCTTTTAAGTTTGAACGAACGTTCGTGCATAGCTGCCCAGCTGTCGAAAATACTCTCTCTGATTCTACGCTTGTCGGGCGTATTGAGATCATAAATTTTCTGAAGATATATTCCCCTCGTAACTTAGTCTTCGAATAGAGTAATTTCTCTTTTTAAAAGTTTAATATTATCGTGAATGGCTTTAGATTTTTTTCCAGAGAAGGTTAGTTCACTTTTTTTTAAATAGCTTCATCCAGTATTTGTTTCATTGTCCTGAATTCATTGTCTGAAACCTCTCTTTCATCGAAGTAAGAGCACTGTCTTGTGCTTCATGCTGGTTAAGTACTTAACCTTGTATTCGGTTCGCAATTACCATTAGCGATTTTGTAATAGCGTACTTTGTTGGCTTCGTAAAATTAAATTGTGCGTTATTCAAAACCTCAGTCGAAATATCTTGGTCTTCGAATGCATGATATAAGAACTGAAGAACTCCAAATAGTACCCTCCGCCTTTCGTTTATTCGATCCTTTAAAGCATTAAAAAGTTGATTACCTATATTTGAATTTAATTTGCCTAGTTCTTCCAATAAAAATTCAAAAATTTCTGCCGAGATTAAATTTGCATCTTTGCGGCAAAGGGCTTCGACTACAAGCAGTGCCGAAACAGTTTTGTTCCGTTTCAGTTTAGTGTATTGCAATGTTTCTGCAATGCACTCAACAAAAATGTTCTTGATCATGTAAGCGAAATGGTATACCAAACTATACAATTTGATGAAAAAGGAGAACAATTAAAATTTTATTCGAAATTCCCTCTTACTGAAAGTTAATACATACATGTACTAATAAATTAATGTTCAATATCGAAATACCGGTATTAGAACGTGTAATACCGGTATCGAATACCGAACAATATTCATCCGGGATCCCGGGATCCGAGATCACGGGAAAGAATCGTGTTTTATTTAAATAAGGAGATGCCCATTTCAAACCACAAACACCACAGCAATAATAATAACAAGAAAAAATAACTCAATTTCCTGAATATTAATATAAATTATTGGTAAATTGGTAATTACCAATTTAATGGTGGCGTTTTTATCACAATATTTAAAAAGTGTATTGCGATTTGTGTTAGCGGTAGCACAATTCCACAGTTTATGATTTGCGTTAAAATCACCAGTCAATACTAGATTTGATATACATAAATTCAAGATCATTCTCTATACTATCTTTTTGAAGAAGACCGACGCTAGTGTAAACGATGACAATTTATAACTAATCAGGCCCATAAAACCCTGCCTGTCGTAAACTCTTGGCTTTGAGTGCAAAATATTCTTGGAAAACAATATCAGTGTCCCCCGAACGTGCTTTATCTACATTAGTTCTGTATACAATGTAATTTGGGATAATCAGAGAATGTCTCTTAGACAGTCTCGTCTCATTTAGGCAAACAATAGCGACTTTTATTTGTTCTAACACCTGCGGCAGTTTAATTCTGTACGTTTTATTTATAAGACTGTTCCAATTTAAATTTAAAATTTTAATTTTATGAATTTGTGTTATAATCCACCTTTGACTTATGTACATAAATATTTGGGATATTGTTTTATTCTAATATTTAATGTAACTATATTATGAGTATGCATGACAATTGAATTTATACTCTTGTAATATTGGCAATTAGATATACAACTAATACTCAGACTCAGATACATTTTTTATTTCTGGGATCAATCGAAAAATAAGAAAATCAGTTGATGATTAATTCGGGCAGAGTTTGAAATTCAACTATTTGTTAATTCTTATCCCCCTATTGAATGGTTAAATTTTGTTCATGCTGTTTTCACAAGCATGGAAATCTACTTAGTGCAATTTGTTTAATTTCAGATTCGTCGTTTTTGTATTTTGTATCAGAATGAGGAATGAACGGACACTCAAAGGATTTATTTTGATTTATTTATTAAGCACTACTCTCTAATTGAGTTAATAATTCATTTGTTTCTAAGAAACAAATGAATTATTTGGAAGTAGATCAGTATTATTTGTTGAAGGAAGATCCAAATGATCACTGTTAGATGTTGTATTAAGATTAAGTAAATCCAAATTGTTTAGAGAATCGGGAGAATTGTTTAGGAACGGAAAATTCCACAGATTTGTGCTATCGTCTACTATAGGATTTTTCAGCATCTGGTCATTTTGTGGTTTAAGTAATTTTATATTTAAATACCTCCAACGAAGTATTATTTTTATATACCGATCACACTTAATTTGGAGTTTAAAGCTTAAGATCAATGACATTATAGTTTGTTGTAAGGCAATATCAACGACTTGACGCAAAAATCAATATTACATTTAAATTAGTTTAAGAAATCATGTCCAAGTATACCGGAATTAGGAAATGAACCAGGTATAACTTGGAAAATTATATCTAATTCATTGCAATGAGGAAGAATTAACTTGGCTTCGCATTCACCTATAGTTTGAATTGCATCAGAAGAAATTCTTTTAAGTTAACATCTGATATCCTTACGAATTAAGGTGACATGTTTGCACCTCAGCAGCTGTTTACACGAGGAAGGAATCATTTGAAATTCTACTGGCATTTAGGTTTAAATACAAATAAAACTTTTTAGAAGCAATGATTGTTTGTTACAGTATAAATATGTTCAGTTATAACATTACTATTCCTGGATCTTTGAGGGAGTGTCCTTGGTTGACTTCAGATATCCTTGTACATTTCCCGAAACAATTGGATGCGATGCTGCTAACTTTCTGTATATGATGTCCCATACGCTTGTAGTATGCACATTTTATAATTGAAACGATTTAATGGATTTTGGAACATTTTGCTGGTTTCTAAAACAATGTTGAATTACATGTCAAGGCTTTAGAAAAAGTTTACAACATTTGCCTGGTTTTCGATTGAAAGTAGCTCTAGTGGTGGATGGTTAGGTTAGGTTAAGCTTAGGTGGCGGTCCACTAGGACCAGGCATAAACACAAAAAGGTCCGTACCCATACCATGATTTAATTATTTATCTTCCAACTCATGAGCTATTAATGAAATGCTGGATACTCCTGACGTCTATCCTCCTAAGATCCGTCAGGTCATTAAAGAGGGGTGCCCCTAGAAACTTTAGTCTGTTTCGTGCCAGACGAGAGCAGGTGGATACTCTCGAAAAGTTTTTGATTGCGAGTTCTTCTTGACAAGCCTGCATTAATTCCATCCGATAATTTTTCAAACCGATATACTTTAACGATATGTTTTATTTGATCATCTAACCCTTCTTGGAACAACTGCTTATAACGAATAGTTTTAACAGAATTTATATATACATACCTTGTGCGGCTACACAATCTTCATTCCAGTCATGTACAATTAATTGAAGTCTACTGGCATAATATCGCACATCTTCGCCCTTGAACTGTCGTATCTTAGCTAACTCCCTTTGAAGATTGACCTATAGAACGACTTTCCAAAAAACCTAATGTTAAGATTTTCTTAAAGTCAGGGATTTTTGTACTGAAATATCGAACAACGTCATCTGCCTTCCCATCTAACTTCAATTTTAACCGTTCTATAAGATCAGGTCTATCTGTTTCATATAAGGTTTTATATACGCTGGAAATAAATTTGTGTAGGTCCTTAAAATTAGGAACTAGCTTTAACACGCATATATATTTCACGTCTAAACCAGACATTTTAATATTTTTATTTTAGAGCAAGTAGAAAGCTTTGTGTTTTGAGGTTGATTTAAATATTGTGAATACCAACTTAATTTTAAATTGTTATTTTCAGACAAAAGTTTATTACTTTCTTCTATCTACGGAACCCTCAGAACTTTCCAAACGCTTTCCAAATTTAGGTTCACTTTATTGATACTCAATGTATCTTGTACAATCAAATATTTTTTTTTTGTTTAATTAAATTTGGTAAAAAGTTCTCAAATTTTGGTTTATTCAAAATGTCTTTATGTACAAATCTTGTAAACTTGTTTACAACCTCCACCTAACATCACAGTATGGTAAGCAATTCAACCATATTTAAATACAAGGCCCTCATTTATTGATAATATGGTACGTCATCACAATCAATAGTGCTAACTTCTCGCTTTCTATAATCTAAACCGAACAATACCGATATTTTTCGTAAAATTCAGGTACGTGCTTTTCTGTATTGATCTGCCTAGAATACGGTCTAGTTTGCCTAGGAATTATGAGATTTTATTAGCGAGTGAGAAAATCAACCCCAAATATATCGTTGAATAGGTCAAGAAATTTGCTCAGCTTACCTTTACCCCTTTCAATTGGCTTTCATAATGCGGCGGCGGATGATTGATCCATTCCTCCGCCCTGTACCAGGTTTTGGTTTAATTACTTCGGCAAAACTATAACCATTATTTACGATACTTGATTTAACTAATTTGGGGGGCGACTATTATTTGGTAATCGATAAACTCCTTCCTCTTGTCACAATCCCTGTAGTTCGCCATGTGTTCTCCACCGCAATTTGCGCTCATAAGGGCACGTCCTTGTCTCTGTTCTTATAGATCATTTTCCTGTTGAATGGCTGGATGCGCATTTTATGCATTTATATTGTAGATATCAATTGGATGCCGAGTGGTCGAATCGTTGGCAGTTTCTACACTGAAACCATTGTGCTTTTTTTTCTCCAAGCTGGCGTGGTAATAACAGCATCCACTAATTGACAGTATACCTTCAATACTGGTGGGTTGTAAATATGGGGTACACTCACATTACTGCTGTCCCTTGCCCTTCAAGGTATACAATTTACCCCTCACATAACCATAGAACTGTACCTATCCTTAGGTGTATGTAACAAATTCTTTCTTGTCAACTTTAGGTTCCTCCTTGATTTTGTTACAATTGCCTTTGTTTTTAGTTATAATTGATAGAATACTTATTATTGGTTACTTTTAATAAAGTTTCGGGATGGTTTTTTATTAAGTTGTTTTTGAACTCTGCTACGCCCTTTTTGGGATAGTTGTTTTGCCACTCAGAATTTTTTTGACTTTATTCTAAAAATCAAAATTTTCAGTATCATTGCTTTGATATGTGCATTTAGCTTAGCCTCGTTATTTGGTTTAACAGAATTCTGGCTGGAATACGTGTTTGGCATTTCGCAATTGACTATTGCAGTTGATTTATTTTATTTAATAGCTTATTGAATCGCTTGACTAAGTTTGACAAAGCTGTTTATTTTATCATACAGAGTTGAGTGTAAACCACTAGATTTTAATTTAAAGTTTATTTAACACTTTACTTTTAAACACCACTTTTATATTCCAATGTTACTACTATTCGAATGTTAAATTAGCCGATCTTAATTCTGGTTGGAGATATTTTATCCAGTGAGTGTAAATTTACCGCGTCATCTTCTTCCGAAAACATCAGCGGCGAAATAATATACATAATAAAATGCTTTTGCCAATTTAGAATTAGTTTCTATTATATTCTTGCGTCTATAAAATTTGAATAAAATACCGAATAATAAAGCAAACCCATCATATCAACTTTATGTCGATCAAACATGTTTTTTGTGTATACATACATAGGTAACATCGGCAAGAAATAAAAAAGAATACAAAAATTCCCATTCAATGTAACATACTTTGTGCTCAACAACAACAAAAGAAAACGTTTAAGCGAACATAAAAGCGAAATGAAAATTACTTTTGACATAATTTATTTATGTTGCTTTGAAATTCTTTACAAATATGTAATAATAAAAAAAAATTATTAAACGCGGAAGTATAATTCTATTGAACATTTTTATCATCGATTTTATTTTTTATGCTTTAACTTATCATCGTAAGTCATACGCCGCGAACAAATGAATTAGTAAGAGGCATATTTTGCATTAGATTCGTATTTGAAAGGGCAGATGTCTTTTAAGTTTTTATTCTTATTTTTTATTTAATCCATTATTATGTTTTCATCATAAATTTTCTTAAAGGATTTACAATAAGATTGTGATAAAAATAAGAAAATTATGTATACTATGTACGTACATAAATACAAAAGAAAATACGGCTGCTGCTTAAATAGTTTTCCTTTTATATGTAAAACGTAATTGACAACAACAACAATTTTTTGGATCATTTTGATTTTTGAGTGTTTTTTTTATTTTTGTAGAGATTTATAGGCGATATATTAAAATTAAAATGAATTGAAATAGGAAACCCTTTTTTTATTATATTCGGCAGATTATTCATTATTGCGACTAATTTTGGTGTTACACAACGGAAATTCAAGAGATTCTTATCGGATGGGTTATATTTCATATACAAAAACGTGTTAGTCCGCATATATGTATGTACATATGTACTCGTATGTGTATATATTTGCAGTAAACACACGGGTACACATAAAATTAATCATTTTAATTACATATTGAATATGTAAATAATTCAAATTCCCAAATACACAATTCATCTAAATTGAATTACATTTATAGTATACGTTCTATTCGACGCCTTTTTAAGTGAGCGCGGAAGTGAGGGTGAAGAATTTTATTTTTATATCTTAAATTAAAATTTAAAAAAAGGAAAAATTCGCTGAATTTCGATTTCCCATTCAAATTTATTACATACATTTATATATGTAATGTGTGTTGTTGGTTGTACACAGGCTTAACCCTTCTAATGAGTCCGTATAACGCTTCTATCACATTTATATCCTCTTAATATTTTTTTTAAGAAATTGATAGAAACAAAAAAAAAAAATTTGTTTCTTAAATAAATTAAATTTTTACA
This sequence comes from Tipula helvola, assembly GCA_963556165.1. Lineage (NCBI taxonomy): Eukaryota > Metazoa > Arthropoda > Insecta > Diptera > Tipulidae > Tipula > Tipula helvola. The sequence goes on along the minus strand of OY744482.1, from coordinate 340,934,696 downwards.
AAATTTGGTTCTTCGGGGTAAAGTGTTATATGGGGAATAAATATCATAAATTAATTAGAATATGTGAAGTGGAAAAATAGAAAAGGGTTATTTCAATAATTTTCTTTCGTTTTTTTGTATTATTTTAATTGGAATAGTTTAAGCGTACATAATATTTCTTATATCTGAGTATATACGTTCTGTTTCGTTAATTTTGTAACTAATGACGTACGAACATGATATTAAATTATATTTTAGACTTTATTTAGATAATTATGTACCATATATTAAGTATTAATGGAGGTAGTACATCTTAGGAATAAAGACGAATTTTAAATGTATAATAAATGTTGTACAATTAAATAAAATAAATTAGTTTTTAGTTAGAATGATTATTATATATTCATTGCTGCTGCTGATTACATAAAACCCATTAAAAGAATTCAATAAGCTCTGGTTAAAAATTTAGATAACGGTCACACTCCGATCAGAATCGAAATAATCCCAAAATGATGATGGATTCGTAAAATGTGGTGCAATTATTCACACATAGGTGTTTTTAAGTGGGCTGTATCTTGTAGATGAACACGATTTATGATTGATTATATACGCGGTGTGCGTGTGGTTAAATATACCGAGAATTCCCGCATATTTATAAAATAAATTATAAAAAAAGTTTGTTGTGCGCTTCATCGGCATAGTATCATTCCGTGAACATTTTTTATTCAAAATTCGGGCTTCTGCAAATTTTGTTTATTAATTTTGAATTTTTGTGCATCGTTCTCGTGTTTTCCATTTCGAGAAGTTTGAATATATATTCCGGAAACCAAAATGTCTACTGCAAGAGCGTTGAATCGTATTTTAGCTCATTTGCAAGACATAAAAGCGTCTGTAATGAAATTCAACGATAACGCGAGTTTGGAAGAGGTAGACGCAAATATTGAACTACTCGAAGAAGAACGGAAAGAATACCGCGAGCTAGTGAAGCTAATTGGCGAGGATGTCAAGAACGAAGCTCTGCAGAATTCAGTGGAAGATTCAGTATTTTTGATTATAAAAGTGCTACTTCGAGCAAAGAAGGATCGTGAAGCTGAAGTATCGAAGCAAGTACATAGTACCTCGATCGATGAATTAATGGCGAATCAGCAATCATTTTTGCAAGAAGTAACAAATTTGAATAAAAGAGAAGGTGACGTGCGACTTCCCAGGATCAACATTCCTACGTTTTCGGGCAAATATTCGGAATTCCCTTCGTTCAAAGATTTATTCGAAGCATCTATTCATAGCAATGCGAAAATATCTAAGGTGCATAAATTTCAATACCTGAAGGGCCTCTTGACGAATGAAGCTGCCGCATTGGTTCGTCATATTGCAGTAACTGAAGCGAATTACACGGAGGCATGTGAAAAAATTAAGGAGAGATATGACAAGAAAAGCTCTAATTAAGCAGTTTGTGGATCAACCAATAATTTCAAAGCCCTCGGCTAAAGCTCTGCATCAGATGTCAGATGTATCTGATGAAGTGCTTAGTGGATTAAAAGTGCTGGGTGCCGAAGCAGAGAAAAGGGATCCGTGGCTAATCCACATGTTGGTGAATAAATTGGACGGTGTTACCAAACAAGCCTGGGCAACAGAAACTGCAGAAGATGATTTCCCCTCAATGGAAAGATTTTTAAAATTTTTAAATAGAAGAAGTGATTCTTTGGACGCGATTGATTCAAATAAACCACCACAGCCAATAGCAAATAATCGCATTAAAAATTTTCACGCTGCTTCTGCTGATCTGGTGTGTGCTAAATATTCCAAAGATCATTATCTCAGCAAATGCGAGCAATTTCTGTCTCTGAGTGTCACCGATAGGCGAGGATTGGTTTCGGAGAGGAAGCTGTGCTTTAATTGTCTGTCTCCAACCCATCAAGTAGCTGCATGCAGATCCAAATATAGATGCTGTAAATGCCATAGAAAACACCATTTAACATTGCATTACGAAGATACGCAACGGGCAGGGGCGAGCTCAACTTTAAACGGCAATACGGTGAACCATTCAGAGGAGAATACCACTTCTGATACCCAGTCGTATAACACAACATCAGCCAGTTTCCAGTCATTATTCCCGACAGCAATGGTTCAAGTCACTGACCGATTTGGAAACGCATTAAAGTGTAGAACGTTACTTGACACCGGTTCCCATGCATCGTTCATTACGGAAGCATGTATGCAGCGATTAAAACTGCCGAGATCGAAAGCAAACATATCGGTAACTGGGTTGACTACGGGAAATATATCCACAAGAGGAGCAGTTTCTATCAACGTAAAATCGCTGCACTCATCAGAGGAAGAAATACAGCTGGATGCCCTTATAATTAATAAACTGCCAACTAGACTACCCAGTTTTGGATTTAGTTTAAAGGACAGTAGCTTTCTGAAGGAGTTGAAGCTTGCGGATCCGCAGTATAATGAAGTTGGCGCAGTTGACATCCTAATCGGAGCGGACAGATTTTTCCATATCATCAGGGATGGACGAGCCAGTAATTCCAGTGACTCTATTATTGCACAAAACACTATATTTGGTTGGGTTGTCTCTGGGATTACCGATAGTAACAGTGTAAATGGAGTAGTTCAAGTGAATATATGCACGCTAAATCTGCATTTGGATGTAGATATTGACGAGACGTTGAAAAGATTCTTCGAGCAAGAAGAAATCCCCAGTATCCACATGCTAAGTTCAGAGGAAACCGAGTGCGAAGAACTTTTTAAATCCACACACAAGCGTATCGGAGGAGGAAGATATATGGTGGAGATTCCTTTTAAAAAATCAGCAGGCGAACTTGGTAACTCATTGAAAGCGGCCGAAAGGAGGTTCTTGGCATTAGAAAGAAAGCTGCAGTATAATCCGCCTAATAACAAGGAATACTCAAGAGTAATAAGCGAATATATCAAGTTGGGGTATATGGAGCCTCTGAATAAAAGCGATATAGAGATAGAGGATCACAAAAGTTTTTATTTGCCCCATCACTGTGTAATCAAGGAGTCAAGTGAGACTACTAAATTAAGAGTGGTATTTGATGGGTCGGCGAAATCTTCATCAGGGGTTTCCCTAAATCAAACAATGTTGGTTGGACCAACTATTCAGCCTACGTTATGGTCTATATTGATGAAGTTCAGAAGTTACAAGGTAGCATTAACCGGCGATATCGAAAAAATGTACAATCAAGTACTAGTTGCTGAAAAAGAAACTCATTTTCAGCGAATATTATGGAGAAATGAACCATCGAGCAAGCTGAAACATTATAAGCTCGACGATAGACGATTTCATTTCTGGAGCCGATACCATTGAAGAAGTCCAGCAACTAAAAAAGGAGATCACCGAAGTATTGTTATCTGGCGGTTTTAAGATCAGAAAATGGAAATCTAATATACCAGACATTACGGCGAGAGGAGATACTGGTCAAATATCGAGTTTCCATAGTTCAACTGAAACTAAAATATTAGGGCTTCAATGGAATTCTGCTGATGATAATTTTTCATTCAAACTAAATCTTGATGATGGATCCAAAGCTACAAAATGCCGCATCATATCAGAATATTCGCGAGTTTTCGATCCGCTTGGGTGGCTTTCTCCATCTATTGTTTTAAAGAAAATAATATTTCAAAATCTCTGGTTGATGAAGCTGGGCTGGGATGACGAATTACCGGACAAGATCGCAAGCATGTACAAGGAAATTCGCAGTGAGTTGAAGCTTTTGGAGAATATAAAGATTAAGCGATATATTCCTCAAGGTAGTCTGGTTGAAATTCACGGTTTTAGGACGCGAGCGAGAAGGCGTACAGTGCAGTGGTGTATTGTAGAGCGGTTGCTGAGAATGGCGAGGTTACTGACAAAACTTATGATGCTGGTGAAGGAAACAATAAAGCGTCCAGTACAATGTTATGCGTGGACAGACTCCAGTATCGTCTTGATGTGGTTATCCAACCATCCAGTAAAATGAAAAACGTTTGTGGGGAATCGTATGTCAGAGATTCTGGATAAACTTCCTAGAAAATGTTGGAATCACGTACGATCCGAGAAAAATCCAGCGGATTGCGCATCAAGAGGGATACTTCCCTCAAAATTAGTCAACTTCAGTCGGAATGGTTGCAACAGGCTGAATATATTTGTACATCACCAACAGAAGAAATAAACAATGAAGAGCAGCTGGCAGCTGAAGAAAGGAAAAACAAAATTTTGGTTCTGAATATGCAGCGGCAAGAGGACGTCATCGATTCATTGATGGAAAGGATTTCAGAACACACTAAATTAGTTCGGGTTTTCGCTTACGTTCTGAGATTCCTAAAAAATTATCCAATATCGAAAGATGACAGAATTTTAAGTTTCTGAACGGTGGAGGAGCTGCAGAGGTCAAGAAATATAATCATCAGGCATGTGCAGCGACAATCATTTGCCAGTGAAATTGATTGTTTACAAAAACGGATGGCTATTAGTAAAACCAGCGGCATATTATTCTTGGCACCGTTTGTAGACGCTAAGGGAATTTTGAGAGTTGGAGGTAGGCTGAGGCATTCGGATTGTCCATACGATTACAAACATCCGATAATCTTACCAAAGAGCCATGTATTTAGTCGTGGAATTATATGGCACATACATAAGCAAAGCCTACATGCGGGTCCATCGTTGACATTCCAGTTAACCAGACAATAATACTGGATAGTTGGCGGAAGAAGCAGCATACGGGAAATTGTCAACAAATGCGTGGCGTGCTTTAAGAGTAATGCGAGGTCTTCAAAGCAACTAATGGGAGATTTGCCGGCAGTGAGATTAAAAGCAGCAAGGCCATTCACATCATGTGGAGTGGATTATGCGGGTCCAATACAAATAGCGTCAAAAAAGGGAAGAGGTGCCAGATTCATCAAGGGCTATATTGCGCTATTTGTTTGTATGGCAACCAAGGCTATTCATATAGAGATCGTGAGCGACCTTACAACTGATGCCTTCATTGCGGCTTTAAATTGATTTGTGTCTAGAAGAGGAACGCCAGCACACATCTATAGTGACAACGGATCAAATTTTATTGGAGCGAAGCCACACCTAAATGAGGTATATAAATTTATTTCCGACAATAATAATAATTGTGTCATTGCAGAACATTTATCCAAGTCAGAGGTGCGGTGGCACTTCATTCCACCCGTGTCACCCCATTTTGGAGGTTTATGGGAAGCGGCAGTCAAGTCTGTAAAAACTCACCTGATGAGATGTACCTCCAATGCCCATTTAATGTTTGAAGAGATGGCCACTCTACTAAGTCAGATCGAGTCAATTTTAAACTTCAGGCCATTATATGCAGCACTAGACGGCGATTCATCATTCGAGGTTTTGACCCCAGCGCATTTTTTGATCGGGTCGGCCAATTTCTACTTGCCGGAGCAGGAAGTCAATGAAGATATACCTCTAGGAAGACTTACGAGATGGCAATTAATCGCTTAGGCGCCTTAAGAATTACATATGAAACACAATCAGCGAGGAGTGATTAAATATTCACAGAGGGCTGTGTTTCAATAGACGGTGTCCTCGATGAATTGGCCTTAACGTCACCCACTGAATTGGTCTACAAAACTTTCTGAATTTAATACTATGATAATATATCTTGTTGATCCTATTTATGAATCTTTTGAATCTTATAAACCTTATGAATCTCATAAATCTGAGGAATTTTATGAATCTCATGAATCTTTCCAATCTTATCAAATTTTACAAACCTTATAAATCTTATAAAACTTTAATTATTCTTATGAATCGTATTAATCCTATGAAACTTATGAGTCGTTTGAATCTAGTGAACGTACTATAGTTTTATAAATTTGATTAATTTCATGAATCTTATGAATTCTATGAATTCCATGAATATTATGAATCTTATGTATCTTTAGAATCTTATGATTCTTATTAATCTTATGAATCTTATGAGTCTTATGAATCTGAATGTTGTGAATCATATAAATCTTATGAATCTGATAAATCTTATGAATCTTAAGAATCTTATGAGTCTTATGAATCTTTTGAATCTTATGAATGTTATGAATCTTATGAATCTCATGAACCTTTTGAATCTTTTGAATCTTAAATTCAACTGTACCTTACAAACTCTCAAGAATATCTGAATGTTATGAATTTTTGAATTCTATGAACTTAAACAAATCTTATGAATCACAGGAATCTTAAAAATTTTATTAATTTTAAGAATCTGATGAACCTTATGAATCTTGTGCGTTTTACAAATTTTATAAATGTTATGAGTCTTATGAATCCTCTGAATCTTTTGAATCTTATGAATTTAATGTAGTTCCAGGTGACAATAAAATACTGAGACTGTGTATAAATTAATATTTTTTTATCATCCAGAATGCTTTCCCAATTTTTTTTTGTTACTTATGTATACACTATACATACATTAAATTAAAGTCTTTTCATTAAACAAAGTCACTTTTTGAGATAACTGCCATGCCCAAAAAACACTGATATCAAGGCGGAGTGTTGCGTTTTTTCGTTCCTTCATTCATTCAGATAATTGTTTTATCCAATGAAAGGGACTAGAATGAAATTAACGTCATTTTTAATCAACGAGATTGATTAAAAAAAAAAAAATTAGAAGGAAGGAAGGAACCAAAGAACGCAACACTGAAGCCGCCTTCACTCTCAATGATTGAACATTCAAGTTAATTAAAATATTTAAAAGACGGTCAGGTAGATCTTGAACGTTTCTACCTATAATAACAAAATTAACACAAAAAATTTGTCAAACTTTCAGAAGGACTCTTAACCTAGATATACTCTTCAATTGGAGGGTTCCAGGACGCCTTTGAATTACCTACGAAACACAATCGGCGAGCCGATCCAACTTAAGACCATCATGGGTGTTTTTCAGAGACCGAAACAAATGGTAGTTAGAGAACGGAAGTGGGCAATAAACCATCTATATGTTGCATTCGACAAAGTATCTTGACCGTAAACACCACACATTTTTTCCTGGGCTTGTGCAGCATTTTTGCCTTTTTCTTTGTAACATTGCAAAATATACCGAATGTTTTCGAAAATTTCACTGATTTTTTAGACTAATATAACCTTTGACACGATTAACAAAATACAAGACTAACTTCATGAAAATTGAAGATTGAAATGTTGCCTTTTAAACGCGCATCAGAGTGATGTAATCTGATTCGTGTTGCCCGATATATGACACCAAACACCATCTATCGGAAAAAAGAAGCCAAACAGAAAAATGGTAAATTTATTTACAGATGAGCTTAACGAAGAATACAATTACGGAGATGAGTTAAGAGTAGCAGTTCAGCCGCTATAGCCTGATGAGATGTTTAAAAAGTGATTTATTTTTCACAATCGCTCACAGATCGAAACTGAATTACAGAACTCTTAACAATTTCTCATCTGCGTAAAATTATTATCTATTTGGCTAACTCCGGAATATTCTAATGTTTCGAAGTATAAAATATTTGATTTTGTAAATGGTGTCTAATAGAAATGTTTTCTTAATTTTAGACTACGAGTATGTATTTGTAAATATGTTTACGAACATTCCGCCTGTTTTGAACAATCGAGTTCAACAGGTAGTCGAACATTTTTTGTAAGTGGCCTGTTCATCTTGCCGTTTTTTTGTTTTTTAAGTGACCACTCGAGTGAGGCCATAGGGTCCAGGACGCATTTTGATATTTTTTTTCAAGCAGCCATCTGTTCACAGACGGATGTTTTCTTCCTTAATGATGACGATGTCATTTCAATTTATTGGTGAATTTTGTTTCAACCAGTTTGATTTTTGATGGAGAGATGTGATATATTCGAGATACCATTGCTTCCTAAAAATTTTGATTCATGTACTGCAACATCTATTAGAGAGATAAATATGATGGTTTAAGATGGCTTACGTCGCATTCAGACAATTTTGTACCAAATTGCCCAATTAAGAAATTTGAAGAAATTAGAGTATCTACATGTTTCTTCTGCCGCACGCATAACGAGAATTTAAAATACGAGAAGAGAGGAGAGTGAAGAGAGTAATCATTTAGGGCGCGTTAGGAAGTGATAAAGTGCCAATTAATTGCATTTCTGGACAGAAAGTGACAAATTTCATTAGACTGCTCAATTCAATTCTCGAAAGATTTTTGAAGTTGGTTGTTTGCTCCAAACAAATTTCTTGGCAGAATCTATGACGAGCAACGAAGCGTTTTTAAGCGGCATGAAATGCATCACTGCTTAGATCGGTCATCTATTTAATATGCACTGCCTTTGTGCTGTGGCAAATAAGTAAACATCTGTATCATTTGTATTTTGCTGCCCTCGTCCCTTGATCAAATAGATCAGCAACAGCAGGCGTATTCAACTCTAACTTTCATAAATGGTCGAGCTACTCCCAGTTTATTTTTTAGATTTCCTATCAGTGTTTCACTCGTAGCCCTTTATCTTGTGCAAGGAACACAAGGATGGCATCTATGCAACTCCTCAATAAATAGTCTTGTTAACGCTGACATTGATAACAAAATAATAGGATTCCGTGTAGAAAATGGCGCTTCACATTTTTCCAATCTCTTTCTCCACCGATTCGTAAAACTCCTGACCCATCAATAAACGGGCTATATTTTCACCGTATCTGTCTTCTGATTGTCTTCTTGCTTAAAATACTTGCTCTTACATATTGTAAATAGTTTTTCATAAAATAAGGCGTTTTTCACAGTTAGCCTTTGCTTTCTTGAACCTACAATAAATCTTACAGAATACGCTATTATTCGTTAAATCATGTGGAAAGCAGAGTATTTTGTAATTAAGCTTTCACAAACTTTATATTCGATGGTGGCATCATGAACTATAGTTTTTATCGTGGAATCGAAATTGGCGTAACCTGTTTGTTGAGGTATGCTCTAATATTAACAATAAAGGCGGTGAGTCGGGAAGTTATTGATATACGCTATGACTGACAACATTAAATTTAAATATTTTAAGATTGATTCTTAAAGATCTTTTAGTTTCTATTTCATTGCCATTTAAGATATTCTCAATCGTTGCAGAGACCACTGAAATTTGTAAATATTTTGGACGTTAAAATAAAAATATATTATAAAATATTTATTATTCAAATGATAATATTAATTAGGGTGATACATTACCCGGGGTGTTTTTGTAATAGTACACGCAATCGAGTGCATACATTATATTATATAATTTGAATACATTTCCGATTGTCAATTTGCAAATTAAATTCGAATTAACTATATATTTTTCACAACCGTATCAAATGAACGAAAATAGCAAACATGTAAACGTGAAAATTTTGACCATGTTGCAATTCGCACAGCAAAACGGTTTAAAAATTTGGTAAATTTTTTTATTTCTACCACAGTTAGGTTAGGTTAGGTTAGGGTGGCTCAAATGGTCCGTAGCTACACCACATAACGTTTTTCTCGGCTCTACTCACTGAACCATTCAGAGCTTACCAGCCCTACCACAGTTAAAACATCTAACTTTTAACCGATTCGCACACGGACATAATTGTCTAAAATACTCTTAAAATTTACCCTAAAATTTACGAAAGTTTGTTAAATTTTAATCACTGTAGCTGAAACAATTATTTAAATTAAAAACTACATAGTACCGATACTCAAAATTGAACAAACACCTTTAACATTTACAAAAGATCAGTATATTTTTTTCACTATAGTTTAAATTCTTATTTAAGTTAAAAACTAAATATACTCAAACTTGCACAAAATTCACTTTAAATTAACGAAAGTTTATTAAATTTTAGTCAAAAACCTTAATTCATACAAATCGTTCATTTAATAAAAGTTCTACAAAATTATTTTCTTTGTAACATATTCACACACGGCCTTAGTGTCAGTGCCGGCTCTAGAACACTTTGCGCCCTAAGCAAGTTCTTCTTAGGCGCTTTTTTTTTTAAATTAAATGGTAAATAAAACTTACTTAAATTACCAGAGAGACTTTAAAGTATTAATGGTGGGAGAAAAGTTATTAAATTTAAAAGCAAAAACAAACAAAAAAAAACAAAACGGTACCTAAATATTGTTATAAATAATATAATCGTATAATTCAGGTACAAAAAATGAGCTTTTCTTGCTTTAAAGTAGCAAATTTATCAATCATTTGACTTAAATCGCTTTTGTCACCAATTTCTTTTTCAATTGCTATACTCGTTAATCCAACCAACCTTTCCGGGGGTATACTTGATCACAAGTAGACTTTGATTATTTTCAGTTTTGAATATACCCTTTCACCACTTGCTACAGAAACTGGAAGACTTAAAGTATCCGTAAAGAAATCGTTATGTTTACAAATATATTCTCTAGTGCAGCGCTTCTCTAACTGTGGCCCGTGGCACCCTAGTGAGCCATGGAGCTGTTGCCAGGGAGCCTTAAAACCTCTCCTTAACATCTCTAATAAATCGCACAATTTCCTCGTACACAAATTTCTGAATCTGCCTATTATCAATGACCGCTACGGATTTCTGTGCTGTTAATGGTTTTTGTAAGATATGTGATGTGTATATCAATTCCACAATCAAGAAGATTTTGATAGGTAAGTTCTTATTCTAAAATGAACATGAACAGAAATTTCAGATCGCAAACCTTGAACTGTGGGACAAAAAAATCATGGTTAAAATTGAGGCCTTTTATGAAGTATGTAACAACATTTTTAAATCCGAAGTAAATTCTCAGAAATTTTGGAGCTAAATTTAAACTAAAAACTATAGGAACTTTGTCTTTGCAAAGTCTTTGCTTAGTCTTATACTCGTACTTTAATTTAATTTCAAATTTCAAATGGCAGCTTGTCGAATTTGGCTTCATCAATTTCAATTTGGTTAAATTGTATATCAGGTTAGTCTTGAGACCTCCAAATCAAAAATTCCAGGATTCTAATGCCGAGTTTTTTGTAGGGAATCCAATACCGATTTTCGGTAAAACGGTTGATTACCGAAATGTTGGTAAATTTTTGGAATATTTAGCGAAAACTTGTGTAACTATCTTCTGTAAAAATGCCTATAAAACACAAATTATAAATTTGTTGAAACCTTTACTTTGGTTTTACACATAAAAATATCATATTCGTCATTGGTGTCATTCTTATTTTCAGACCTACCAAATCTAAAGAGAATTCAATTAATCCGATCAATTTATCATGAAAGTTGACAAAAAGGAAGCACCAGCACCCGAATTCCGGTTTAATGATAAATGAAAATGAGAAATGACTTGATTTTTTATTTCACCTACTCCAAATGAAAATGCAACCGACTAGTTGAAATAAAAAATCAAGTCATTTCTCATTATCATTTGTCATTGAAACGGATTTCGGGCCCAGGTATGGGGAATAAAACCCTTTATTATTCAACACAACATAATAAAATGAGTAGCAGTTTTGTTTAAGTAGACAATTACGAGGGATTCTTTTTAGTTAGTCTGGCAACACTTTTTAACTATAAAACTAACTTCTGTGAAATCGAAAGTGCCTTTTCGGCTGTAGGGCAGTTTTTCAGTTTTGCACAAAATGTAAATTACTTTCTTTTACGTAAGTAAAATAAAGTATAGTAATCATGAAAATTTTCGACCTTGAGATTATTGAAGATTTATCTGTTTTGAGGTCCCCTGAGTCCGAAAAAGTGGGTTTCGAAATGATGTCTGTCTGTCAGTCTGTCTGTCCGTCTGTCTGTCCGTCTGTCCGTCTGTCAGTCTGTGTCCTCTCTACAGCCCAGATGGCTTAACCAATCGAACTGAAACTTCAGATTTAAGCTTTTTGGATAAATTGGGAGGTCCCAGTGAATTTTACTTCAAATCGGTCCACCGGAAGTGGCCACTCTCTTGGGCCAGAAAATTTGTTTTGCAATTATCTTAAAAAGTATAAGGTTTACAAAAAATTACTAATACAAAATGTTTCCAAAAATAAAAAAAAAATAAAAATAAACAAATTAAAAATTTAAAAAAATTAAAATTAAAAATTAAAAAAAAAAATTAAAAAAAATTTAAAAATTATAAAAAAAAAATTAAATATTGTTTTGCCAACACATAAATATATGTGTATATATAGCCTAATTATGCTAATTATAATTAATTTGCACACTACAGTGACATACTTCCGGTTTTTAATGCAAATATTACATAATTGAATGTGGATCATTTTTTCATGTTTCTTAACTTTTTTAACGACTTATTAGGGTTTGTAATACTTAAGTATATATATCGTTTTATAATTGCAAAAATATTTCGCAACTCCTGCCCCCCCCCCCCCCCCACACTTTTTTACAGGGAGTTACAGCAGTTCTTGCATTTGTCATTTTAATTATTGTGTGTATTAGCCCAATTATGCTAATTATAATTAATTTGCACACTTCAGTGACGTACTGTATGTTATAAAAATATTTAGCCTACATGTATGTTAAATCGCCAAATCGGTCAACCGGAAGTGGCCACTCTCTTGGGCCCGAAAATGTGTTTTGCACATATTTTAAAAAGTATAAGATTTACAAAAAATCACTAATACAAATTCCAAAAAATTAAAAGAAAAAATTTAAATTCATAAATATCACCTTTTATTTCTTTTACGTGTGTACTAATGAGTTCAAAAAATTGAGTTTCGAAGTGGTGTCTGTTGGTATATATGTCTGTCAATTTGTAGTCCAAATGGTTTAACCAATCAAACTGCAACTTCATGTTTAAAATTTTTACATAAATTTTGGGGTCCCAGCTCCCAGCTCCCAGATTCCGTAAAACAGAAAATTTATTTTGCAAATATTTCAAAAATATACAATTTACAGAAAACATGAAATAATAAAAACAATCTTAATTAAGTTTGCGGGAAATTTGAATTATAAAAGTTTCTCAAAATTCGCTGTTCGTAAAAGAAAGTCGTGTGTTGGCCACACCTCCATTTTTTTTTCTTAGAACAATATGTAATCATAACTATTGATAAGCTTTGTTTAAGACTTACAACGACCATATACAATTTAAATTAAACGTTTATTTTTATTTCTAGCGTATACACAGACCTCAATAAAATAATGGGGTCAGTCAGTTTTCTAAAAATTAAAGAGCTTTCAATTCTGGCAAATTATGTGCTCACTTAGAATTTATAAGGGAAGTAGGAATATTCTTTAATTTTTTTTTCTAGAAAACTCAATTTTTCGGTAAATTACGCGAGTAACCTAATTATGCCCCCCCCCCCACAATTCAAAAGATTGGCAATTTTCTATTCCGTTTACTCTTATCTACTGAGCTTTTATTTTAACTCGTCATAAATAAAATTTCAAATTTCAAATTTTGGATATAAAATTGCTAAGAGGGCTACACGGTGTGCGGGAAGGCGAAAAAAGTTGGTCTAAAATGCCGAAAAAAACTAGCGTCATATATAAATACAGCATGCTCTACAGTGTCATAATCCATTAAACAAAGAAATCGCGAAAAAACGCGATTTTTTTTAATTTTAATTGAAAATATCATTTCGGCGGCGAATTTAAAAAGGAAGAAATTAAAGATGATACAACTTCTATACATTTTTCTTAATCTGTATTCTTTTATCTACAAAATGAACCCTATATCAATATTTTGCGATAACTAGTTTTTGTTTTACAACCAAAACTACACTAACGTGCAATGCCGAAAATCAAAATACTCCGCCTAGTTTGCTTGAAACAATACTAACTCAAGGTCACTGTGTACGGAAAGGTGAAAAAAATTTGCCTAACAATTTTTGAGTTCGTAACGTGGAAGAGAACTGCCTTCAAAAGGTTTTTTGAGGAATCGATAGACAATCGTCAATCTTCGGAATTATATGCATGGTGCATTGTGGAAACCAAACCGCGTATATCAGTGCAAACAGCGAGTGAATTATTCTCAATTGATTTGAAAAAATTCGTTAAATGACGATTACGATTTATTACTTCATAGATCCGAGCATTTGGAGCCAAAATGTTCACTTGTTTTAAATCCTTTAACAAAGGAATGGATTGCCGCTGCGATAGTTTCAGGTATCGTACAATAATATCCAAACGATTTTGAGAGATTTTGATGTGATTGAATGGCGCAGTGGCATTTGATGGTTGATACATTGAAACAGGTGTTTTTCATCAGATTCAAATGTTAGTGGTAAATATTCTTTAGTTGGGTTTAATCTTTCCGGAACAGGAATTTCATCTGAGTGCGGCAGCGGTATATGAGCATATGTCGTTGCAGTGTATGTCAAAGTACCAATTTTTTTCTTGTTTGTACCGAGAATATAATTCACGCACCCATAACATTGAATTGGATCATGTACTTGTGGAGCTATCCATATGATCGGGACACCAAATGACATTGCGGCTTCAGGTTTTGCCATTTATGCAGATGGAAAATGCTTACCGTACAAACAATAGACGGCGTCCAATTTACACCACTAGTATAACATTTTGTGAAAAGTATAGTCGATATAAATCAGCGGTTTCATCAATTATTTTGCGGCGATTGGTCATAATTTTAAATTTTCACACATGTAACAACAGCATTTGAGTTTAAAACATCTATTCATATTTCATGAGATTTCACAAACCGATTTTCACTTCATTTTTTGTATTCTTTTGTCACTTAATTTACCTAAATAAAAAGCTTTTTATTTTTAATTTTATATTGTAGTTCTTATTTCTTCCTTATTGTGACAATTTTTTAATTCTTTTAGAAATATCGATTTCGAGGATAATTTCTTCTTCGGTTTCTTTTTTACTACTATTAGGTTTTAGGTACATAATTTATGTTGAAGCTGTTTATCTACTGTTGCTGTATGTTATTGTTTGGCACATCCTTTGTTTTTAAGTTGTGGATAAAATTAAGTCGTAATTTTTCTTGGGTTTTAGTGTTGATTTTGTCGTTAGCTACATTGTTGTTGTTTTTGTTTCTGTATATTTCCAGCTTTTCTAACCTATCTAATTTCGGTCCTTTTTGATTCTGAGTAAAATGGTTAAATTTTTATTGAATTCAGTATATTTGGCAAATTTCTTTGAACTTTCCGTACCATGCATATACTTCCGAAGATTGGCGATTGTCTATTGATTCCTCCAAAAACCTTTTGAAGGCAGTTCTCTTCCACGTTACGAACTCAAAAATTGTTAGGCAAATTTTTTTCACCTTTCCGTACACAGTGACCTTGAGTTAGTATTGTTTCAAGCAAACTAGGCGGAGTATTTTGATTTTCGGCATTGCACGTTAGTGTACTTTTGGTTGTAAAACAAAAACTAGTTATCGCAAAATATTGATATAGGGTTCATTTTGTAGATAAAAGAATACAGAAGAAAAATGTATAGAAGTTGTATCATCTTTAATTTCTTCCTTTTTAAATTCGCCGCCGAAATGATATTTTCAATTAAAATTAAAAAAAATCGCGTTTTTTCGCGATTTCTTTGTTAAATGATCAGGTACGATTTTCTGTTTAATGGATTATAACACTGTAGAGCATGCTGTATTTATATATGACGCTAGTTTTTTTCGGCATTTTAGACCAACTTTTTTCGCATTCCCGCACACCGTGGCTAAAGGTTTCAAATTGGTTGATTACTTTGAAAATTGGTAGTAGAAAAAACCTCAAAAAACCTTTGCATAACTCCGAATTTTTAGAAGAATATATTAAATCCAAATTTGGTTTTAAAACTAAGTAAAAATAATTTGACAAAAAACTAAAAACGAAACAAATTCGGGTCGGGTTGCGGTCAAGTTAGAACAAATTGCAAAAAGGAATTTTGATAAATTTATAATAGTCGTAAACTCGAAAATGTTTAGCTTTAACTTTAGTTTAGCCATTTCGGAAACTGTTCTGCTCCACTCAATGTCCAGCTAAAATATTTAGTTCCGGAGTTTTCACAGCTACATCTAATTTTTAATATGTAGTTCCTTATATAAAATCCTCTCATGTTTTTTAAAAACCAAAACCTTAACAATTTTATGGAATTCTACAATTTTTGCATATAGGAATTTTTTTACCTGTAAATCGGATGAAGCTAAAAGAATATTTTGGGTTGGTAGAACATTTTTTTATTTTTTTTTAATTGGCAGGACACGGATATGAGATCTCTGAGATACTTGAACAAGAATGCCCAAAATGCTTAACTGTAAATTCATTAATATTGAATAAAATATTTGGGAACCCTGGATTTTATTTTTTCGATTTCGGGGGCTGTAGTATTAAAAAGTTTGAGAAGCACTGCTGTAGTGCATTCGAGTAAATGTATTGTAATATAAACAAGGAATCTCAGTATTAGTATTGGTACAATTTTTTATTGTGCCCTTTAAAATCTTTAATTCGTTAAATGGTTCTACCGCAAGAATATCTTTGTCATCACCATCGGTTACATTATTGTCTAGCGCGCCACAACTCACAATGTGCTTTTAGTTCCTCATCAATCTATTTACAAAATCCTTCAAAATCGGCTAAAAACTGAAAATTATTGATATGAGCATTTTATGACCTCCTAATCTTTTATATAACGAATTATATGATTCTTTCGGCTTTTTTATAGACAAATATAGTATTTTTAATAGCATTCCATTATTTACGACTTGGTGTGGTGAGCCAGTGAAACAAGGAAGCATTTACACATAATATATATACTTCAAAAAAGTAGAAATACCATTTCCCCCCACATACCCTTAAAAAAACAAGGAATCTCTTTAAGTTTTCCAGTGGTAGTTTGGTTTCGTACTGATAATCTCAAAACAAAAAGTTCGATCTACTCCTCAGGTAGCTACGACCAAACTACAAAAATACAAATCGAAATGTATTCGTTATATACAAGTACGACTGTACTGCTTTGGCGAATTATTAAGCGTATTTCCTTGACCAATTTACAACAACAATTGCATAGCATAAACCCTTGCAAGAATAACATTAACCCAAAAAAATATTGGGTTAAATTAAACCCAATTCTAATTATTGGTTATGATACCTGCCACCAGGTCATATTACATATTAAATTTATATTTTATTTCGAAAAGTTGGCTTTTGCTAATTAAATCAAATTGGCTATTTTCTTGGGAAACAAATAAACAAAAAATAATTCGAATTCAATTTTGTTCAACAAAATACGCTTAGTATATTCGCCAAAAATAAAAAACTCAAGGAAAATTTTTTTGTGTGTATTAAAAGCCTACACTGATGTTTTAGAAATTTTGAAAATTTGTCTGTTTTTTAACAATATGATTCAAATAACGAATTATGTACAGTATACAGTTTAGGAAAGAGAAACGAAATTTTAAATTTATATTGTGGATCAGTGGGAGTTTCGTCGTAGCATTCGTAATCAAAAAGCCTTTTTTACGTCTTCGCAAAGCATTATTTTTAAATTGAGGAATAATTTCTAAAGCAGTCGCTAATTCTTTTGTGTTTCTTGAACACGATTGAAACGATCATTCGTCCGCTTTTTTTGAATGTACGGTATTAACTTATTAAAGTCCTTGATTGCCTCATTTATATTTCGGTTGGGATTTTGAAAAACTATTAGTATTATAACCGATAATCTCGACATTTTGCGTGGTGAGTTTTTTTCTATTTTTTAGTGTGTTTAATGCTCTCGGACGACGAGTATTGACACTTTTACTATTACCATGTTGCGATGTAGTTTGAAATCGAGTTGGAGTTCATAGAAACAGAGTTGAGTTAGGTTTTCGTTGAGCTATTTTAAACTCGATGAAACTAATGTAATCGAGTTGAGTTGAAATTGAAAATTTCTAATGAAAAATATTTTTTTAGAAGAAGAATTTGTTTAGAAAGCGTGAGAAGTATTGTCAGCGCCTCTAATTGGTCGGCGCCCCTATGCGAGGCATAATCTGCTTAGTGGGTAAAGCCGGCCCTGCTTAGTGTTAAAATTGCAATACTTACTTCGATCGAAACTCTTTCTCAATAACTCGCAATGAGTTACCAGTCGAGAAAATTCACATGCCTTACAGAATTTCTAGAACATGGATCCACGTATCTCTGCTTTCTTATCAAAATCTGAATTGCCATAGTCTGGGAATTTACAAAGTGTAAACATAGTCACCTTATGCGATACTTTTATAGCATAGAAATATATACTGTATGTAGATTGCAGATATATTATCATATTAAACTAAAAACCACTTAAATTTAAATCTTCCAAATAAAAAAATAAATCCAAATCCCTTATCACATATACAAAATAATTTTTTAATGTTTTTTTCTTAAACGATAATCCAAGAAATCCTCATTTTCCTCAACCTCCTTTTTGGATTTTTTTTTTTTTGTAAGAAAACACAACATTAAAACAATAAACATGTCATAAATTTCTTAAAAAAATCTAAATCTTAATTTTTTTTTTGTGTATTGTGTTATCTTCTTACTTTACATATATTATCACTGATTTATATCCATATATTATACAGAAAAATATATGTACATACATTGCTAAGCGGGAGGAGGTAACCACCATCCACAAATTTTTTTTGTCGGAGGGATTTTTTTTTTTTTGGTTGTTGGAAAAATCGTAAATTAAAATTTTAGCATTTTTATTGTTTTTATTTAGCGTACTAACTAAAGCGTTATGTTTATTTTATAGTGACTGCTTTTTTGGAAAAATGCTAATTATCAAATTTAATTTTACACTTTACTTCATGCTGAAATGCCTTTTTAAATCGTAGGTATACTAAATCAGATAACTAGAGGAAACAAAAAAAATTCTAATCTGCTATGATAAGGAAAAAGGATTGAAATTTTTTATTCACTTTCTGACAACTCAACTTACATGTTTTATATTGTGGGGTGTAATAATTATGTATACGTAGATACTGTAGGTTGTAAAATGTATGTCTAACATGTAGTTTAAATATGTTGTAAGGATTATATGTAAGATAAAAGATTAGTTTATAGAAACAAAACATATTTGTGGTTAAGTTGCTTTGTCAGTGTACTAAAGAGTATTTTTTATTCGTTAAAAACTAAGCACTAATTGAAAATCTCATAAATTAAATTCGAACAATTTTAATTTATTTCCCATTCCGTATCGATCAAACCCCAAAATTTATGTGACATGTTCTATTCGTCTTCACGAAAATTTATTGCGCTCCTTTAGGTTTTCTTATTGTATTTACTTTTGAATTTCTTGTTAGTTTTCTCTATTGTATTTTGCCAAATCTACAACAAATTCTGCCTATTCTTCTTTTTTCTTATTTGTTGTGCGCGTTTCTTCTATTGTTCGGCAACTTCTTGGAGGTATTTGGTGTATGAAAGAAAATTATTTCGACTCGTTGTTATTTATTCATTTTTAATTTCAACTATTGTTTTCATTTAACAAAAACAAAAAAAAACTCGCGAAAATTTGTGTATTTTCTTTTGTACAGCAAGTAGTTTTCCACCATCATCATCCGGTGGAAGAGAGTACAGAAAATTTATTGAAAAAATATTTTTTACCGAAAAGTTTTTTGTTTATTTTTCGTCGTCTATTATTTAGCGACGATATTTAAGAATTTATGCTGGAATGGGAAAACCTTCTGATTTTGTTCATTTTAAAGAGGGAAAATTAATAATAATAATAATCATGGCTTAATATTCATTCAGAAACGATAGAGGATAAAATGGAATTATCATATCGAGAGATTCTTGTCGAAAGATAGTGAAGGTGTTAAACATTTTACTTTTATATTAATTAAAAATGTTTTCGAGCTGGATTAAATTATATTTGATATAAACAAACTATATGTATATTGGGGGATACAATTTAGTTTTCGCCTCTATATCTACGATCAAATTGATTTATGTGCGCACAACAAAACCCAAATGGAACAACAAATAAAAAGTGTGTCATGTAAATAAATCTGTGAACAAACAATAAGCGTATCAGGATAATAAAAACAAAAAAATCCTCCACCACTTTTAATTTTAAGAACATCTTATTCAAATATAACATTTAATATAAATATAAATTTAACCCTTTGTTTGTTTTTATTACACTTATTACATTAAAATTGTACTCTATCCTACGTATCCTTAATAAATATGTCATCTAATTTTATTCATTATTTTATAAGCACATATACCGTTATTTTTATTTTATGTGTTTAGCACAAAAAAAAACCACGATGTATTTGACTTAAGATACATATATAACAAACAGTTATATGTGGAGTAACTTAAACATAATTTTCTTAACCCTTTTTTTTGTGTTGCCTATAGAACAATAAACCACCTTAACAAACCCAATTTTTTTTAATTTTTTATTATTAATTTTCCAGATATTATGTTATTACATAATATTTTACATAATATCGTCCCTTATTTAAATGCGTAAAAAAATCTCCAAATTTTCTAATTTTTATTGTTGTTGTGGGTTTCTTACATATTATAAAATAAAAATATTTGCCGACTTTGCCGAACACTCTTTCACCATTGTGTACATACGTATACTGTGCACACACATATGTACCACATATTTGGAAATTAAAATTAAAACAAATAAAAACTTAATATATGTATGTGAAACAGTTCTAAAGAAAAAAAAGGACACTTTAAATAAATATTAAAACGTATCATTTCCGGGATGTTAAATATGTACATATACATATGAGTAATAAAGGGTTTTGTGAATAAATTATAAAAAAAATAAAATTTGGGTGTTTGTTTTAAAATTTTCGCGGTTGGAATCAGCTTCAGTGATTTTATTTTAATTTACGGTTTTACGCTATCAAGCATCTGTTAACTGGGTATGACTGTGACCAAACATAAATATTGAATTAAATAGGAAGATTGTTTTTCGGTTTTGTCCTGACTGCCTGTCAACGATCCCTTTTTGAAATAATCTAATTCGTAATTTTGTTTTAATGTTACTTGAAGGGATACTATGAGTGTGGCTTATTCATGTGGCTGTCTAACATTCTTGATTTAGACATTTTTATCAATATTCAATTTAATTGTATTAAATTAAGCAAACATTTTCATCCGGTAATCATCACTATCCAGTTATCAATTTTGAGGTTATCAAACATTGTACCAAGTTCTACAACATAACATGGAACAACAAATTAAAGTTATGCATTACAATTATTGTTAATTTAAATCTAAGATCTCAAACTTCTTTTTCTAAAATTCATTTTATCATTGTATAAAACAGTGTTCATAAGTAGTTGATTATTGGCGTGCCAGTACAATTATTTATTTAACAATTTTTTTTTTCGTGCCAAACTAATTCCGTGAAATATTTTTTTTTTTTTTATAATATGTGATTTGTCCTTTCTGCTAATCTCATTTCTCTGGTATTTTGTTTAGAACTATTGGTTCAATGCCTTTTCAATAAATAAATTGATACGCAAATTCAAATAAATAATTTCTTTCGTTTGAGAGGAGTGACAATTACTGGTAGCCAGATGTCCTGGTTTCTCCGGACATGATCTGGTTTTTCAAACTTCTGCGGGCGTCCGGGAAAATATCTTATATTGTCCTGAAAACTCAGAGGAAGGACTGAAAAATAATAATTTCCATATAATGTAGGGGATTAATATATTTCTTAACGAGAAAATTAATCTCTACATGAATAAAAAACGGAAAAATTCAAAATTGAAATAAAACAAAGTATTCGTCATTTATGTACTACTGAGCTCATGCGTCATTATTATTACTTAATTAAATGATTTCAGTTGATACGAAATGTACAAAATTATTTTCATGATCAAGGTTATTTGGTTTTCTATTTGGTCGTATGATTGATTTGCAGTATAATCAGCAATCATCCAAATCATCATCAGCAAAATATTTTATTCACATTTCAATGTGTATGCAGATGAAAAATAATTTAGCATATTCTCCTCTAATTCTATACATGCGAATTTCTATGGCGAAAAATACGAATTAGGAGAAATACTTGCATATACATGCAACGAATACTCTCGATGTAATTAATACATTGTCTGCCAAGTTATGCAATACCACTAGCATTTTATTTATGTGTTTCAGAATAATATACTCTGGCACATAAGGGGTTGTTACGTATACGGACAAACAAATTATATTTTGTTTGAACGAAATAAAAACATCATCAGTTCTCTCGATCAAGTGGCAATAGCATCTTGTTACTTTTGAATATTTAAAAATAAATTTTAGTGATAATTCCCAAAGAAATTGTTGAAAATTATTGGTTTCTTTTTGGGAAAAATTGTAATAATAAATGGTTTATTTGGTGCAAATTATAAATGAAAACTTTGTTTAAAAAATTAAGTTTATAAAATTTAAAATAAATAATTATAACATTTAACAAAAATTGTTTAGTGAATTTATAAATAAAAAACAATTTAAAAAGATCGAGAAAGGTTTTATTATTTATATAACCAAAACCTTACAATAATTTAAAATAATATTTTAATTAAAAAACCAAACTGCAGCCGAAATAGTATGGCCCAAAAATTCTTTAAGATGTGATTTAATCTATTTTAGATTTTGAACTATGTATAGAATCGGGGTAATATCTCAAATATAAAATTTGACAAAAGCAAATCGATAAATGTATTTATTCCATTTGGTGCTGGAGGTGGCAAAAATTAACCACATTGGCTGTGTATGGAAAACCAAAATTGGCAAATCTAATTTTTGGTTTATGGTATCGACCGTAACACCATTTGTATACGAGTAATGTTCCAAAATAGTTTTTGCCGTTGAGCCATGTTTTAATTTATAAATTCTGATCTCAGCCCAACCTTAGGGCCGAAAAACTCCTTCAGGTCATGTAATACGAGGTTTTGTATTTGGAACTATTTTTAATAACAACAAAATATTTCAGACATAATTTTCACTATAATCCGTCATAAAGGGGAAAGTACGGGGTAGTGATATTTCTTAATATAATTATGAGTAGATGGCCTCTTTATTTTACTAGCTCACCAAGTCGTAAATATTGGGAATGTTGTTAAAAATAGTATATTTGTCTATAAAAAAGTCCATTTGCATTAGTACATGCTAAAGTACAAGCCAGTACAAGTCTGTTTCATCTGCATTATAAATTTGGTTTACAGCCAGATCAAGTTCAATTATTTTGGATTGGAGTTTTGGAAACTCAGTGCGAGTTCGCGACAATATTCTGCGGAAAAATTTTCAGCAGGATTGCATGCGATTTAAAAATATTTGAGAAATTTGTTTACGAAATAGACTACTTTGATTGGTCGCGAACTCGCAGGCAGTTTAGAGGACAACTTCTCTCCAGTAATTTTAAGGAACCGTACATTAAAACGAATTTTAAAACATAGTAGTCACCAATCACTTGCTTCGAAAGTGTTCTCGTTTGCTTTTATTTTACTAAGTAAAAGTTTTGGGTTTTCTTAAAGTATATCGCCACTTACAGGAAAACTTTTATGGCGCTGCCGAAGAAACTAAGATCGTCCCCATTTTAAGGTATTCTAACAGTTTAAGGAACTATTAATTACAGAGCACGTACAACTATTTATAAACCGCACTAGGTCACCGCACAAAGTTTATTTCTTACTGATGGATTTTCAACTTTACTCGAGTCAAATTATGAAAAAAGGAACAAATTGGGAATCTCGGATTATATTATGAAAATAAATTATGTATTAACAAATACGTGCAATTATGGACATCCGAGAGTGTAAAAATTCTATTTCACGTTATTGAGTTTTCTAATTATTCACGTTACCGAGTAGTACATGTAATTAGAAAATTGTTCACGCTATACGGAGTTCACGGTTTACGGCGTTCATGTTATCGCAAGCCTACTGTTTGTGCTTTATCAAAATTCAAGAAATGTCTTTTCCATTTTTTGTAAGAATAACTGCAAAAAAGGTAGATTTTTTAAAATTCAAAAATTTTTTGACGTGCCGGAAATAAATTTAACCGTGCCAAGTTTTGCACGCGTGCTATGTACATATTTGCGATCACTGGTATAAAAGTTTAATTTAATGGATTAGCTTAAATCATATACCGGTGTGAAGTTTTTGGATACTTTTTTTTTGGACAAAAATGTATACAAGTTTACTGTGAAGTTTCTGGACAAAATTGAGATTTTAGAAAAATTGGTTTTCGACAAATATTTATGCGCGTAGGTACATATACATCTTTTAACAGTTTATCTAACAAAAATAAAGCTATTGAAATAAAATAAGCCTCAATTAGTTTCTAACATTAATTTCCAATTTTTTTTCAACAAATCAAACAACTTAGCACCATTTTGATATAAACCGTAGGGCTCTTGCAAAAAAATTTAGAAAATTAATAAATCGACGAATTTCGCTTGGAACAAGGACGTTGTTCTCTATTATACAAACTAACATGAATCTCACAGATTGGTTCATATAGTAACTATATAGGTTATAAACGGTATGAAGTTTATAAGGCGCAAATTGAGAGATTCAACATTAATTTACCATCTTCTTAATGGACAAGTGTGTTCCATTTAGTAATCGCATTAATTATGCAGATAGAATTAAAATTTTTGATTTACAATCACTCGAAATTAAAATGCTTTTACTTGATATTTCTCTATAAATTGGTGAATAATTTGTGTGAAGCGTCATTACTGTCATGCCCGTCTCATGAAATAAATCGGCGAGCGCGACACAACATGACGGAGTTAAAAATTCGTGATCTCGAAAGCCCAAAAGCAGTCGTACCAACTTTTTTTTTCTTTTGCTCATATTTGACATTTCTCACAAAATATTTATTGTTATACCAGCCATCCTTGTTATCGTATGCGTTACTTCTGTTTATTTTGTGATTTATTTGCGTTTTATTGTTTTCGCGGTTATTTTAACTTTTCTTTAGTTTTTCTCGGTATTATTTTCTGTAAATTTGCCTATTTTTTATGATTTTGTAATTTAACATAGATTTTCAATCCAATATATCAGTTTTTTCCGTTTTTTTTTGCGTTGTAAGTTTTCGGTATATTTAGTAGTCTTATTACATATTTTTGTTTCTAAATACGATATGACAGAATTACCACAACTGTCTTTATCAAGACAACAACAACTGTCTTTTTAAGACAAAGGCAAGTGTATTTATCAAAACAACGGATATTGGCCGTGTTGACGAATGACATTATCGCTACAGAAGCGATGATTACAGCTTATACAGCTTATCACCAATGCAGGTCATTACGACGTGGGCACCGATTTTCAGTCAACCCAATCAATAGAAATCGGAAGCAGCAAGGTTATTTTCATAATCTTGCCAATGAGATGAGGTTAACCGACGAACTAACATTTGTCGACTTCCACCATATGCCGCCAGCTGCGCTCGACGAGCTACTATCATTAGTGAGTCCGTTCATCCAACCAATGATGATGTCAGATAGAGTAACTTCGGCAAGTGAAAGGCTATCCCTAACTTTTAGATAAGTGGCAATTGATAAACTTTAAATAATTATTACTTAATTAATTTTTAATAAAATTATGGTTCGATATGGAAATATTATGGAACGATATGGTTGATACTGAAGAAGGCGGTAATTTGCGATTGGGGAGTTGGCGAGATGGTGGTAATCCCCAAAGAATGGATGATATTCGAAGAGTGGGTTCGAATAATCCTAGCAGAGTAGCTGCTGATGTACGGGCAAAATTTAAGTATTATTTCAACGCTGTAAATGTTCTACCATGGCAAGAGTTAATAGTGCACTAGTGGGTAGGTAATCTGAATTTAAATAATATATTTTGCCAATTTAATTTATTTTTAATTTGTTATAAAAAAATATGTGGCATGGGAAACATGGAGGACAACATTTGTTTTGTAAATAGGAATTCATTATTTTGTAATTTATTTAAATAGTAATTCATGTAAATTCATTTAATTTTATATAAAAATTCATTTAAAAATTCTTATGTCTTTCTTAATAAATAATTATGTTCATAAAATAAAATAAATATCACGTTTTCTTCTTCTTATTTAGTTTAACTTTTGGAATCAATTCGTTCCACTGATTTTCTCCAACATGTGTGAACCTCTTCTTGGAGATCTTCACTCCAGCTGAGTACCTTTTCTTCTACACCCATGGCATAATTCAGGCTCGGTCTAATTTTTGTGCATGGCTGTTGAGTTGCCAACTTGAGCAATTTAGATGTAATTAAATGTTGCTTATCTAATCTTGTAAGTAAAGCATCTATTCTTGTTTCGAGAGGGTCATTTTATGCTGCCTTTTCTTCGATGGGTCTACGACCGTTGAAACGTCAATATCGTCGCGTCGTCGCTCAATTTAGTAACAGTATCGTAACAGAAGCACTGAGCTTTGTTATTGTTCCGTGACGCTGATCGGTCTGGGCTGCAATGTCGAAGGAGATGGAGTTGATGGTGTATGCTGCGCTATTTCTGATGTAGATGGTTATGGCGGACTTGACGCCAAGGGCTGCGATATTGCTGAAAAAGCAGGCTTTAATTGTGAGAACACTGTAATGAGCCTTTGTAAAGACACTGTACTTTACGGCATGGGCTTTGATACTGATGGAATTAAATTTCAGGTAGTGGAATTCAGACTTGTTTCGAAATTTAATATTTCTTACGACAGACAAACTTTCAAAACAATAATTTTGAATAATTCAATAGTACAATATTCTGCGAGAATTAGAAGTTTATTCACTTTTGATTTATGGTAACTAAACCAAACTAAAATCATTTGACTTTATTCATTCAATAATATATTACTCGCAGAGTTCCGAATTTCGATTTTTAAATTTGCCAAATTAGTTAAGCAATTTGTATCAAAAGTAACTTAACGTAAATAACTAGATTGTTTAAGAACTAGGTAACTAAAATTTCCCAACTCATTTATGATATAACATCCAAACTTTTCCACTTGCGTTATTTCAATCGACCCTCGTGTGCTGTTAACAATAAATTTTCTTTCCTCATGAATAAAACATTTTCTTAATAAAACAAAATCACGTAAACTTATTATTTTTCTATTAAAATGCCTCTTGGTCAAATAATTAGGCCACTCTTGTCCAAAAAATAATAATAATTTTAATGAACACGCTGTTCTACTCTATACCCATATACACTGCATCTATAAAAATATTTTTGATTTGATTTATTGTGTTAATTGATGAAGAAGAAAAACAGGAAAATTATTTTTCTTTCTTTTTTCACTAATAACGATCCTTATATGTATTTAGAAATTTTATTATGCCTCAAGGTGAACACAGAATTATAAAAAAAAACCGAAAGGGATGAAAATTAATTTTAATGATGGTCAATGGATATAGGAGTTGGTAAAGGGATTAAAATATAAGCATTTTGAATATTAAATAAGCTCAAATCTTGAGTTCTTTATATATAAATCGAGATATTTATTTTACCAGTTTCGGTCAATATTTTGACAACTAATTTGATTACACAACGCACAATATATTATAAATATTTATATGAACCAAAAAAGGATATAATTATTATTCAACCTTATCATTAGTTTTTGAGGATATTTATGTTTAGGCACTATATAAGGGAGGTTTGATCCACATATAATATAAATTCCCTATTTTATGAATTTAAAAAAGGGATGTGTAGGGTATGTTTGGTCAGTTATTTTCTAATTATATACGATATATCCAGAGATAACAGTTGGCTATTTTATATCTTACAAAGTTATAAATTAATTATAATATTATCCTTTGGGTATAATTTTTATAGAAATCTGTCATAATTTTTCAAATCAACTATGATATAATGTAAGTGGAGCAATGAAATAAGTTTTACGAATAGGATCATATCCATAGAGATGTAATCTCACACATTAAAGTTTTGAAATTGTTTTAATGTGTAATTTTAAAACATATTTTTTGTAGAATCTTGTTCTAGGAGTTTGGTTAAATTGAAAAACTTTAGGCGGAAATTTTATTTTCGATTTAAAATGAATATACAATAGGTTGCTTTCGTTAGGAATTTTTTTTACACCATCATTTTTTTTGCTATATATGTAGTACTGCTAAAATTCATATCCGGAAAGGTTCTGACTATTTACATACCGATGATGGCTTGTTCTTCCATTTTAAGAACCAATCTCATTCGAGACCCCACCCTACAAAAACACCAATATTTCAAGGTCTGCAGTTTTGCGATTTACGTTTTAATGGAGACATTCGACATTATTCGGCAGAATGAATAGATATTGAAACGAGCTATTTCCTATTCAGCACGTCACAACATTGTGAACGAAGATAACAGATGCAACTCTCTTCGGTGATCTAAACATTGTAGTTTTAATAAATTACAATCTATGAAAGGCGTACAAAACAAACTGCTTCTAAACGCACTCGATTCTCTCTGAATGGCACTTATAAAATAAGGACAAGATCTGAGAAGCGTATTCTACAACAGAACGGACAAAGGATGAATGCGGAGTTTCAGTGTGAGCGATTGCGCTTAATGAGACGGTAAATTAGTCGCCGTAGATCTACCCGGATAAAATCCTTGATGAGCCGGAGAAATAAAAGTTGTTGATTCAATCACTTCTTTTCTTAGATTTAAAAATCGGCCGAATGAAAGATAATTTCCAGGGATCAGGAAAAATCTCAGTATGTAGAATATTATTAAAGATGATAGTCAATGGAGGGGCTAAACTTTCTGCACAATTCTTAATAATGAAAGATGGAAAACCATCATGTGCTGCACTCTTATTAACTTCAAGTTGAGATACACCATTATACACTTCTGCTACTGTAAACTTTAAAAAAATAAAATCTGAGCGATTTTGGTTAATTAAATTAAAGCCTTCTTGTGACATGCTCAAAAAAATTGGCAAACAAATTTGATGTATGCCTGACTGGCGAAAGAATTCTGAAAAGTCATTGGTAGTGTTACTGGGGTCTGATGAGCTGATTTTTTTTTTCTATCGTCCCGCTGTTCCGTAGTAACGGGTTCGTTCTTGCTCAACCACCGGTAACATAAAACCTGGTAACCGGACTTTCATTTGACTCCACCCCGCCTTAATTCCTCTCGCTTAGCACGCTCTCATCTTATTCTGAAAGTGGGTAATTTTTCCAGTTATGTTCCAGTAATTTTTCCAGATCTATCGTTAGCCGATATTGGTCCTTCGCAAGCACCACCAAAAAAAAAATACCTATATGTCCGAAAAAGAGTACTGTGAGTTTTCTGGTACGACCAAATTTACAAAGGTTACACAATAAGTGCAAAAAAATTTTGTGGTTTTTGGTTTTAGATTGATAATGGCAAATTGTTTAATTAATTAAAATAATATAACGGCGTTTTTTTTTTTGTTGCAAAACCCCCAAATGAAATCAATATGTATACCATATAATTTACAATACTAAACAAAAAAAACGTTTACTTCCCCAAAAAAATGTGGACTGGTCAAGTGCGTCCCCGAACTGCAACTCCCAATGCTGCTATACCCAACCCGATGCTGCTATATTCCTGTTCTGATGCTAGAGATGACAAACTCCCCAAGACCTGAGGAGGCCCATAGGCTCTCACCACCATAGATGGGACCATGTGTTTTATTTTATTTTTTATTATGGATGAGCGGGTGCCCTTCTTGGAGTAGGCGTGGGTATGTCTCAGTACCGATGTTTGTGTAGTACTGGTACTTGTTAGGTAGTATGCACGCACCGTATGGTTAATAAGGTTATTTAAACCGCCCCTTTTGCTTCACATTATTCACGACGTAAATGAAAGCAATTGGATCTTCTTATTTTTTTTTTGTTTTAACTTTTATTTCCAAACAATTTCTTTACTTTGTTTTCTTTTTTTTTTTACAATGTTTCAGTTTTTATAAGTATAAGTTTTTTTTTTTGCTCTTCTAAGAAGTCCTCTGAAATTTGGTGGTACGTGGAAATTCACTACCGAATACGTTGTAATATACTTCTACGTGTTATCTGTAAAACACATTAAAATGGTCTTAGGATCGGCTGCAAATTAGAAATTACACGAATTAAATTAAAAAATTTATTAATTGATTTGTTATTACCTTTGATTTTGATTTTAGATCCTCAGGAAATGTAGGGTTCACCACAACTTTTAATTGCTGCTGAATTTCGTTTAGGGTTTCAGCCAATTGCTCATTAATTTTATTTTGTTCGTGCATTTTTAGCTCACTGTGCTTTGATCTTCGACACACTCAAAAATAACGCACACAACTCAAAAATAATAAGCTGTTCTATATTCAAGTTAATTTGGTTCATATCTATAAAGGAAGCTAATTAATGCTAAATGGGTGGATATGGATCAAACTTTAAAATTTTTAGATTCAGAAAAACTTAAATGTTTGATGGACCAAATTAATATTCGAATTCACCAATAATATCGATCAATATGTCATTGAAATTTCAATCAATAAAATGTAACGCAAGCAAATCGCCTTGAATCGTCTGGCATATGGATATTAAAATGAAAGCGAACTCATGTTAATGTATTGGCGTAGTTCGTTTTTTCTTCACATTAGAGTCATTTACGAAAATGCTGGCGAAATAAAAAAGAATTACAACCGAAACAAAATCGAAAAGTAGGCGATGTTAAAGTGTATCACTCACTAGAGAGAAGCTTCCGTTCATTTATCTATTTTTAAATACGTTTATTTAAAGTTACATTAAATTTAGAAATTATTTCATATATTTAATTAAATTAAAATATCACAATTATTTACAGATATGTAAATACTTATTGAGGGTTTTAATTTCTACCTCATGATAATTTCATATTTCATATAATTATTTATATATAGATTTCATTATTACGTATATTTATTTGAATGCATATTTGCCTTACGCACTCGGTCCTTTGCATAGTGAAACCATTTTTTATAATATTCACTATTTCATAAGTATACGCACTGCTGGGGAACGCTGTATTGTGGTTTGTAGAATAACATAAAAATCCAGCGGCGTAACTACAAGGAAGCAAACCCCGCGCTGCGGGGGGGGGCCCGTACCGATAGGGGCCCGCAACGCGGGGCCCGTGGGCTTTGTTCTTGTAATGAAAAACTGTTTCATACCCTCCACAATATGTTTTTCTACATTTCAAGTCAAAATTTAACAATAAAAATTGAATTTTGATTTTAAATGTTGTATTATATGTATGTATATGTGAATGAATATTGATTAATGAAGATAGTTCGCGTAACTATATTTTCTTTAAATAAGAAAGCTATATTTTTGAGGCCATTTTTATTACTCTGAAGGAAAAGATATGCAAGGTGGAGGGAAGTCTAGGGGCCCACATTAAGTTTTGCGGGGGGCCTAAAATTTGTAGTTACGCCACTGTAAAAATTCTTAAATCTCTCATGAAAATAATCATTATATTAACCTTACATTATGTTCATTAAAGAGAATGATTTCACCGGAATATTATTGTTCTTACCAAACCACGAAATTAATTAATTTGTGACAAAATAATACTCCATTCATTTAAAAAATGTACATTAAAATTAAATATGTATCAAATAAATTTCTGCCGGCAGCGATGCTAGCAGAAATTCTGCTCATGTGTTTCCAGCATTAACTTAATGTTCAATAATTTAAAATTCTCTGCGGTGTCTGCAGGTAGATGTAGATTTGGGAGTTTATCAACTCTATTACCCCACGGTCTGTTAACCTATGTTTCTGTTCACGCCTTAAATATTTTACTTTTAGTAGCCGGAATTAATTTTTCGTTATTCAGACATTTTGTGCATACCATGTCGCATTTGGATGTTGCTGATTCGTTTACAATGAAATACTTATTTGTGGAATCACTTTCAATATCCTCTCGACACTCGCAGTTTTAATATTCGTAGTAGTCGGTGCAGGTTTATAGTTTGGCAATTTGGCTTATGATATTTCAAATTGTGATGTAGAGGCCTCATAACTGTATGCCTTTCTACGAGCGACAGAATTATATTCACCGACAGATGACGCTATTATAGTGTACATTGGTACTATGGTGTACAAGGTGTAAATTAATTTATTTTAGGACCCACATCGGATGCATTATTAGTGGGAGTGTTACTCGCAGCTCTAATGTTCGTAATAGTCGAATCAGATTTATAAATAAATTTTGTCAATTTGGGTGTCGATGTCTCAAATTGTGATGCAGAAATCACACCACTGTAAGTACTTTGACGAGAGACGTCAGAATTATATGCAACGATAGATGTCTGTGTTATGCTATGTGTAGTGCCAAATTTGACTGTTGAGGTTGGAAATTCCGATTGTGAAGCATCATAACTATATTTGTGATATAAATGCGGCTTTTGGTATATTTGATTTTGTGTGCTGGTCCTCGGAGTTTTTGTAGTTTAGTCAAGAACTGAATTCTGCAAATTCGTTGGAATCCGAAAATATTTTCAGTTAATCTATTATTCTAAATTAAGAAAATACATTAGTTTCTATCTAATTTATTTTATTTGCAATATTAAAAATTACCTACCCTTAATAAACTTTGATTTCATAACCACTACAACACACATAATATTTTCTTCTACTGCAGATATAATAGAAGAAAACTATGTGTTGTAGTGGTTGATCCAATCTCAGTAGTAAGCATGGACAGTTTTGTTTTATGTTTGTCAGGTAAAATATTTTCATGTCTGGATCGTATTGTACCACATTTGTGTACAAAATTGATAAATTTGACGAGATAGTGTAGAGGCTAATTGAACAAATTATTTAAATTTATTATGAAACAGCCTTTTATAAAGGCCGGTATTCACGTACAATTAAATTGCGCAATATAATTGTGTGACGTCAGAACATTGCACAATATTCTCAAATTTTATTCAAGATTTTGGGATTTTATTGTGCAATATTGACGTCACACAATTATATTGCGCAATTTAATTGTACGTGAATACCGGCCTTAATGTCATTTTCAATTTTCTCAACTTTTAAAATTTTTCCTTGTATTACTCGGGTAAGCAGGTGAAAGTAAAAATATTGGATTGCATAATAATTGAATTTTTGATTTTGAATATTGTTCTCTTTCATTTTAGTCGATTCAAAATTTGTTGAATTGGGAAAGATCCTTCTTTCACCATTTTCTTAATGATCTGCATCTTATTTTCAAATTTGAATGCACTATAAGAATCTAGATTCCAAAAACTCTTACATCGGCACCCAAGTGAAGTAACTATTTTCTTCACCATATATGTAAGAAAATTGTGTAACAAATTTTTTAGTAAATGGGCAGCACAATCATTATTCATCAAACAACTCTGGGTGGAACAATATTTGGATGGCACATACTACCTAATAACAAGAAATGGTTATAATATTTTGCATCAATACTATTTTTAAACGCTACCAATCCCGCGTAACATAGAAACATTCCCAGTTCGGTTGCTTTCCAGCACTCGATGTCGTCCAATGTGCGCTGATTTCTTGCAAATTCCGATGGCATATATTTTTCAGTATTATTAATGGCGATTGTAGCATTCATCTTTAATGAAAAATTATTTTTGCGCTTCTTAATCAAAATATTAAGCGTTTGCCGCAATACACCTAGCAATACTCAATGCATATAGTCTATCGGAAATTAGTCAGTCGAAGTTTGTCTTTGCAAGAATTTCGTAGAGACGGACATGATGATCTAGATGTGTTTTATTGTGAAAACTATCATCAGTACGGAGAGGATTATCCACCAATAGGAAACAGACCTTATGTTGTAATAAATGCCCTGTATGGTACATTTTGTGCAGCTATTATATCCTGAGTGAGATTTCACGCCTAATTAAATAAAAAAACAAGTATCTAATTATAAACGTATCAGTTTTAAATAAAATTCTGTGAAATCACATTCGGAGTTTGTTTAAATATGTATACTTTATTGATTGATTCGTTTTTTTTTTTCTTAACAAAGTTAAATACATGAAATAATTTGAAAATATGTACTCATGATGCAAATAACTATTTTAAATAAGATAGCGTGTTCATTCAAGCCGCTTAGTTCATCGACAGTTGATGTGTTGAACTTTTGGCTAATGGCATACCATCAATACCAATGTCAATACGTACTAGGTTACTTTCGTATCTATTGCTTCTAAGAAAATTTTCAACATATTTTTTTAATCCAATATGTGAATAAAATCCTTCACCCATGGGGCAATAAGTTTGTTCAATTCGTTTGGTGTTTTTTTATCGTTTGTATATTTTTGGGTAAATTTGGATAATATTTTCGTAAAACTTTTAGCAAACCATTTCCAGCTGCCTCTGTAATTTTGTAGTTAACAACAAACCATTCGGCTATATCATTCGACATATTCAAAGCTTGACGATATTATTTATTTCCCGTCAGCAAAGCATTTTAGGTAAATTTAGGAATTTAAATTTCGCACCTATTTAGTTTGTCTTAATGACAGATATGAAATTTGGAAGGTGTATTAACCGTACAAAAATATTTATTCGAAAAGTTTGGTATTACCTCGGAAACAGTTGTACACTTTTTTGAAAAAATTTATTTGCCAGTTTTTTATTCCACTGCAAACTCCTTCTAATAGACCCAAAAATTACCACAACCTGATTATAACTAAAATCTATCTTTGTAATTTCGACTAAAACTATCAATTCAATATTCGTGGGAATGATAGGCAAAATAAAAATAACAAAAATGTATGACTGGACAGACGGACACGCCATTTCTTTAATGAATGTTTTCCAGTTTCGATCTAATTCGTCGAGAAATGTGAAAATCTGGAACGAATTGTTTATCGTGATTACATTTTGTTATATTTGGAAAATTAAGAATAAATAGTGTAAAACAAATTATTTTTTTAAGATCTTATTAAACCATATTAGATAAAGTCGAACATTTTAACCTTCACTCTGTGTATAGCTTACTATAATGTTGTCTGTGTATAGGGGTCAATCTGACCCCATGGATCACTTCATATTTCATAGGGAAAGTAAATGAAAATTGTTTATTTTCTTATTACAAATTTATATTTTTATTGAAAAAGTAATTACATTCACAAAAAGTCACTTTAATTAGTCAAATTTATGTTTTAACCAGATACTTCATCTAAAACAACTTAATGTTCATCTGAAACCATTTCCTATTCTTTGATGCATTCTATGCATAGGATTTTGGTATAGTTTGGGCAAGAAAGCTAATTACAAGAATGACATCTTGTTCTGGATTTCATATCAGATAATCAAAGGGCGCAAATAAAATCTTGGTTGTTTTCTAACGGTCTTAGCCGCCACTTTTGCGCCTGTTGATTTCCGTCTTATTAGTAACACTATAATCTATTAGATCGATTAATGTTCTTACATTTTTTATAAACTTTCGAGGGTTGGAGAGCTGGCTTGCACCAGTTGCATAACCAATTCTTTTAGAAACGATTTTCTTTAGGATAAAACTTTCAAGTATTAGGTTATTATCAAAACTAAATTTTGAAGATTTTAGTTCTCGGTTTTTTTTTAATTCCTTACTTGTACTTGTACTAAGCTCTTTGGGCAAATCGGGTTTGATTTGTAGGATTGTTCCAATTAGTGTCGGTTTTTTTCTGCAAAAGTTGCTCGGCTAAGGTACAAATAGTGAAAAAGTTGTTCATAATTGTTCTTCTTTTGTTGACGTGAAGTGCGGATATCCGATGGACTAAATTTAAGGCGTAATTAACCGAATGAGGCCTCCCTGGTTGCCCATCAACATACACTTCTGCGTTCAATGGGTAAGAGATTTTTGCGTCGCGTATAGCCAAAATATTTTAAGCACGCTGTTTTTCTGTTATTTTATTATTCATTATATAAAACTGCCGCGCTTTTCTATTGGTCTCAGCCACGATAATATTCACCAATATTTCTGTGATGGTTTTTTGGAAAGCTAGTAACTGAGTTATATTTTTTGCTGTTTGCTCCGTTAAGCCTTCCATTTCCCGCAGTAGTAGAAAGTCGCATGTTCTGGTCACATTTGCAATATTTAGGCTCCACTTTCGAAATCATTTTTTATTTTGGGCAGAATACCATATACCAATAACCGCTTCTTCATCTTCAAAAGTGGCAGTTTCATCATTTCCCTGTTCATTTTCTCGATCGTCAGCGCAATGTTCAAAATTCTCATCATCATCAAATTTATCGGCTCAATATGTTCATCCTCATAGTAATCACAGACGTTTATCGGCTCAGCATGTACAACTCTCGTCGCATTTTGAAAAATCCACTTCAATATTATCGTGCGCTATTTCCGCTTCATCTGACAGTCTCACTTACTAATTAACAAAAAAAAAATCAAAAAACATCACAGACATACTTTACAATACATTCATAAACATAAAAATTAAGTCATTTTTTGATTTATATAGAAAATAGTAGGTACCTACATGGAAATAATTTGGGGTCATTTTGACCCCAGTACACAGAAATGCGCTTGGTTCATTTCAGAGAATCGTAATTACCAAATTTACAAGTAATTTGGACCCGCTTTTCGTTGTATTACGTGTAGAAGATATTAGTTGAGGCTTTCTTTTAGGGCATGAGCCATTAAAATAATAAAAAACGCAGTTTTTTCATTTTAAAACCGACTGGGGTCAATTTGACCCCAATACACAGAGAGAAGGTTAAATATGTTCAGCATGTTATGTTATAGGTCCCTAATCTTACAAACTAAGGTTTAGAAAATTACTTTTGTGTAAGTAAACGGAAATTTTCATTGCCAAGCAAAACAAAAGTATCGACAAGTACCAATAGATATATCAATATAAACGCATTTACTTTTGGTATGGTTGAAATTTAAGTAATGAGCTTTAGTAAGGTACATTTGTTATACCGTCAAAATAAAAATAAAAACATTTTTTTATTTACTGTCAAACTGTATTTTTATACCATATGTATTTGTAAGCATAAAAAATACTCGTAGGTAGCATAACGAATTCAGCTCACATTTTCCTATAATCTTTTTCACATGAATTTTCCATAATAAAAATAAAGGATAATAACATGAAAAAAAAAACAAACATATGCAAGATTATGTTTTTCTTATTATTAAATTTTTGTTTCAATTTTTCCAATTTTCTTTGTTTACATATAAGAGTATACATATATGATATAAACACATTTTCATTGTTGATTTTTTCCGTTTAAACACCGCACGTACACTCAACGAATTGTTTTTATTTGTGTTTTCTGTTAAAAATTTAATTTTAGTCTTGCAGTAGTACTGTGTACGTTGTAGAAAATGTAGCTACACATATTTTCTTGAACAACGTACAAAAAAAAGCTCTTTGTTTACTTACAAAAGTTTTAAAATAGAAGCGCTTTTGTTATGCACCAAACAAAAGTGAATATTATTTATGCATAGAAAATGAAACTGCCTGTGTTTTTTAACTTTGTTTGTTATTTTTATTAATGAGTTATTAGTCAAAATTTATCTTTGGATGAAATAGTAGCTACAAAAAATTGTATGCAATTTATTTTTGTACATAATGTAAATGTAACACGACACTTGTTATGCAAGTTTCCGATTTATTTGTTTCTTCTTATTTTGGCGTTCGCACATTTGTCATATGGAAACAGATTTTTATGACATTTTTATCATAAATTAGATGAAAAAGAACAATAACAAATTGGTCTACATAAATTAATATGGATAGTTGAATAGAATGAAATTTGGGGTCGTTTTACCCTGCCTAGGTTTCGACTAAAGTGTTTTATGTCTGTCGAATAGCTAGAAAACATCAAACTCCAGAGTAGCCGGATTACCTAAAATAAAAATGTCAACATAATTATAATTACAGAATTCGTAATGTATTAAACTCTATTAAATACTAAAACACTTATCTTTACTTAGGTAAAATGATTGTTAGCTCACACAGTTCATTAAATATTCTAAAATATTAAAATAATTAAACGAATCAATTAAAATTAAAATTAAAATTAAGAAAATTATATAAAATTAATCGCTTACTAATATTATGTATCCAATATTTTGAAGTTAACGTAGAGACGTTTTATGAATTAACTTAAATTTTGTTTATAGTATTTCATTCAGCCAACATTCAGGCTAAATATGTTTACATGTACATATTATGTTTTAATTAAAGTTTTTTTTTCGTTTTATTCTATGCAATCTTTTCTGAGGCTCACGGCACTCCCAACTCTTTTTCTACGTTTGCAGTATTCCTACTAGAGATATGAAGTCTGTCAAATTCTGAAGTGAAAATTACACTGGTAGCGCTATCTACTCATTTAACACAAATTGAAAATGATCAAAATTACATTTTTTCAACTTTGGAGTTACCTAGCGGCTAAACTACACCCTCTCCCAAAAACAGTTTAACACTTGTTTGAAAGGCTGAACTATTATCTATCAAATGCTATATAATGTTTTTCGATATTTTGGTAGCTGTGCCCTCTAGCGGCAAAAATTATAAACACAGATTTATCTGCTCATAGCTCCTTAGAAAACGGTACTTTTCAAAAAAAAATTATGATATAATTTAGGATAAATTAATACCTTTCTAAAATGGTACCGCTTTTGAAAATACTCCTCACGGAACCGAAGATACAACCTTTCATGTAGAAGTCAAAAATTAGAATTTGAAAACTGTCAAAATTAAAAAATCAAATAACGGGACAACCAAACATCAAAACAAAAAGGGAAAAGAAACTGTCTTCTTATTTTCATTAAGGAACACGATTACATCAAAAAATATTGAAATCGAAGAGGTCAAGGTTGGGCCCTATTTGAAATACCGTGGAATGACCGATATACATATAATTCCTTCTTTGATTATTTGGAGCAAAAATTTCATCGTTTTTGGAAATATACAGTCCACTAACTAACATGAATAAAGCTAGATTGACAAATTTAGTTAAATACGCACTTGAAGCCCGTTCCAATACAAGCGTAGTTGAATTAACTACACGGTGAG
Source organism: Tipula helvola (assembly GCA_963556165.1). Lineage (NCBI taxonomy): Eukaryota > Metazoa > Arthropoda > Insecta > Diptera > Tipulidae > Tipula > Tipula helvola. The sequence goes on along the minus strand of OY744482.1, from coordinate 340,895,895 downwards.
AGCGAGTTGAGAAGTTAATGAAGGAGTTTACTGAGGTGGAGCTCCGTATCTTTACTCCCAATCCTAAAGAAGAAAGTGATTTGACTTACGAGGAAACTGATTACACCGCCATTTCTTCCATAAATAGTTTAATTCGATCAAAAAATCTTGATCAAGGTGTGATACAATCTCAGGTGAAATTACCAATGTTTCATATACCTTCATTTTCCGGAGAGGATTCTCAGTGGCAGTCATTTCACGACATATATACTACCACTATACATGAGTCACCCAATCTCAATGCTGTTAAAAAATTTCAGTATTTGAAAAGATTTTTTTCGGGGAGAATCTGCTGTGTTACGCCGACACATAACTGTCAGTGAGGGCAATTACATCGGCCCCCTTAACAATCTAAAGGAAAGATATGGCCGAAAGAAATTTATCATCAATACTTTTATCTGAACGTTCATCGAACAGCCATCGATCGGCAATTCCAATGCAAACAATATCAAGCGTCTACTGGACACCTCTGATGACGTCTTTCGAGGTCTTTATGCGCATGGTGAGTTAGCTGAAACCAGAGATCCATGGCTTATTTACATCCTCATGCAGAAGTTCATATCTTTACCACATGGAGCTCAATTCGTGGTGGTAGCAATACGAATTTCATTCTCAAAACAAAATGTAAATTTGTTTCTAAGATCATTTAACCAACCGCAGTTAAATTTTAGAAAGATGTCCCGTCCTATTGAAATTTTATATTAATTAAAATAGATAGAGCTTGAAAATGGTAAAATAACAAAAGATGGTAACAAAATATAATTAATAAAATACCATTAGCATATAATATTAAACAAAATACTCGAAATATAATTAAATAAAATTTGTTCTACAATTTAGAAATCGTCCACACGGCAAATATATTATTATCCCGTAATAGAAGTGAATGAACTTGCATCGTCGGAAAAACTTAGCTTAGGTAGGAACGTACACATATACATGCTTATTGTACACAAAGTTTATAATGTTGGAAAAATTATACGTTAGTTTCCATTTCCTTGCAGTTTCCTAGTTTTTATTTTATTTTTCATTTATTCCACTAATATAAACTTTATTTAATTTTATATACTTTGTATTTTTAACGCTAACAAAAAAAAAATTAAGTATTTCTGGAAAAAAAAAAATTTGCTGAAAATTCACATAATAAAATTTCCTTTATCCAATTTTGTTTCTCTTGCTGTCATAAGTTCCTGCAGTGTGATGACCGAAACAATATTTTATACATTGTGGATAAACAACACAATAGGAACGAGGTCGTATGTACAGCTACAGAATACAAACCTACAAAAATTACACAATTAGTTAATTTTATTAAATATTTTGGAAAAACCACATATTCGAGGAGGCTATGTGTCCAAAAGCAACAAATAAAATATAAAAACCGCACAAAACATGTACCTGTTGTTAATAATCGTTATGTTGTGTGCAACCGTTTCAATGTTAAAATAGAAATACATAATACCTGTGAAAATATGATTTCTTTCCATTTGCCAATATATTTTCTGTATACTATGTATGTATACCTTACTCAAAACAACAACAAAAACCAGCAGCACAAGGAAAATAAGCAAAAAACGCTTAACAATATGATTGAAAAAGGTAAAAGTTCAACGTTTCTGAAATGAACGAAATAAGGAAAATTTTTAAGAATAAGAAAAGTTGGGAAAATTAACTTACCCGTAAAAGGGAAAATTGTTTTCTTTTCTTTTGAAAGCAATAAAAATCAAATGTTGTACATGTTTTGTAAGAAATTCAAAATATAATTTAAATTTGATAGTCTACAATCTCGACATATTTCTTGCGTTCGACATATATATATAAACAAATATTTTCTTGATAGAACCTGCAATGTGTTGAACTGAATATCTCTATTATAAAAATTTATTATAAGAGGAAATGATCGACTTAATCCCGGTGCTGAGTCGGGAATAGGTTTAGTCGATCGGGGGATTTAGTAGCTCCTCCTAAGACCTAGATTAAGTCGTTTTAAAAAGCAATGCGGTTGTAAACAACCAAAAGAAAAGAAAATTAGAAATTTGGATCCGGACCACCACGTAATTAGGATGTAGCCTATCTTACGGAAATCACTAGGGAGAAAACAGATGATTTACAGATTCATCGATAGAATAAACAACTCAAATCCACTATGTCCACGCGAACACCATTCCAAATGCTTGTCATTGTCTCAAACAGTATCTCAAGCGAAGCATCGCATAAATGTCTACGCTGGTACTGCGATAGTTGCTATAAATTAAACACCACATAGCAGTGGTGGGAAGACTGGATACTATAACAGCTCAGATGGCATCGTTTGCTCAGGATATAGATTTTATTAATTCTAATATATCTCAGCTGAAATTGGAATTTAAAGAGCATAGGAGCAACTCAGACTTATCTGGTATGAGCGATTCAAAAGCTAGTATTGACCAACTACAATCATTATTATTCGAGAAAACCAGCAAGGCAGACAGAACTAACTAACCTGCCACGGAATTAGATCCAATAGAACCAGCATCGAAACCGAGAAGGTCAAAAAAGATCTTAAAAAAAAATTCTGGTAAAGTAGATACACCAGTTACCAACCTGATTCCAGCTAGCACGGAAATGAATGATGCCGTAGACGGAAAAAGCGGTAAAACTATCCCAGCTAAATAGGACACAACTTCTAAAGTTAATACGAATGACTTCAGTATAAGAGTAGTCAAACCAAGGCGTTGGCTATTTGTCACGCGAGTAAATCACACTGCGCCAGAGGAACACGTTCACAAGTTACTGGACAAAAAATCATTCCAAAGTCATATTGTCTTCTTACAAAAAATCATTCCAAAGTCATCTAATGGAGTAAACATGATTACGTATCATGTAAGATTAACTTGCCAGAGAAGTCTTCTCAAGCCGCTACTGTAAGCCAAGTTCATTGCGGAATACAGATGGAACATAGGCAGAATCGACAGGAAGATCCTCTATCCAATACATCTTTTTCGAGGCTCTGCTCGAATTTTCGCAAATCAACTGGAACTAAAATAAATCTGGTAGACGATTGTGAAGAATGCTTCCAATTTTTAAATTTGCTTCCTAATAAAACATTCAACCACAATGAACCTGAAATAACTGCTTGGATTAAAGCTAAAACACTTCCGGATGTATCACTACTGATTGCTGTAGTCAGGTACGAAATTGGACAAATATATATTGAAGTCACACTTGAAGAATATGAACATTGATCCCAAAAACATTACCGCAAGATATTAATTCAGTAATTACGTTATACAAGATTGAGAATAAATACATCGTGGTAATAAATAATCAAAACAAAACAATGTGCCGGGATCTTGTTGAGTTGGGTACATTTACCTTTTTATTACACTCACAAAAACCTGAGATATTTTTGCTTGTGCTTGAAGTTTGCTGCCTAATCGACCGCCTAGGAAAGGTAATTAACTTCATCAGTGGCATAACATTTCAAATGTCAAATGGACACTAAACATCCCATTTAACGATTCAGTTATAAACGAGCCTTATCATCTAGTTGAATTGTTGATATGCCACTACCGAATAGTATTCATAATGCAGGTATATCTAACATTATACCGCTTCCTATAGCACCTACTTAGTTACTATTCTGAAGAAGTATCTGATCATTACTATCGGAATTCAATAAAGGAAATTCTCCACTTTATGAAATTTCCCAAAATCTTCAGGAGTGATCATTTGTCGAAGCTTTATATCAAATCAATTGATAGTCTACCGTTTTCTGCGAGTTCCTTATCATCAATTAAGGTCTTTGTTTATGATAATCATAGCAAAGCCTATAGAAGAATTTCTATCTGATCACCAACTGCTTTATCACATCTAGCAGATACATTTTGCTCCAATGCTATACTGCTATAACGATAGATCAGAAAATACTTGAAAGATGAAATGAGCGTCCACTATCAGTAGATAAAAATAAACCTGAAATTATATCTATTCAAGGAGTGCCATGCTGCGGTAAATCAACATGGATCTTATATTCACATATAATTGGCAAAGATCTCGTCCTCAGTTCTAATAAGCACGGCATTAATGACATAAAAACTAAAGTGGATTTTCAATTTAAAGAAGCTGGTAAAAACTTTGAAGATATCAATACCAACTACCGCACTATTGCTTTTTTCCTTTCAATGGATTCAAGAAATATGATACGGTTTATATTGACATACAGGGCTATTGGGCCGTAAAATGTTCCTTCTGGGAGATCAAAACCAAATAGCGTCCATCGACCGGCTTAATTACGTCAACATGCTTTATTTTGACGCAAATAAGTTTATAATACGTTCTAAACATCTTAGTACAACTTATATGTAGATGCACTGCGGATGTGGTACATGTATTACATACAATCAATATATCATCAATTCTATACCACTAAATGCCGGTTCATTTCCGATATTCCAGTTATGCCAAATTCACTGTACTTAACACTGCATAGATGAAACGAATCAGGTTAGAATGCAGATTTTCTGGAAAATATTGCCTTGTCAAAGCCAAAGACCGTGTGACAGTTTTATTTTGCTCCAAAGCTTTGGCGGATCGTGCAATGAGACCAGCTCCGTAACCAAGATCAATGAAAAGGTGAACATTTTAATACATTACCGGTTCACTGGAGGGTTAATAAAATGCCCTTGGAGGTTGTAATATGTCCCCTGCGAGATTTATTTCGGCGCCCATTTGAAAAAAAAAAAATCTGAAGGAAATAAATTTAGCGGCCAACCACAATTTATGTTGAGCAAGAGTTCACAACAGATTGTGCATAGCATAAAACAACACAACCACTAAAATCCATACGGTATTAATTGTTGCGTCTTTTTTTATCGTTTTTGGCAGGCGCTCAATGTTCAAAGGCTAGACTAGCTGTGGAGATTGCGATCAGGAATTATTGCCTCGAGAATTTTAGAGATTTTAAAGAATTGTTTTGCTTCTTGTGCTTAGTCTTATATATGGTATATAAATTGGTCAGCGATTTCATAGATGATGGTAGGTATTTTCGAATACTTTATATCAATATCGGATCGATTTCCAGGAGATATTTTACGGTATGATCTTTTCTCGACAGCTTGTAAATCTAGTATACTTAAATCTGAGCTGATGCTCAAAATAAAGTGTGCCAAAAACTATGTAAATTAAAAAGTGTACAATAAATAAAGACATATAAACATCAATAAATAAATAAAGACATATAAATCTATATATTTGTCTACCAGTATTGAAATAGCCAAATTACACAGGAGCAATTCCTTAGAAGCATGTGTGTCAAACTCATCATCGGGTAAACACAGTTTGGAAGTATTTGTTATGCGTCTGATGTTGGATGTTTTATTTCTTTTCTTTGGAATAGAATGAATGTTCCAAAGTTGTTGAAATAAATATTTGCGAATGTCCTCAGAGAAGGTATTGCATTTGTTGGTGCAACTTTTTCTCTTTAGACAGAGATTTGGTTTCATTGTTCTTTTGGCAACAACCTCACCTTTTTTTTTTTTGGCATTCAAGTCCATGAAGTCATCGAAAGGTGTTACGATATTTTTTTTTTTATCCCTAGACCTGGTCTTACCAACGATGTTTTCAGTAATAAGTTCATCTTCTAAAGTACGAGAATGGTCTTTCTCATTTCATAAATACAAGCGTCCCATAATTGATATTCGAAGATTTAATTGATTAGGCCGGTTATACTGCAATTTTTATGGGTCAAATATTTCATTATCATTTAAAAGTTACTTCACGAAGAATTTCCTCTTGTTGTGCGCCATAGCTATTTATCGTCAAAAGCCATATCCGTGTCACTTCTTCAATGTTACACTACCGGTCTGAAAATTGAAAAGAATATATCACGCAATGTATGCAGTTAAAATATTTCATTATTAGATAAAAAATATCTGAATTTGGCGAATTTCTTAATGAAACGTATTCGAGATGTTATTTTAAGATTCGTCGACAATTTTATCGATAAATTCATTCGAATTTTTTCGAATTATGAGTTTCAGGGCCCACCTTCTTCGTCAAAAATTTTGGATTGATTCATTTTTGAGCTAAAAATCTATGATAAGGACTCAGTCATTTTGTCAATATATGACAGTAAGAAGAGAAATAAAATTCGTCGGAAAACAAAATTCTCAGTTTCTTGAGAGGAATATTTTTTGCAAGTTAGAGATATAAATTTACAAAAACTTTGCGCTTCATATTTATTCTACTTAAAAATATCACACAACGGACGAAGGAACATAGAAACATTTTCTCGTCTTTATCGAAAACGGTACTACCAATAATTTAGGAAGATTTTTTAGCCTGCTTTAACGAGGGATACCCATCGAAACCAATTGTCATGAATTCTATTTTGGCAACAAAGCTAGATTAACCCCCATTTGAAATACACGTTCGCCTCTAATATTTTTAATGTCGATATTGATTGCATTTTACTTTACACCAATTATTTGGTCAGTCCAATCTCTTTCGATTTATTCACATTATTGAAAGAAACAAACAAAATGCTCTTCAATTAATAAAATCGGTCATTTAGCGCCCTTATGGTACGAGTTGTCGGAAATTTTTCCATTGCGTAAAAACAGATTTGTTATAACCGCCCTGGTGAAAGTAGCTTTATCTGTCCACAATATTCTACTTTTAAAATTTGCATCACTTTTTTGCTGTGAAATTATCCAGTTACAAAAAACCGGTCTGGCACGATGGTCCACATCTCCTAGATGTTGAGTACTGTAATACTTTCTCTTCCACATGTACGTTAACATTCACGCTGGACTCGTATTGTTGTTGGAGTAGTCCTTGTTCCCAAGTACTGGCTTGGCTCGATATCGACGCCTGTATTCTTCGGCTGCAGCGCGTGCACTTCCATTACAAAAACCGTATACAAAATGCATATTGGCTACATGAGCAGATGGTAGATCACGCAAACGTATCATTGTAATGACTAAGCGTTTACTTAACACAAACTGTCCTTTTAATTATCACACACTTAAAATTGTTAAAACACAGAACACTGAGAATACGTAGTATTCTCGTGGTTACTTTATCTTGTATTATTGTATCATGGTTTATGCCCAAAATTCCACTGGGAAAAATTGACTGAGCTGACTTGAAGTTGGAAAAAGCCAAAAAAAAATCCATCAGTGTGATAAAGACAAAGTGTTTTGTTTTGTTTTTCTATAGCAAAATTTGATGGTTACATTTTGACAGCAAACAAAAATATAATCAAGAATTACTAAACGAATTAGGTATTAGTGTTAATTCGATTATTTTCACGTTTCAAAATATTCTAAAAAATTAATTATTATTAATACTCGTGTCAGAATTATGTTTTTCGAATATTTTCCGTCATAAAATTAATAATGTGTGCGAGAAATATTTTTCATCGGTACACAATATTTATGTACATGTATTAGTTGGACTGCCATAAAATATTCTCGATTTGATACGTTTTGTTAATATTTGTTGATACCCGTTGGGTATCTCGTTCCCACAACCATCGATTTTATATTTTTATCTCAAATTATTTTAAGTGACAAACTTTGATTCGCAATAGAATTGAGGCTTAAAGCCTGCCTATATTTCATGAGAAAAATTGACCAACAGTCAAAAAACAAAAAGAGAAAAATAATAAGATGCCCCATACAAGAGACAAAGACAATATTTTTATTTTATAGCAAAACAAAAATTTAAAAAACACGTTTTCTTTGTCTCTTATATGGGACATCAAATTATTTTTCTCTTTTCGTTTTTGTTTTACTGTGAGTTAATTTTCTCATGGAATACAGGCTTTACTCAATACAAAATGAACTTTTCCTTTTAGTTTATACACGCAAATCTACTTTGTAATCATAAAAACCATGTTTGATGCATGTTTGATGTTTACGTTCTTACGATTAAAAGAAAGACCAACTACATATACATACCTCCTGTATTATTTGCCTCGCTCATACTTAATCACCCATTTATACTTAAACAAATACAAATTCGATCGAGCATTGTTGGCCTCTTGTCAAATTTTGTATCATTCGCGAATATTGCAGTTTTCTGTCGCGCTTTAATATTACAAGGCTATCTGCCTGTTTTTTGACTAAAAAAACAAATATTACAGACACAAAATTACAGATATATAGACAAATATTACAGATAAATCCTTTACCATACATATTTCTATTCCAGGAATAAGCCACAAAAAATTATTTTATATAAAATGTTATGTAAAAGGTGCATATCGTTATTTTTACCATTTGATCCTCCGTCTAGACTAGACTCTACCAAACGATACAAATTGCGAAATAAAAAAACAATTTGTTGTCAAAAAAATATTTCCGAAATACATATTTAGTATTACATATAATAAAATATCAAAGATTATTGGTTGTTTGGTTGTTGTTTTAGAAACTTTAATATTTTTGCGACGATATGCGAGAAATCAATTGTTGCAATGCTTTTAAAGCATCAATTTCATACAAGAAAGCTACACACTCGCTTTGTTTCTTATTCGATCAAATTTAATTTTTTATCGAATTTCTTATAAAGAATTTCAAATTACATCTTTACACTATGCACAAGGAATATATACGAATAATAAAAGTTTTCATCTTGTTATCATCATCTTGTACGATTTTATGTTACCTTTGTGTTATCATATATGAGTACGTCATTCATGTTTATTTTAACAAATGTAGGATGAATGTTTTACACCTTGTTATCACATTATATACATATAATAAAAAACCTTCGATCCAAGCAAAAATAAATAGAAAGCAGTTAAAGTTAATAACTCAATCTGTCTTTTGAAAGAAAAGTTAAAACTTATCTTTTTGATCAACCTTATCAAATAATTTCATTTTGGTTATAAATCTCGTCGTCTATCGTATATAAAGTCTACAAATTTTATGTTTTGGCAGCCACGTCGAACTATAACAACAAATATTGTAAAATCAACAATTTTCCATAGAAAATCATGTTTTTCCAAACTGATTCTGTGTGCACCAAACATTTTTTTTTTTTTGTACAGAAATTAAAATTCTAATCAGAAACATGAAGATGGGTATCTGTTTTTTTTTGTGTACATAATATCATGAATTGACAATTTGTTTATTTTAAAGTTAGGTTCTATGAAGATATCGTATCAAATCATCTCAAATTGGTTTTACATCTTAAAAAGGAGATATTTTTTCAAAATTCATTCTCATCAGGTGTCTTGCGAAATCATATCGAATAACATGTATGTATAGTATGTCTGGTCTTGTTTCAATTTGTTTTAAAAAATTCATTACATTTGGGGTAGCGTAAATTGATATGGGAATGTGTATGACATTAATATTGTGATTATGGTTTTGTGATATTTTATGGGATGGTAAAATGGAAAACTTTAAACTATTGATGTTGTTTTTTTAGTGCAAATGTTCGAGTTTTTGAAATTACCATTAAAAATAATTGGTTTATTTAATCATACATGAGATGTATGTGTGTATATGTATATAAGTAGCATCTGGTAACATGTTACATTCATTTAATATTTATGCTTTTATGAGTATGTTGCTTTTGTATTAAGAACGTAAGTGAAAAATTTGTGTTTAACACATTTTTAATTTGTTTTTATTATTAAAGTTTTAACTCAATTTTGATTACCAGTATGCAGCACAATGTTACAATTAGGAAAACACCTACCAGGACGTTTGAACATAAAATATGAATTAAATTTGAAATTAATTTTAAATTACACACCCATCTGTCATTTTTTGCATAAAAAGATACATTTTTTACCACATCGGTTAAAAACCCGGTTGTATTTTCACAATTATCGGATGTATAAACTTGCAACCAACTTGTTACTTTGAGCAAAATTTTCATTTCCGTTCCAATTCCTTTCCTAGTTACCAAAGTACGGCGCCTTTTATGTTTCAGACATAACAATTAAAGCGATATGTATATTATTTAGTACTTAAATAGTGTCAAGGGGTCGAGTCCATAATATTTCGTATGCCTTATTACAGCTTAGCGATATTTTTTTCATGTTCATATAAAAGCTCTTTTGTCATAGTTGCATCTATTGTTGCCTCCAACAGTCCATTTGATTTTAGTAACACGCATATCAGAACATTATTTCTGCCGTGGCTGAACTGATACTCTTTACATACATAAGAAGTAAAGTCATTAACACAATTATAAAATTAAAAAAATTCTCAGAAAGAGGTTCATGTGAAGGATTTAAGCTTTTCCAAATTATGAAGTTTAAAATGAAATTTGTTTATTTGTATCCAATTGTATCCGCCAATAAAAAAATGTATCCATTTCGAAGAGTTATAAAATGTTGTATGGAAATGGTTACAGTTGTATCCAAGTGGTAACACTGGTAACGCGTGTTTTGGATCTCTCGTGTTTACTTTATCTTGTATTATTGTATCATGGAGTAAACTATGGACTATCTCATTTATGCAATTCCTATTAGAATTTGATATAGTGATGAACATTATTTCTGCCATGACAGTATCGCGATAGTAATATGAAATTTATGAATATTCTGTATTAATTTTAATAATTTTATAATTAAATTAAATGTGATTTAATTTAATTATAAAATGATAGATAAATCGATTTTAAATCGAATTCGCCGGGTTGTATTTGGAAATTGCCCATATGATTGGATTTCGAATCGGAAGTTTTCTACAATACTGTTTATATATTTCTAATGGAAATTGAGATATAACTTTAGATGAACTGGTGAATTGGATTATGACTTAGTTATTTAACACGAGCTGAACCAGAACTAAATTTCCGGAAGTAGGAACCGAACGAACCTAAATTAACAGGCGATTGCGGAATTGAGGATACCTAACTGATTTGTTTTACTGAGACATTAATTTATTCTTTGTTTCAGAGTCTAAATTTGAATTTAAATAACTTCTAATTCGGTTTATTGGGGGTTGCTTGGAAACAACTGATTGATTTGATTTCAATTTTCAGAGAGGATGAATTGGGGATGGATCTGAATTAAATTTGTTAACCTATGTATTACCATATACCATCCTATCTAAGTTTGAATTTTAAGTTAATATTTCTTGAGTGCGGTTATGGGGGGTTGGAGCGAGGAATAATCTCGATTTCGATTTTCAGGAAGTATCACAAAACCTGTCTCAACTTTCTAGAATCCTCAGGCACGAATGAGTAGAGTGAAAAAATTGTGTGCGGGGATGTTTTTTATCGTACACAGTGTTTGTGTTTATTGTGTTGGTTAAGCTGCCGTGGAGTGATCTCGATTTGATCCTATTTGCCAGTAGTTGTGATGGTCCACATAAAAATCTAATTTGATTATTTTGATTACTCCCTTAGAAATAACTGAATAATTGATTAATTGATTTTAATTTTCAGTCATATTAATGAACATGATGATGAATTTAAGTAATTATTTAAACTCTAGCAATTTTAACAGTTTTAATTGTTATTGACTAGGAGATGGTGACAGGTGACGTTTTCCCATTTTGTACCGCATGCCTTTTAAAGAGTTGATAATACCCTAAGATATGAAAGATAGAAGGGTTCTTGGCCTCTGCTCCCTTTCCGGCCATAAGGAAAATCACTTTTCTTTTTGTGAAGAATTTTAGTATTTTCCGTGATATTATACTGCATTACTGCCTGACCTTATAACATAAGGAAGTACAAACAAATTGAAGCTCTAATAATTGAAGGCATGCAATCCGCAGCGGCCAAAAGGGCTCAAAGGGTTACGTAAAAATGAGAAGAATTACAGGGATTTCCGTGTTTTCAAATTGCATGCCGATGTAAAGAATCAAAGTTTTAATCACAAAATCATCAAGTAATTTATAAAAATGTCTATCGTCCTAAGCATGAACTAAACTAATAACTATTGGCCGCCAAGGTATCTCTAACCGGGTCGATCTCAATAATATTCTAACCATCCTATCCAATCGTTTCAAGTTAATGTAAAAAAGGGTGTATGGTGGGCTCGGTATCATATTCAATTGCCCGGGAGATCCTGCTTAATGCTTGGCGTACACTCAAAATCAATCAATCGATCCAGTTTAATTTCTTCTTTCAGGTGCTAAACATATTGCTTCCCTTGGATATGTTCATTTTTATGTGCATTAGCATCCTCGTTCCGAGAAATCGGAAGAATACACAGTTTGTAGGTTCATTTCATTTATCCAATTCTAGATTTTAATGTGACGACTTTATTGTAATGACCACAATATCATTAACTTCTATTGGAGCTTGTTTGTCTCTCCATTTCGATCTGGGATACAATGATGTCAAATATTCAATGTGCTATCGTTGCCAAAATTGTGGAGTCAATTGTTGAACTATACACCTTGTTAAGTAGGATTAATTGACATCAGTAATACCGACTTCTGGAATCTTGCATGCATCTCGAATTCAAGATGCTTTTGATCTCGTTGAGACTGTTGTCACCAGAATGTGGCGAATTGGGGGAATAAATTGCCATTAGATGTACCGATTAAACCGAGATGAATTTAGAATCTATAATTAATTTATTAAATTTAACCTGAAATTGGTTATTTGCTCCAACGAAATTAATACCATTGTTACTATATATTTCCTCTTCTGGCAACAAATCTTTTCAGTGCGACCAAAAAGGTTTCGCTTGTCATACCACATACCAACTCTATATGAATAGCCTTAGTAGGCAAATAAACAAGCATTATATATTTGTTGGCCCCGCCTTTTTTGTAGATAAATTAGTATTGTGCCTGCATAATCAACCCGGTGGCTTTGGAAGGTTTCCCATCAATTGGAATTTCACTTGTGCTTGGAACTTGGAATTTTGCCCACCTAGAATCCAATAAAAAAATGATGCTCCCGAATTTGTTAGGCATCCACCAACGCGAATACGGCCATCTGTATTCAAGAAAAGATTTAATGGTTTAAGGCTGCTTGTTTTATTAACCTATTTGTTGACTTTAAAGTGCTTTATCTTGTTACCTAGAGTTTCATCAGCTCTTCCCTGATCAAATGGGTAACACTGATTCTTAAACATTTTTCATGTTTTAAGATCGAACAGTAACGTAACACAAACGCTAACATCTTTTGGAGTTGGGTCAATGATGAATACCTTGACAATAACTCATCAGTCCATGTTAAAAAATAAACCTTTTATTTATTTATTTTGTTGTAAAGGCCAACATTCGACAGATTTGGGAAGTCCGTCAGGTGCATCCCAAATCAGAAAATGTAACTTGATATGTCGAGGGGATAATACCCATTACAATTAAATCATCAATCGTTTCACTGTCCAACACGTTTCTTGAGTTAGACATCCGTTTTTTGAGTTAGACATCTGAGGTGGAATCCATATTGTGATAGCAACATGCAGATAGTATCATTTAGTTGTTTGACCTCATGCTCGGTGTTAGAACCAGTCATTAATTTTAAATAAGACCGTAATAAATGCCAATAAAGGTTTTAGGAGCTAGAACCAGTTCTCAAATCCAAGCATCCTGTAAACTTTGTTGATTATTTGATTTATTTGAATTTTAAATAAGAAATTTCAGTCCATTATAAATTCGAAATTCCTAATTAATGAACCAATTGTGAGGATATAATCCTGAATTTTATAAGAATAATCATTTAACTCCTCTTAACATTAAATTCGTTGTACACAACATTTGTAATGTTCCATATTATTGTTACGACACCAACAATAACTCACTGTTGATGCCAACAACAATATCATTAACGAAGTATAAAAACAGTAAAGCCCCAAGAATTGAACCCTGAAGTAGACCAGATGATGGAATAAACATTTCTGATTTATAATCAAGAATTTGCACATAGTGGGTGGGACCTGGCACTTAGATAGGAATTGAAACAATGAACAATGTTTTGATCCAATCCAAACGAAGAAAGTTTTGATAGCAAGATTCTGGGATCATCTTTATCGAAAGCTTTCGTAAAACCCGTATAAACTACATCGACACTATGTCAAATACCGTCATACACTATGTCATATGTCATCGACACTATGTCATATATACCCACTATATCAGTAAACCTAAATAAAAATTAAATTTACCGGTTTATTTTGAAAAACTGATTTAAATATAAGTAAAATGCAAACGCCAACTTAGTTTTGCCAATTATTTTTGCAAATAGTGATGGTGTTTTTTTTGGTGGGGCTTTCCTTATTTTGGAAATTCTCACTTCCCGATGCGTGATGTTTGAAACTTAATTGGTGATTCAGTGTTATGAAGCAGTAAGGTTATTCGAGAATTTTAGAGCCTATTCGAAGAATACGATTGTTCTATATTTAAAAAATTATCCGATAAGATTCGAGGATTCTATTCTTATTGCGCCTTAACTTGCTTAGTAGTATTAGCATAGACATTCATACTAGATTTCTCATTTAATAGTAACTAAAGGAAAAAAACAAAAACTTCTGATAATTCCAATGTATCGTTGTGTTGTGTATTTTATAAGGCAATGATTTTAGAATGCGTTGCAAATATAATACGTATGTATATGCAATACACCGATAATATTTGAATGGAAAATTTTTGTTTTTATTTTCTGTTTTTAGTCAAATGAGAGATCTATTATGATTGTCTATGGTATTAGTAACATTAAGTTACTTGACAATTAAATTGTTCGAAATTAATCGACATTCACATAATATAGAGATTTTTCGAATTTTTCTGGGGTAATCGAAATGCTTCCGCGGTTTATTCTATAGATTTCTTAAATTTTTTGACATTTCTAGGACTAATAATGTGCTTTGACTTTCGTGTCAGCCAAACGTTAAAAAATATTTTTAGTTTGAATTTTTCAAAATTTTGATTTTTAATTTGTATACCTGTAGAAACCCGTGATGCGAGGGGTATAAAATAAATTCAAGCAAGTACCAAACTAAGTGTCGTTAATCATTCATTGGTCACAACTTTGGATTGAAGTAGAGTCAACCGGTCAAGATGCTTCAATTACGCAGTTGAAGTTGCCTTCAATAATATGAAATACGGAGTACTTATTAAAATATAAGCAGAACAGCAAATTGCCTACACCATTCGGAATGGCAACATCTTAGATGTAATCTTGACTGAACCTATGTATTTTTGTTAACAAAATTAAGTTGTCTATCTCTTGAGTTTACACACTATTATAAATGAGCTTCCACGCTCAAAATAGCATGTTTATGATGAAGTGACAATTCTAAATTCAAGTTACTTAATAAATAAATAAAATAAATAAATAAATAATCGAGATTTTTAAAGATTTTCGAATTTATTCGAATTTTGTAATTTTGCAATGTTCTGCGCTTAGCTTTGTGTTGTAAGAACTTGCAGAGTTACAAACCTAAATCTAAATGGTGATATTTAAAAGATTTTTTAAGGTTACGCCAAAATTTCGATATTTCTCCGAT
Source organism: Tipula helvola (assembly GCA_963556165.1). Taxonomy (NCBI): domain Eukaryota; kingdom Metazoa; phylum Arthropoda; class Insecta; order Diptera; family Tipulidae; genus Tipula; species Tipula helvola. The sequence continues at coordinate 340,880,441 of OY744482.1, read as the reverse complement.
TTCCAGAAAGTTATTCGAAATTATTCAAGATTGTCCAGGTGAGAACTTTCAAGAATATTCAAGATACATTAAAAATTCGACATTTTTGAGATTATTTCGGAATTTTTGATATTTGCCAAATTAGATTAGACATTTGTGATGCTTTATCGATATATTTAGAAATCGTCATAGGATAGAGTTGCAAGATGTTTCGTTTTATTTGAGGCCATTCAAATGAATCATGTTCCCGCATATGTCCACAAAATTAAATCTGAGTAAAGTAATTCGTTTTCTTACACATGGAACGCTCGAAAATGGAAACCAATTTTGGATAAAGAATATTCACATTGAGAACAAATATTCTGAATTTTTTCAAAAAAATACCCTTTGCACTATTAAATTTCTAAGTAAAACGATTTAAGTTGAAAAGCTTCGATAAGTGAAAGCTCTTAAAACATTTTATCGAAAGACAGAATTTATGGAAAGGTACAAAAATTACCGAGAAAGTATAAATAAATTATCAAGCTTAAAGCTCATTGAAAACAAAAGCTCTAAATTAATTCCAAAATACACCTTACTTTATAATATCCAATTTAAAAGTCAAATGGTTTGGTTTGAAAAGCTCTTAAAACTAAAGGCTTTTAATAATTTACATTAAGCACAAATATACTAAATCCTACTAAAACGGGTTGTTTAAAAACATTCAGTAAGTAAAAGCTCTTAAAACTAAAGCTCTTAACAATTTTTCACAGACATAATTTATGCTCATAAAATATTTTATTAAAAACCAGAAAATATTAAAAAGCTCAAAAATGTTAAGTTCAAACCCTAAAAGGAAGAATTAATTTTCAAGCTTAAAGCCTATTAAAAACAAATATTCTAAATTTATTCCAAAATTCCACCTTCTTTTAAACTATCGAATTCCAGAATAAAAAGTAAATGATTTGGGTTAAAAAGCTACGATGTGTGAAAGCTCCTATAACTAAAAGTTCGTCATTTTTTGCAAATACAAAATAAAACGTTTTAACAAAATCCTCAAGTTATGAAAAGGCTCAAAAATGTTAAGTTCAAACCCAAAAAGTATAAATGAACTATCAATTTTAAAGCTCATTGGAAACATACATTCTAAATATATCCCAAAATGCCGTTACAAAGGGTAACGAAATTTCGAACTAAATTGTTTTAAGATTATTTCGAAATTTATGATGCTTCATCGATATATTTAGAAATCGTCAGAGCTTTGAGTTGCAAGATGTTTCGTGTCATCTACTCTCGAAATCAGATACTTTTAATTAATGCAAGACTAGACAATAGGAAGAAATAAGTTTTTCACTGAAAGCTTTACTTATTTATAGGTACAATAAGCATTTTTAGGGGCTCAACAAAATTTTTTGGGGGGGGGGGCCCGAAATTTGTAGTTACTCCAATGACTGAATGCTTGTTTCTATAGAATATAGATAACTATTGAAACATGATTTAATTTACTTTTTCACAACTGAACGTAATGTTTTAAATTATTTTAGATACTCTGAATCATTAAAGTTTTTTGATTTGACATTTTGTATAATTCATTAAAAATATGTCCAACAGAAATATTAATATCGGACAAGTTCAGCAGGTTTGACTCATCAGTTGCACGAATAACTGAGTTTATGTGCTCATAATCTCCTTTAACACGTTTAAAAATTAAGAGAGCGTAAAATACAACTGTTCGCACATATGTTTCAAATTCTTAAAGCATAAGAGTTTCCGCATAGTTACCAAAGAAATTATAATTTTACGTTCGGTATTTTTACGGTATATCAAAACTAAGTGATTTAAATTCTAGAATATTGGGCATTTTCAAAATTAGTGCCAAAACCATTTATTACAAACAAAATATCTTGTCCACTACAAAAATGTTTCAGGTTCTCGATTAATTATTGAAAATGATCGACTTTTTGTTTAATAGCATTGGGAAAACTAGATCTTAGACACAAAAGGTTTGAAATTTATAATCCGTTTCGTATTTCTAATATCCGCGTATAATTTTGCTCTTTTCTTTAATTTTATACAATTTTAAATTTTCCTCCGCCGTTAACAACAATAGCAGAATATTTATTTATAATTTTTATTTATATTACATCAACAAGAAATCCTTTTTATGTACATATAACAATGAAATGCAATAAGGATTTAAAATTCACAAAAAAAAAATTCACTTTCATATATTCCGCCAAAAATGGTTAATGTGTGTTTTCCCATTCATTTCGTTTTTCCGCTTAATTCAAAATATTCTGTATACCTTTATTCTCTATACATGTACATATATACCTCCTTACAGGATTTTAAAATCAAAAAGAAAATTCTAACATCATTGATGATGATAACAATAGAAAATTGGTTGTGGGTTAATATTTTCCAATGGATTGGGTTTAGGAGATTCAATTTTTAAAATCGAAAACACAACATTCTTGATTCACCCCTCTCTATGCACATAAACTGTTTGCTATGTGTATACTCGAGAATGCGGTGTATGTGTTTTGCCTAAATAATTCAATAATAATTGTATATTTTTCCAAAAAATAATGGAAAATTTTTAAATAAATTCAATTAATCGAAAATTCAATTATCTAATATTTGATTTTTGGAAAATATAGAAAATGTAAACAATATCGGTTTTATGTATTATGTACAGTCTATACAGTTTACACAGATTGTTTTAGGCATATGTTTATCGGAAAGATACATTAAACATTGATTTATACAGTAATTACGTTATTGTTTAAATAAATTGAAATAGAAATAAACATTTCATTTAAATTATCGGATCGATAGCCCGAGCCTTCTAATTTACCATCGAATGAATATTATTTCACCCCTCGTAATGTTCAATAAGATATTCGTTTCGTTGTCATTTAATTAACTTTCATTTTTTTACACATTAATAAACAGACTAAAAAGTTTTTTGGCTTTGCTCTAATCGGCGTTCAAGTAAAATAAAGGCAATGTAAAAAGATTTTGCGATTATGATTAAGACGTAATCAAACAATAGATAGCAATTCGAGCTATGTAAGTTAAAAAAGTCAAATCTAGTTAGGCCTAATTTTTAAATGTGAGCACCTTGGTTTCTTCAAGATTTTGCTATTGGTATGTGCATATAGTAAAGCAAATCGCTATGACATTAGCCACCATTAATTGTTTTGCCTGTATCGCAACTACACAACTGAACCGGATTAGTAACTGTTGAGATTAATCTCCATATTTGTTTTTTATTTCAACCGAAATCATGCATTCAAAGATTTCTTGGTGTACGGATTTTATGGGCTGTGACAGCATTTACGCATTTTTCATGAAAGGTAACTTTTTTCCAAACTTCAAACGAGGTGGCAATTTGAAAGGTTTGTTCTATTGGTAATAAAAACACATTGCTCTGGAGATCGTTAGTTTAGATAGTGAACACAATGAAAAGGGCTTGATGTTGGCCTTACTGTTTAATGCTTAAAAATCAAATATCAAAGGATTGATTTTGGACAGCCTTTGCCGCCATACAAACATATATGGCGATATAACTCCCTAGATGAATTTGGCGCTGCTCCCTCTTTTTGACGCTAGCTCTATGATGTAAATGGTCTCGCTGCTTTCAGTCTCACTATCGGTAGATCTGCCATCAGCTGCTTGGAAGCTCTGGCATTGCGCTTGCAACACACGACGCATTTTTTAACAATATTTCGTATGATGCTCCTTCCTCTAACTATCCAGAATTGCTGCCTGGTTAGGTGGGCCCGGATGCACGTTTTGCTTGTGCATGTATTCTACAACAAGACTAAGTACATGCCCCTTTGGTATAATTATTGGATGCTTATAATTATATGGATAATTTGAATGTCTCAGTCTACCGCCAACCTTTAAAATTCCATTTGCATCGATAAACGGTACCAATGAGATAATATCACTGCTTTTGCCAATTTCAAATTTCCAACGAAGGTAACTGATTTCGCTTGCACATGATTCTTATTGCATGTATTTGATGGCAGCATTTTTGGCATTTTGAAGCTCCTCGACTGCTAGGAAAGTTAAATTTCTCTCACTCTTGGACAATCGCGCATTTTCCAAAAATCTCAAAACGTAAGACCACCCGAGAAACCGTGTATCTTAATTTGCCCGTTTTGTGGAATTACTTGTTTAATTTAGGTTTTCTAGTAGCTTTAACTCATCTCAGATTTTTTTGTAAATTTTTGAGATTTCGCCTGGTACTTCATCATCCCAGCTGGGAAAGCTCTTAAGTATTCATATATGATTCGACGCTTCGTGTTTTTTATGTCATCATGAAGTCTAAATGAAAATGCGTTCTCAGCGGCATTCCATTAAAGTCGTAATATTTTTGCTTCGGTTGAGTTCTAAAATTTTGAAATCTGATCTATATCTTCAATCGCCATAATATCAGATACATTTGACTTCCACTTTCTTATATGAAATCCTCCGGTTTGCAATACATGAATAATTTCTTTTTGCAGATGCCAAACGTTTTCCACCGTATCTGCTCCTGAGACAAAATCATCATGCATTGAAAATGCGTATCTGGCTCAGAAACTGCAACTTGGTTGTACATTTTCTCGATATCGCCGATCAATGCTGCCTTGTAGTATCTAAATTTCATTAAAATTAACTATAAGAAGGTTGATTTGTTGGCTTCACCATCATGGTTTCATTGTCAGAAACTCCAGTTGACGTTTTCGCAGATCCGTCAAACACCACTCATATCTTGGTGATGTCACTTGGTGGAACACATAATAGTTATTTATGGTACTAGTGAGCAAAACGAGGTATTATCCACAAGGGATAAATTAAACACATAACACGAATTGGCTAGCTTCACACCTCCATCATGTTCTCAAGCTTTTTACTAAATTCTACTTTCATTGCCACCTTAACATCGTCTGTACTGATTCCCTACAAAATAAAATAACAAAATCACAACAAATAAATCGAGTTTGAAATAATAACATTTTATTATGCAAATGAGAGTAAATTTTATACCTTTATTTCCTCATTCCTACATAAATTTGAAATTTTACATTAAATTACCGTTATTATCCCACTTCTATTAAATATTTTGTTAATATTGTTATTTTATGAATATATCGCATCGTCATCAGAAGGTTAAATAAAGCAGCAATAGGTCTAATTCATACCATATGTACTCGATTATACATAAATACTAAATCTTCTCCATAGGAATAATTATGTTGCAACATTAACAAAAGAAAAATTGTAGTTTAAAAAACTATTAATCACTCCCCAATCTGTAAAACGAGATATGGAAAATTGATTTGGATTTTTGTTTTGTTTAGAATTTAAACCCCATATTGAATATCATTGTAATCGTCCTGAAATATTTATACCGGAGACATGCGACAAAGAAAAAAGAAAGGTTAAAGATTGAATGCCACATGCAAAGTGTATGTATACGTACAACGTCAGTCCCTTCGTAATATTTATAACTAGATTTTCAGCATAATTCGTGATAAATTGATTTCTGATGACATTGCAAAAATATAATTTGTTATATAAGGTACAACATGATTTTTTAAACTATGACTTGTTATAGAGTCAAGTGAACCTTTGTTGTTTTGACACATTTGTTCTGGGTGGATGAGACAACTAAAATAAGATAATTTTAAAGGGGTCGTCGCACAAGAAGCTTTGTGAATAATTATTTTTATGTTCAAGGGCCACAAAATCTACCAGATTGGAAGGAGTGTAACGGCAATCACAATAATTATTCCATCTTGCTGTATGCTGTCCTGATGCTCTGTTTATTTTCAAAATTTCACCTTCATCTACGCATTTAAATTTGATAGGCATGCTCTAATAGCAGATAAAATTAATAGGTTACCGTGTAGTATGAACTAAATTTGTAAATTTATTGTACTTTGATTGTCCAATTTTAAAGTTAATGGTTTTCTACACAAGTTGAGTTCCTCATACAGTCTTCCTATTATTATTAGTTGTTTAACCGCTTCAGATGCAGCGATATATTCAGCTTCTGATGTTGACAAAGCTGTGACTGACTGTCATCTTGTGTGCCAATCTACTGCTGTTCCATTCACCACCATTAAATAACCTGAAGTTGATTTCCTTGTTTTTTTATCGCCCGCGAAATCTGTATCACTGTAACATTTGACACTTCCTCCCTCCGAATCTGACTTAAATCTTAAACCAAACTCTTTCGTTCCATTTAAATACCGGAAAACTCTCTTTATTGCTTCCCAGTTAATTAATTTAGGAGATTCCATATAACGACTTAACTTGTTTACTGCATATGTTATATCTGGTCTGCAAACAGATGACAGAAACAATAAACTCCCAATTGCCTCACGATATGGACCAGTAAATGGTACACTCTCCTCATCGTCCATATCTTTCGTCGGTCCAGGTGTACACACTGATTTACTTTCACTCATATTAAACCTTTCCAACATCTTGATAATGTAATTTTCTTGTTTAACAAAAATATCACCAGATGGTTCTTTTGTAATTTCCATTCCCAAAAATTGATTTAGATTATCTCTTTTAATATCAAAATTATTTTCCAGATGCTTCAATAATTTATCAATTTCAGTGACACTTGATGATACAATTAAACCATCATCCACATATATTATCAAAAGTATAGTTTCTCTACGCCACTTCCTATAAAGATACAAGGATGATTGTTTTCAACTAAATCTCTTTAAAACTTCAATGAATTTGAAATTCCAGTTCCTTGGAGCTTGTTTCAATCCATATAAGCACTTGGTTAAATAACAAGCTCTTTCCGTACCATCTTCAAATCCCATTGGTTGCTTCATATATATTTCTTCTTCTAAACTGCCATTGAGAAAAGCAGTTTTTATGTCAAATTGGGATAAATGAAGTTTCAGGGTAGCAGCGACACTCAGAAGTAATCTTATACTTTTATATTGTGCCACTGGACTAAATGTTTCCAAATAATCCCTTCCATACTTCTGACTGCACCCTTTTGCAACCAGTCGTGCCTTATATTGGTTATTTGACTTTACACGAAAAATCCATTTGTTTCCAAGTGCTTGTTTCCCTTTTGGTAAATACGTCAATTTCCATGTGTTGTTAATGTTTAGAGCATTCATCTCTTCATCCATTGCCTGTTTCCAATTATTATCTTTGACGGCTTCTGAATATTCAATTTCCGAGCATGCAATCAAACTGATATAATCATGATATTTATTTGGTGGCTTCAACTGACTTCTGTCTCGCAACACTCGACCTTCTTCCTCTGCATGTTGATTTTCAATAATTTCATTTTCTTCCGTTGCAGTATTATTATCTTCATTACCATCTTCAATTTTGAATGAATCTTTTGTTTCCTCTTTTTGTATTGAATCTGTACTTTTTTCAACACTAAAACTTTGCGATTGACTGACTACTCGTTTCTTTAAATATAACATCTCGGCAAACATCAATTTTATTTTCTCCAGGGACGTATACTCGATATCCTTTCGTCTCCTCCGAATATCCAACAAATATTCCATTTTTGCTTTTGTAATCCCATTTTTGACGTTTTTCCTTTGGTATATGAACATATACCTCATTTCCAAAGATTTCAAAATTGTCAATACATGGTTTCTTATACATCAATTCAAATGGCGTTTTCCCGCTTATTGTGCTTTTTCCTGTTCTATTCAGCACATATGCTATAGTATTTATAGCCTCTGCCCAAAACTGATGCCCCAAATTTTTCGTATGAAGTATTGTCCGTGCTGCTTCTACTAGTGTGCGCATTTCTCTTTCTGCAGCTCCACTTTGTTCAGGTGTGTATGCTACAGTAAACTGGTGCTTAATCCCATACCCCTTTAATAAGGTTTCGATGTTTTTGTTTTTAAATTCAAGGCCATTGTCTGACCGTATTATTTTTATTGTCTCCCCAGTTTCCACCTTAAATTTCGGTATATACTCTCTCAATTTTTCATATACTTCGGATTTATATTTTAGAAAATATACTGTTTTATGACGAGTAAAATCATCCTTTAATAACAGAAAGTACTTTGAACCACCAATCGATAATTTCTCCATAGGTCCACATACATCTACATGTATTATCTCACCAGGTTTTGATCATACAGTATAGTTGATGATTTAAATGTTTGTCTACATTGTTTACCGTAGATACAGGATTCACATTGAAAGTTTTGTTCACCCTGTAATTTCAGTCCATTATTTTCCAGAATACTTTTGCAATATTGTATATTTTGATGTACTAACAGTTGATGCCATTGTTCCAATGATTTTTCCGATTTCTTTTGAGTATAATGTGCGGCTTCCAGCTTTCGTAATTTTATTTTCAACTTGAACAAATTTCCAACTCTAATGCAGGATACTATCGTATTATTATTCATTTTGATTTCACATCCATTTTGTTTTGTTGTAATTACATAACCTTTATCCACCGCATTACTCGCTGAATATAAATTACACATCAATTTTGGAACATGAAATACTTCATGAATATTTCCATTTACCCATTCATTATCTTTTAAAATTTGTACTGGAATCACTCCTATTCCAATCGCCTCGAGTTTTGTTCCATCACCGATTGTTATGTATTTTGGATTTTTAAACTTCTCATAATCAGCAAACCAATCATTATTTGATGTCATGTGATGACTTGCACCCGAATCCAAAAACCATTCAAACTTCATATCTCTTTCCACATCTGATATTAATGCATAGTCATCTGTTTTGATTTTACTCGTGCTGCTTTTATCTTTTTTAAACCAGCAGTCCCGTGCCCAATGACCCTTCTTTTTACAATAGTGGCAAATATCGTTTTGTTTAAAATTCGTTTTGCTACGGTCATTTTTACTCTGAATTCTGCTACTCTAAATTCTGTTACTCTTTCTAGCCGTTAATGCACCATCCAGCATAATGCTAACTTGAAATTTCCACGCTTGGTAATTTGTTCCATTTCCATCCAGATTAACCAATCTTCTGTATTCTGTCTCCATTATTAACTCGGGGCGGCATACGACTTTCGTAGAATATTTTCCAGCCAGCTCTGGAAAAATGTAATCGGAAAAATTGGATCAGTCTTCTTCATCTGATCTACCTGATAGTAGTAATCATGTTTTTTGATCATTGAATAGAACCCATTGTCATTGCAATAAATGGGGCAGTTCTTCGTGGCCAGATATGTTTCAAGATCTTCATCCCTAAAGCAGTATGGACATTTAACCTCAACTAGAATTATTCCGCAACAGGCGCAGCTCCAAATGCCATCCGGAGACGCAGCATAATAGGTTTTTTCTTTCCATATTATTAATCCAATGGGTAATATCTGCAGATTGTCGTGATTTTTGCTATTGTACTTTAATAAGAGTTAAGTGCTTCTTTCTCGAGCGTGCATCCATACGATATCGCAATTGTACTAAAAAAATCAGCCGGATAACAAATTTGTTTAGTACCCCCAATGGAAAACCATTTTTCAATTTTGTAGGGCATACTCTTTTAAAAATTGAAATTTGGCTGTAATACGCCCAAGCCTCACTTTAAGCCAGTATTCAGATTTGACTTGGCGTTGTGTCACTTTCTGAATGAACTGGACATTTTCTTTGTTGATTTTGAAATTGACCAAATCACATTTTTTGATTTGATTTATCATTATATTGTACATTGTTATTATCGCACATGTCTAAAAATGTGGAGAATTTAATCAAGCACTACCAAATTTCGTTACAAAAATAAAATAACAAAAACAAGATGTACCTTGTTTATACCTGAAAAGTCGTATAATTTTTATGATATAATCATTAAGTGTCGATTTAGCGTAGTTGGCATTGTATGAACGATGCTAAATCAGAAAATTAATCGATGATTTGTTTTTTACCATCCGTTTTATCCTCTCTTTTTGGTGACTGAATCAGAGACTAAAAAAATTTGTTTTTGTTTTTCTGACATTTCAAATGTGGTGTATCATACAAACGAGACATTTTTATAAATGAACGTAATTATTCAGTCGCAATATAGATCTTGAAGAGTGAACATCTTAATTGAGCTGGTGGTCCCGGGTACTGCGTAATATACGTAAAAGGCCCGTTATATCGTGTACAAAAGCGAGGGTATCACAAATAACAGCTCAATAAAATAGATAGTGGTGCTGGGTACTGCATTTTTAATGTCTAAGGCCCATATATCCGTGCTAGTCGGTGGTATCACAAAGTGCGATTCAGTGAAAGTTATATAATTATTAGGGGCGTCCATTACTTCTTCTAGAAGTTTTGGATTTAACCGATTGAAAGTTACGTATTGGGTCATATACAGCTATTATTGCTAGTAGACCTGAGCAAATGAAATAAAACAACAACAACAACAACAACAACGTAATTATTAAAAATGGACTCAATAAGGAAGAAAATGTCAAATTCGAAAATTGAAATTTTATTTTCCTCTAAATAAAAAAAAAAAAATTTAATAAACATCAACAAAGTAAACGTCATAAAAAAAGTATTGCCAGTCATACAAAAAACTGGTATAAAACTGTAATAAAAGAGAGGATAGATTTTTATTTAGCATCGTTCATACAATCAAAGATGATCTAATAACAAGATTGGAAAACACGAACAATATACATAGTTGGTACACCCACTTTTTGATTATAAATCCAAATTTGGAAAAGACACCTAGCGGACGATATATAATTGCTCTAAACCTCAGAAACAAACCATTATAAATACATTGATACGGTGTCGAATTATCGAACTAATTTTCTTATGTATAGTAATAAAATAATATTTCGGTGAAAATTCTATTTCTTTCATTCTCGAGTAAATACAACAACAAATTAAGTTTTTATTGTTGTTTTACTCGAGAAAGAAAGAATACACAGTTTCAGCGAGATTATTTTAACCATACATGGTATGTATTGATATACATACAATAAAACTAAAAAATTTATTTACGAACGATGCAATGGTGTGACGATGAAAGAAAATGAAACAACTTTGTTTTCTATGGATTTGTTATGAAATGTATGTACATACATAAATTAAAAATTGAAAATACATTTCTTAAGGATAAATACATTTATTGAAATAAGAAGTTCATTTAAACGGGTACAATTATGTCTATGTACATATTGTAAAAATTACGAATGATAATACCTACCTTTTGTTTTTTTTTTTTTTTTTCAAATCATCTACATATAATTTTAAGGTCAACAAAATTTAAAAGGACAAAATAGATGTTGGTTGTGTAGATAAATACGAGTATAAAAAATAATTTTGATGGTTTATTTTTTACTATGAAGAGAAAACACCATAAATCATCCATAACAAAATTTTGTGAATTTTTTTAGTATGTAGATGAAAATGCAGAAAATGCAAAACACAAAACCCATGAAATAATTACATGATCGTAGGAAAATAAATAAAAACAGGAACAAAATTAGTTTAATTTTTCAACAATATATGTATTTCAAATTTACGTATGTACTCGAATATGGAAGAGGAAAAGCCACATGGAAGCATATTTAGGAATTAAAAAATTCATACTTCCATTAGGCGTAAAAACCTCTTCCAAAACGATGACGTATGTTTAAAGGTACCAATAGTGAAATAATTATTTAGTTATAATATGTAATACAAATTGTAATGATTAATGATATTTATACATTCTAAAAGCGAAAAATGTATTTTTCACAAAATTTAATTTTTTTTAGCTTTACTGTTATTTCAGATACATGAAAAATAAAATAATAAATTCAGTAAATTTTTAAAAATTTTTAAACTGTATATACATAATTATAAAATTAAACTATATAATATGCAATAAAGTTTTGTCTTCATTAATCCAAATTAAGCCATAGACACAGTAATTACTCTTTCAAAATTCTCAGTCTTCGGTTGTGTTTGCCAACAGGGACATTTTGATTTGTATTTGAATATCTTTTTTTACTGTTGTTGGTGCGCGCTTCTTCGTTTTAATTTTCTCTAACAGCCATATGCAGTTTTTTTCGAATTAATACAAGAATTAAAAATTTAAGTGCATTTTGCTTGTGCTCCTTACAGGTTCCTGTGAACCATGTGGAATATTTTCCGTCTGCGGTGGTTGCATCTACACATTTATCATAAATGGTTGGTAAAATATCTTTATTATGAACGTGTCGTGCAAAATATTTTGCAAAAATTGTTACGTGAATTAAAGAGATTTTCAAAAAAAGTCTGTTGGGTTTCTTAAATAAATTTCTCCCGAAGAATTTAAATAATTTCTGAATTTTGATAGATATTCGGATGGTAATGATAAATTTTCGTCTTGCTTGACCATACATTCCAAACAACTTTCGCAATTCGATTTTTTCGTTATTTTATAGATTGCATATCTCAAAAAATACCGCAAAGATGCTATTTAATTAAAATCCGAATCGTCAAATTCCACTACGTCATTATTTGGTGTCGATTGTATTTGATTGTTTGAATTTTCATTTTCTTCTATTTGATTTGAAAAATTATATTCATTTGGCTCTAAAATATATGTACAGTTGTCTGGCTCATAATTAAAAGTTGATGCGTAGAAAATTAATTTACTGGATATTATTTTAGCGACAATAAAATTAAAATCATAAACTGAAGGATTAAAATTATATCCACCTTTTGACCGAATTTGCGAAAATAAGTTTTCTTCTGCATCCGTTTGTAATTTCGATGTTAATATGTAAGTTATGTCGGGGTCTTGTTCAAATACTGCACTGGCCAATTGTAAAACAGCTATAATTGTTTGAATAAGACCATCTATGCAAAAAACCTTATTTTTACTTTGAACCTTTAAATTTCTCAAATAGTTGCACATGTCTCTTAAAATGGTATAAGGTGCATTGCCATAAACTAAAGACAGTCCTGCATTTGCTTTGTTCGAGCAGAATTAGCCTTTGCTATTTAAAGCATCGAACAATTTGTTGAAATTTTCTAAAATTATAGCTGTGGCAGAAGCATGTTGTTTGCCTTTTTCTGTTTTAAACTTATTTAAATGATTCAATCTTTTTATACCATTTGTGCAGCTACGGCTCAGAACTTGAGTCACCAAATTTACCCTCATTCTCTCAAATGTATCGGGGTATTATGTCTTGATGTTAATTTGGAGCAAACTCTGGTCATGGATTGACCGTCAATCTGATATAACTCCTTTATTACACTCCATGTAGCCAATTCTTCTGGCGTAATTATATCGTATAATAAAAAAAATTCGGGGTAGGCTGTGTCTTCTACACGGCCGTAGGTGTTTTCCGTAATAACGTTTAAAAGAGGTGCGAGAAATGGCACGATGTATGGGTTTGTTAAAATAAATTTTTTTATTATTAGCATCATGAAATGAGAGTACAGTGATTGTTTGCAAACGATAAAGTACTGGGCGATAGTATGAGAAGTACGATATGAAGCGCAGGGTCTCAGCGGAGATGTGCCTGATGAATGTGAGTTCCAGACAAGTGCTTCCCAAAGTCACCGAGGCTAGTGTGGTGGACACGCAGTCTAGGTCAAATATATATCAGAGTCCACACTATTATGACCTATCAGATCAGGCATTCCCCCTTTATAGTGTTCTCTAGCATTGTAAATTGCCACTTTGTAGATCTAAATTTTAATTAAAATTTATTTGAAAATTAATTATTTTAATTTACAATAAATTATCTGCCACAGTTTCTTTTCTCACAAATTAGCACTAGAATTGCTCCGATCAGATAAGGCATGAGAGGTTCTCTCGCTACGGTGATCTCAAGCATTGTAAATCGCTATTTTGTAGTTTGTAATTTTAATTAAAATTTATGTGGAAATTAATTATTTTAATAAACAATAAGTTATCTGCCACAGTTTCTTTACGCACAAATTGTCACCAAAATTACTCCGGTCAGATAAGTGATTCTCATGGTTGGTTGTAAATCGCTGTTTTGTACTTTGTAAGCTTAATTAAAATTAATGTGGAGATTAATTATTTTAATTTAAAATAAATTATCTACCACAGTATTATTAAGCACAAATTAATAACCGAATTGCTCCGATCTGATGAGGCATTCTCTCGCTATAGTGCCCTCAATCTCTATAAATCCCTATTTTGTAGTTTGAATTTTTAATTAAAATTTATGTGGAGATTAATTAATTTAATTTAAAATTAATTAGCTACCACTGCTTTTTTACGCAAAAATTGACACCATCGGATCTCCGATCGGATGAGCCGTTCTCTTGCTACACTGAATCTGGATGATTAATTAATTTAATTTAAAATAAATTAACCACCACTGGATTTTTACGCAAAAATTGGCACCATCTGATCTCCGATCGGATGGGCCATTCTCTCGCTACACTGGTTCAAGCATTCAAATCAATCGAAATCAGAGGTTCGCGGCGCGGGTTCCTCTGTCGCCGGATGACGTCATTGCAATAATATTATGCGTGACACATAAAGCCGAAGGACCAATCGCAGCAATCATATCTTTAAATTAAAGGTAATGCTTATAGTTGATGTGTAATTGCCCCCGACCAAGGGCTAAATTTCGGGTCAGTTTTCTGAACATGCGGTGTAAAACGTTATCACGTCAAAATGTATTCCGTATAGATTTAAATAAGTGTGGTGTGTCAGACAGGGGGTCGTAATGATATCCCGCATTTCAAAATCCCGCTCAAGAAAAAAATACCGCTTTTTAAAATCCCGCTTTTCAAAATCCCGCTTTCAAAATCCCGATTCTGCAAAAATTAAAATCCCGCTTTTCAGAAAATCCCGGTTTTGATTTTTGTTTTACTTTGGGATCACTACATTTGCCTGAAAAAAACAACGGAAATTTTAAAATCCCGAATAGTTGCAAAGTAAAAATCCAGAAAAATAAAATCCGAAAAAAAAATCTACAAATTACCGGAAAAGCAATCCAGAAAAAAATCCAGAAAAATCTGTGTCTGCAAGGTTGACGAAGTATTTACGAAGCATTAAATCCATAAGTCGCTCGAATACATCCGTCGATACCATACTAACCCAACGAATGAAGCTAACCACAAAATAACTTGAAACATTTGTGGTAGAACTATCAGGAGAAGCGATATGAGCGATACGATTCCTTTGATCTGTGTCTGAAAGGTTGACGATGCAATTTCCATTATCATAAATATTAAGAACTCTACGTAAAACCTCAAATTTGATAGACATTTTATAAATTTTAATTATAATTTGGGCCGCATTTTGATAATTATGTTTCTGGATTTTTATTTTTCTGAATTTTTTTGTTTCAGGATTTTTTTTTTCTGGATTTTTTTTTCGGGATTTTCAATATCTACATATATTATTTTTTTCTAGATAAGGTAGCCAACCCTTTTACTTTATAAAATTTTCCTTCACCAGAAAGTGCGGCTCGAATTAAAAAAAATACGTCTTTCAAATTTCGAAAGCAAGATTTTGAAAAGCGGGAGTTTGAAAAGCGGAATTTTAAAAAGCGCGGGTTTTCAAAATTGGATTTTGATTTCGGGATTTTGAAAAGCGGGCGGTGCCTTAATCACAAGCAACTCCTCTAACTATTATACATACATATGTACCTAGTTTGTGTAATACTTCAATATTTTTTAAAATTAGTTCTTTTAGCTTAGTTCCAAATATAGGACCTTCAGTTGCGACATAGCTTATGACAAATTTATCCGTGCTAAATAAGCCTCTTGACATAAATAAACAAATATATTTTGCAATGTTTGGTTCTTTTTCATCATTACCAAAATTAACTAAACCGACAATTTGATTACTCACTCTATTGTATTTGAGATCAGCCTGAATTTTAATTTCATCGAATAATAGGACATGGTGTTTTAATCTATTAGACATACTCTTAACTTTTATTCCAAATTGTTCTATTGAGGCTGCGGTCGAATTCTCGGGTAAATCATTTACTGCGGTAAATTTAGATTTTTAATGTTCGTTTTCTGGTAAATTACGCATTTTTTTCTATTTTTTACTCGTTAACAATAAAGAATAAAGTATCTAAACGTAAAAGATTTACCTTTTTTTATTTCCTTTACTCTCCAGCAAAAAAAGGTAAATGCATTTACCGAATTTTGCGGATTTACTCGAGAATTCGACCGCAGCCTATGTATGTATTTCTGAAATATTGGTAAGTCGAGTGAGAGTGTGAGACCGATACTCTATGCTTTGCGCCAAACGCCGTTGATTTATAGTATATTTCGAATTTTGCAAGTTTGGGTTTTTGTGTCAGAATCTTTTTAATTTAAAATGCCTCAAAATTTGAAATTTGGTGGACATTGAACCAAGCTAAAAGAACTAATTTTAAACAATATTGAAGTATTACACAAACTATAGGTATAATAGTTAGAGGAGTTGTTTGTGATCAAGGCACCAACAATAGAAGCGTGTACAAATTGCTAGGAGTAAAAAAATAAAATTTTTTTTATTAAGAAATAATTATTTAAGAAATCCAACAGACTTTTTTTGGAAATCTCTGTAATTCACGTAACAATTTTTGCAAAATATTTTGCACGACACGTTCATAATAAAGATATTTTACCAACCATTTATGATAAATGTGTAGATGCAACCACCGCAGACGGAAAATATTCCACATGGTTCACAGGAACCTGTAAGGAGCACAAGCAAAATGCACTTAAATTTTTAATTCTTGTATTAATTCGAAAAAAACTGCATATGGCTGTTAGAGAAAATTAAAACGAAGAAGCGCGCACCAACAACAGTAAAAAAAGATATTCAAATACAAATCAAAATGTCCCTGTTGGCAAACACAACCGAAGACTGAGAATTTTGAAAGAGTAATTACTGTGTCTATGGCTTAATTTGGATTAATGAAGACAAAACTTTATTGCATATTATATAGTTTAATTTTATAATTATGTATATACAGTTTAAAAATTTTTAAAAATTTACTGAATTTATTATTTTATTTTTCATGTATCTGAAATAACAGTAAAGCTAAAAAAAATTAAATTTTGTGAAAAATACATTTTTCGCTTTTAGAATGTATAAATATCATTAATCATTACAATTTGTATTACATATTATAACTAAATAATTATTTCACTATTGGTACCTTTAAACATACGTCATCGTTTTGGAAGAGGTTTTTACGCCTAATGGAAGTATGAATTTTTTAATTCCTAAATATGCTTCCATGTGGCTTTTCCTCTTCCATATTCGAGTACATACGTAAATTTGAAATACATATATTGTTGAAAAATTAAACTAATTTTGTTCCTGTTTTTATTTATTTTCCTACGATCATGTAATTATTTCATGGGTTTTGTGTTTTGCATTTTCTGCATTTTCATCTACATACTAAAAAAATTCACAAAATTTTGTTATGGATGATTTATGGTGTTTTCTCTTCATAGTAAAAAATAAACCATCAAAATTATTTTTTATACTCGTATTTATCTACACAACCAACATCTATTTTGTCCTTTTAAATTTTGTTGACCTTAAAATTATATGTAGATGATTTGAAAAAAAAAAAAAAAAAACAAAAGGTAGGTATTATCATTCGTAATTTTTACAATATGTACATAGACATAATTGTACCCGTTTAAATGAACTTCTTATTTCAATAAATGTATTTATCCTTAAGAAATGTATTTTCAATTTTTAATTTATGTATGTACATACATTTCATAACAAATCCATAGAAAACAAAGTTGTTTCATTTTCTTTCATCGTCACACCATTGCATCGTTCGTAAATAAATTTTTTAGTTTTATTGTATGTATATCAATACATACCATATGTATGGTTAAAATAATCTCGCTGAAACTGTGTATTCTTTCTTTCTCGAGTAAAACAACAATAAAAACTTAATTTGTTGTTGTATTTACTCGAGAATGAAAGAAATAGAATTTTCACCGAAATATTATTTTATTACTATACATAAGAAAATTAGTTCGATAATTCGACACCGTATCAATGTATTTATAATGGTTTGTTTCTGAGGTTTAGAGCAATTATATATCGTCCGCTAGGTGTCTTTTCCAAATTTGGATTTATAATCAAAAAGTGGGTGTACCAACTATATTGTTCGTGTTTTCCAATCTTGTTATTAGATCATCTTTGATACAATCGACGAAAAATAAAATCCTTGAGTAGTGATTAATCATTACTCTCGGATTTTTTTTCATTTAGCGGTGTTCATACAATCGGCCCTAAATGAAAAATGTTCTCTTGTAAATACCACAAATTAATTTTAAAATAATTAAAACCAGTTCACATACATAAAAAATCACAAAAATCATATTACACAGAAAAACTGCATTGGCCTACCGATATTTAAACAATTGTTTTTATCTGTCAATTTTTTTTTGGCGTAAAAGGTCTAGTGTAAACGTGAAAACTTGTAAAAAGCAAAGGTTACTTTCATCGGTTTGCAATTTTCGGTTTGATTATTAGTGTTTTGCTTTGGTAAAAAAGGATTAGATTTAGGTTTGGATTTAAAATTTCAGAAAGCAACCAGCAAAGATTTATTTTTAAATTTAATTTTTGTTTGATGTGTTTCATATGAAGCAAATTCTAGTGATAGGTATTGAAACTAAAAATCGGATTTGATTTAAGTAAATTCAAAAAATAATTAGATTTAGCTGAATCTTTATTGGATTTATTTAATGCAATTGTTGTTGTATTTTTTTGTAAATTTACCAAAGCAATACACTTTATGTACTACTAGAATATTAACGAAAAATTGCAAACTCATAAAAGTAGGCTTTGCTTTTTAGTAATTTTCACATTTATACATTGGGTGTTTTCTTTTATTCATTCTGGATAATCCGGCCATTCCGAAAGTGACGTAAATCGTTATTTTATTCATTCCATTCCTTCTATTCCTTTTTTAGTCCATTCCCAAGTATTTTTTTTTTCCGAACATTTTTGTATTTTTCTGACATTTAGCGGAAAACATGAATTTTTTTCCGAATGTTGGCCAAAAAAATCGGAAAATGATGAAATTGGGTTTCAACTTTTTTTTTTCATCATTTTCCGAATTTTTTGTTCTACTTTCACAGTAAATCTTATAACCAGTTTTTTATTTATTCGGAATATTCAGAATGTATGCTTTTTGTACGTTTTGTAATTATGTTCGATGCTTAACATTTAAATGATTAAATGGAATTCGTACCTATTATGGAAAATGAAATTATTAATTATGATACATTTAATTGTTTAAAATTTTGCAAAAAATATTTTTAGTTTCATTACACGATAATAGTTTTAAATAGAGCTTGACGAATACAAAAAATCCCAGATTATATTTTTTAACATATATCAATTAAAATTAATATTATATTGTGTGTTTTCACTTACAAATTATTTACAACTTCAATTAATTATAATGAAATTATTTATTTAATAAGCTTAGTTTGTTTCCTACACTTAGAAAATGCCTCATTTTGTGTAACGAGTGGGATATTTGCGAAACGAGTGAAGCGATTTTCGCAAATTCCGCAAAATTA
This sequence comes from Tipula helvola, assembly GCA_963556165.1. Taxonomy (NCBI): domain Eukaryota; kingdom Metazoa; phylum Arthropoda; class Insecta; order Diptera; family Tipulidae; genus Tipula; species Tipula helvola. The sequence continues at coordinate 340,860,984 of OY744482.1, read as the reverse complement.
AACACCAGTGTGTATTAGTTAGAGTAGTTTGCCACTCTTTAGACGGATTTCAAGATGGCGAATTAGAGTAGTGTGCAATTGGTAAATGACATTAAATATGGTCCATAATGTAAGCTGGTAACAAAATATGAGTGTTTTGTTACAATTTTCGAATTCTAAATAAATTTGTGTTCACGAATTTAACTCGATTAGATTAAAGCTAATTTGGCACAGAAACCAGATTTCAGATAACAATAGTCTGGCAAATAGTATGGGTCTATTACAAATCCTTACTATATGGAAATCACTATTTAATGCTCTTTAGGTAAAATAATTCATTGTGACATGTATTTATTCATCTTATTAATTCATCCACAAATAATGTAATCATCTCACAGTGGAGAGCGCAGACGAAAACATAAAAATAACGGGACAAACAACTTATCCTTTTTCCATTTAATTTAAATAATTTCACCATTAGAATAAAAATGTGGCATGATTTGTTTTAAACAAAAACCTAAATAATTTTGAAGGAAGAAATATCCTTAGCACACACACAGGACAAAAGCTACATTTTTAAAGGAAGATAATATATTGAAACGGTATTTTATACTAAAGCACATAAATACATATTTCAACCCTAATATCATCATCATCATAATCATTTGGATGGATATTTAAGGGTGAATATAAAATATCATAAAATTAGAAATTCATATTTTTTGCTAGTGTTGTTTTTAAAAAAAAATGCGGATAAATTGTTTTTATTATGTTTCAAAAATACATAATTTAATGTAAAATAAACATTTATTTTGGTAACCAAAAGTAGGAACTACGATTTAATACAAAATAATATCAAAGTCAAGATGGATAATTATTATAATAATTGTGTGCTAACACTCCATAGAAATCTTTCAGAAAGGGTTACAATATGCTTTGCCCGGATACTTTACAATAAAATTTAAATAATTTTATTATAGTCTTAAGATTATTTAAGATGAAATTACAAGTAAAATAATAATAATAAACAACAACAATAATAAATAAGACAAAAGGTAAAAATTATTTTAAATCATAAGACGGAAAAATAATTTGAATTTTAAATTTAATCAACAATTTTGTTTTGCTATTTCTCAAATCCCAAGACATTGGAACCTGAAATAATTTAATTTTTATAAGAATTTACCATATTTATAAAATTATGAAGGATGTAGGCAAATATTGTTTATATTCCTTAGGACATTTGAAGATCTGTAGTAAATATTACTATTTTCAACTGACCCAGCTGAGGCTTATTTAGAAGGCGATTCAAAGTGTTGGTTTTAATCGCTAAGACGAGAGAACTAAAGTTAGAAATAAAGTGTAAAATTTTGTTAACTTAATTTATTGGTCGTTGTTTTAAACGTGGATTTATTTTGTGGATTCCCACATATTTATACCGCACTTGCATAGATTCTTATATGGCAAATTAGGACCGGTATTGCTATTTCTTGGTATTTTAATAAAAGTGAAATTCTGTAATGTGACACCTGAATGTGTATTTTCCTGATAACACCCAATTATCACAACAATATTGAAAATGTTACAAGTAGGAAAACCGAATATTTGAAATACAAAAATTCCAATTAAAAAGTGCTAGCTCATCAAACATTGCAATGAATAACAACGAAAGTAATTTGGGTGACGCAAATAATAAAATTGTTCAAAACATTGAGAATGAAGATAATGAAAATGTATCTCTAATGCAAATTCTAGTGCAAACGGGAATTGATCGTTATATTACGGTGACGTCAAAAAGAAAAAGAAACCCAAAATCTCTAGGGGAGGCAGTATCAAAGCTAATCCGAAATAATATCTGGTAACCGATTCGAAGTTTTACAAGTGGAAGGTATTAAGAAATCTCCTCCAATTTACTTAAGGGAGGCGCCATCGAAACTGTTACTGACAACACTAAATGCAGAAACAAGTGAGAACATTTTTATTGCCCAAATTAAACGTGGTAACATAAGCGAAACCAGGATTCAATCCTAAAACATCGACGGATACAGAAAAATTGAATCCGCTCTTGAGAAAATGGAAAGTATTTTTACACATACTGTCGTGGTAAAAGAGATCTAGTCTAATGTACAGCCAGAGGAAATAAGCGAAGAGCTATCAAAAGTGAACTTCAAGGTGAAAAACGTAATGGGGTAAGGGTAAACACGCGATCTATGATATTAGGTAAATCGGTTTTACAATGTACCAACATTCGCGAAACTACTGCAAACTCCCGCCTGTTTGCGTAATATGTGGCAAACTGAATTACAACAGCAAGTGTAAACTGGATAAAAGCAAACCGAAGGCTAGAAAATGCAGTATTGGTGGTGAAAATTATACCACAAACTATAGAGGGTGCATGTTGTATAAGGAGTTAAGAAAAAAATCACATCAATGAGCGGAATAGCAAGCACTAAACCATATTTTCAAAAGTCAACCAATGCTGCTCAAATTTCGGCTACAATCAATCCAAAAATATCGTACGCGGAAGCTATCAGAGGTAATTCTCTTAATCCAACCCCAAACGACGACCAAGGAATTTATAAAGTCATTAATACACTCACTAAATCAATGAATAAGTTTATGCAACTGATGGAGACCAATATGTGTCTCATGCTCCAAAACATGAATACCCTCATGCAACTTCTCAACAAGGACGCCAATGGACAGTGCAACGAAAACTAGAGGTACAAAATTTTCTTATTGAACACAACATCTATATTATGCTGATTTCTGAAACCCATTTTACAACTACGAGCTATTTCAAAATCAAAGGATATACTTTTTATGACACTACGCATCGTAGCGGAAAATCGTATGGGGGACCTGTTATTCTTATCAGGAACAGAATAAGACAATATGAACTCCAAAAATATAGTGAGGGGCATATACAAGCAACAGCCATCTGTCTGAAGGAATGGATAGAACAATGCATCATATCTGCAGTTTATTATCCAGCAAAACATTCAGTGAAAAGACGACAGTTTGCAAACTACTTCAAAACTCTGGGATATAAGTTCCTTGCGGAAGGTAACTACAATGCTAGACATATCCAGTGTGATTCCAAATTAATATCTTCGAGAGGAAAAAAATTGTGGGAATCTATGCAAAATGAAAAATTAGCCATGTAGATTCCTGACGAATCAACATATACTAATTGAACCCAATTCAAGTCTGCGTTAAACAAAGAATGTTCTTTAAACATCCCACTAAAAGCAACACATCAAATTGATATAGCAATACAAAGCCTAAGTAACTGCTTTGCTTAAATCAAATTTATATAAAGCGATCAAAAACCTAAAAATGTCCTTATTAAAAGAACGTGATGAAGGGAGGTTCAACATTATCTCAGTGAACTTACAGCGACGGAAGTAACAGTTTACTCTCTGTGGAAAGCCTCACGTAAGCTGAAACGACCAACACCTACATGTCCTCCGATTCGTCTCCCTGACAGATACTGGGCGAGAAGTGAAAGCAAACATACTTGATCAACATCTTAGAAAGATATTTATACCCAACGAACAAATTGGAAGCCCTGCATTTATGCCTGTTGATGCAGAAGCTGAGAAAATCCAGCCAATTAAATACATGTAACGCCAAGTACAAAACAAAATCAAGGAAAACATTGATCCAAGAAAAGCATCAGGGCATCATGGTCTGATAAGGCAAAATACTCCAAAATCTTCCGGAAAAATGTATCAAACTAATAACATACATTTTCAACACTATAATGAGAATAGATTACTTTCCTGAAACCAGGAAAATTTCGCAACTCATAATGATTCAAAAATATGGTAAAGATGCAACCAAAGTAAATTCATATCGTCCAATCAGTTTACTACCGGCTTTCTCTAAGCTATTCGAAAAAATGCTCCTGCAAAAAACTTAAACCAAATCTGATTTAGAGAAGAACATGGAACCGTAGAACAAGTTCATAGAACAAAAAAAAGCAACCGACCAACCGGCTCAGTGGTTAAAGCTGTGGCGTTTGGAGCGGGAGGTACCGGGTTCGAATCCCGATAGGGGCTGGATGCAAAAGGGATTTTTCATCACCCGATTACGATCGGGGATGACGATGAACACAACTATGACCCCCTGTCGAGAGTGCAGAATCCATGGGCCGACCCACCTTTCATGTCAGCACTATAGGTTGGCATGAAGCAATGCAATGTGCAGGTGGTTTATACGAAAGCGGGTCTATAGCCGTACGTCCTCAATTTGGCTTACTGCGTAAAAGTAGGACGGTAAAAATTAACTGCGAAAGAGTCGGGAGTGCCTTGAGCCCCAGAAAAGTGTAGAGATATATAAAAAAAAAAAAAAAAAAGTACTGCTCTGCAGCGTTTTTACACATTATGCAAGGTTTCGATAAAGTATAGCATAAAGGTTATATAGAAAGTTAGAAGACAGTTACCAAAAAGTTTTTCTAACATCACTAAAAATTATCTGCTTGATCGAAAGATTTTGGTGAAATATAACAGCGCATCCACCAATTTATAAGAAATCCTCGCTGGGGTTCCATCACAAGGCGGTATGCTAGGGCCACTATTATATTTGATCTATACAGCAGATCTACCAACATCAAAATACGTAAAAATTTCAATATTTGTGGATGATACAGCAATCATGTCTACGCATCAAAATCCCACGATTGCATTAACAAATCTACAAGATCATTTGGACGGTAAATCGGCGCACATCACATTCATACTCCGCAAACTTACCTGTCCGCCTGTGATACAAAACAATATCATTCTACCACAACACCAAAACGTTAAATATCCTGTCTACATTTAGACAGAAAGCTTACGTTAAACGTCAACAAATCAAGTTAAGGTGTGTTAAAATGAACTGGTTAATAGGGAAACATTCCAACTTAAGCCTAGACTGTAAGGTTTTCCTATATAAAATGGTACTTATACCTATCTGAACGTATGGTATTTAAGGAATGGGGACGAAGGGCCGAATTTCAAAGGGCCGAATGTCGAAGGGCCGAATGTCGAAGGGCCGAATGGGGCGAAGGGCCGAATGTCGAAAGGCCGAATATCGAAGGGCCGAATGGGTCGAAGGGCCGAATGAATCGAAGGGCCGAATGCCAAAGGGCCGAATGCCAAAGGGCCGAATGGGTCGAAGGGCCGAATGGGTCGAAGAGCCGAATTTTTTTTTTTTTGTTTTTAAAAATATAATTTTTAAATTTCATGTTTTAAGGAATATTTTGTAAATTTTTTTATCAAATATGTATAAATAAACTTCTTATGAATTTATGTATTTGATTATGTTTAATCCCATCTTTGGATATTCTATCGACAAAACTGGGGTCGTAACGATATCCCGCATTTCACAATCCCGCTTTATCAAAATCCAAGAAAAAAATCCCGCTTTTTAAAATCCCGCTTTTCAAAATCCCGCTTTTCCAAATCCCGATTCTGCAAAAATAAAAATCCCGGTTTTCAGAAAATCCCGATTTTTATTTTTATTTTACTTTATAAAATTTTCCTTCACCAAAAAGCGCGGCTCGAATTAAAAAAATACGTCTTTCAAATTTCAAAAACAAGATTTTGAAAAGCGAGATTTTCAAAATTGGGATTTTGATTTCGGGATTTTGAAGGCGGGATTTTGAAAAGCGGGCAAACTTGCCTTCCCCGACAAAACTATTGCATTAATTTTTGTTGTTTATAATTTGTGTTTCACGTATCCAGCAGTGGTGCATTTTGGTGAAGGAAAATTTTATCATACGCCACCTGAAACATACGGCTCTATAGCAGCCTTTTGATAATAGGCGTATGTATATAGATAGGTGCATGGTATACATTCATTTTGTTTTTCTTAGATATCTTAATCTTATTATTTCTTTTGTTATTATATAGAAGCGCAGTACTTTTTTGTCGGTAGACTATCCAAAAAATTTACAAAATATTCCTTTAAACATGAAATTTTAAAATTATATTTCTAAAAACGAAAAACAAATGAACAAAAAAATTCGGCCCTTCGACCCATTCGGCCTTTTGACCCATTCGGCCCTTCGACCCATTCGGCCCTTCGACCCATTCGGCCCTTCAACCCATTCGGCCCTTCGTCCCATTCGGCCCTTCGACTCATTCGGCCCTTCGACATTCGGCCCTTTGATATCATACCGTATTTAAATGTGGGGGTCCGCTTGTGCTTCCAACATAACAATACTGCAACGAATGCAGTCAATAATACTAAGAATAATGGTAAATGCACCCTGGCGTATACGTAACACAAACATACATACCAAATTTTATTTTTCTTAACAAAATGCTGCCAAACGAGAATCAAACCAAAATGAACCATGAACATTTCTTCTTCTAATTTCTTTACTACAAATTTACTATTGAATACAACTTTTTCAGTAGTTCAATCTAATTTTTGTACAAGGAAATAACGTATAACCACTTTTTCTCGTATGCCTTTTGGAATAGACGAAAAGATTACAATATGTAAATTAGCTATTTGTTTAGATAGTGTTGAACTTGATCTATTTTTAAAAGTTAGCTTTATTGAAGAAAAACGAGAATTAAAATAGTAATACGTAGACTTACTTTGTTGTTTATTATAAATTGGTTGACCTACGCTACACACAAATTCCGGTTCCATACTAAAACCAAATGCAATTTAAATTTTCGACTGAAATGACGTATATTACTAAAAAATCACCGGTGATTTAATTTCGGGTGCATTTCAAGAATAAGAGCTCAGCGCCCATCTAATGCTGTTCGCGGTAAATGATTTTTATCAGAGGACACTGGGATATAGGTATGTCTATGATATTAGCCCGAAAATTATTCCAGAAAAATAATAACCGCATTCATTTTCAATACGACAATGATTCAGCTATAGTCAATTGTAAGTTGTAATCTCATGGATTTGTGTTAAATTAGTTATTTTACACTGTTAAATTAGTTATTTTTCCAATTGGAATTTAGATTATATGAAAATTTAAGATTTTTGGAATTTTGACTTTTTCGTACTATCAAACCCTGCATAGGAAACAGGTTATTTTCATCATTTTCAGATAGCTGGACCACCTGTTTATCTCGTTGGCCAAAACCACTCAATATTGTTGAATCTTACTGTATTTCAGATAATTTAAAAATTGACTGATTTTTGATAATTAAATAATTGTTTAGGGCCAATCCTGCAGATGTCCCGAAGGTTCCGCACATTTTCTAAAATAACTAGGCCATATAGCTGTATATGTCACCAAGCTGACCCAATTGTAATGAACATACTATATTTCACAGAATGTGAACTTGGACCAATGCCAATCGACGTAGCCAACCTGATCCCGTACGTAGTGATGAACTTTACTATACTTCACAGAATTTAGATTTTTAACAATTTTGATGGTTTTATAAATTATTGTACCACCAATTTTCATAAAAATCCAAAGTTGTGTAAGAAAGTGAATTAGAACTTTTGTAATGTGTCTAGACTATTATTACCGGAACAATCATGAAATTTCAAGAAATTTTAATTTGAGTATATAAGGAGCGAACCAATTCGAATTAAAACAATTAAATTTTTGGTAAACGATAATTGAAGATTAAAAAGGAAATTAAAAAGTGATTTAAAAAGTGTGAAATAAAAGTTATAAGTGAACCGTAGAGTTGTGCAAAAATAATAAAAAGTGAATTTGTGAATTTATCGTTAATAAATTGTGTTGGAATAATTTTTATAATCAAGAAATAAAATCGTTTGTGATAAATTGAAAGTGTTGAGTTTTATTAACAATCCAGTGATACGAATCTTGATTGACAAGGTAAAAACGTAACAATTGGTGACAGCGGTGCGATTGTGAATAATAAAACAAAGAAAATGATTTTCTACGAATTAAAAGTTCCAGAATTAAAGAAGGAGCTAGAGAAACCGGGTTAGTCCACGAGAGCAGTCAAACGAATTGAAACATCGAATGAAGTAGTCAAACCAAGAAATGAACAACAGTTGAGCGAGACAATAAACCAGTCAAAGAAAAGTCAAGAAATTAAACATCAGAAGGAGCAACAAGGCGAGGAAATTAAACACCAAATTTTAGATGGTCAAAAGAAAATGGACGAGAAACTTCTTGAATATAACATACATGGCCAAGTAGGGAAGCTGCAAATTTAGGTTCAACATGTTGAAGAAATTTAGAAACAGAGGGTGCAGCAGGTAGAAGAAAAATTACATACAGATTTCCAACATTTTGAAGAAAAATTTAAACGTCTCGAGAAAGAATTATCTGAAGTCAAGACAAGTGGAACAACGACGCAAGTGGTTCAGACCATTCACTCAATCAAATTGAAGCCACGAACATTTGACGGAACAACATCTTTCGTCATTTTCAAATTTCAATTTGAAACGGTGGCCAATCAAAACCAATGGAACCGCGTTGCGGCGTTAATAATGGCTCTCAACTCATCTCGGAACAAGAGCGCATCAGCTATCTTGAAATTATGAAGGCGCTAGATCGGAAGTACGGCAGTGACCATAAATGGGAAATTTATCGCATGAAATTAAAAAGCCGCTACTAAAATGGAAGAGAGTCACTTCAGGAATTTTCATCTGCAATCGAGCGACTATAGTACATCTAGCATATACAAGTACGTCAGCCGATTATATGGAAAGGCTCAAGATTGACGCATTCATTGGCGGCATTCGAGATCCAGAGACCCGCAAGGCGGTGATGTTGTCACCTAAGGCGACTTTAGCAGAAACCATCGCTTGAGTGATGTTGAACAAGGATGTACCAACAATCGGAAGAGGCAGGCTTAGGTGTTGGAAATGCAACAAGCTGGGTCACCATTACCAGCACAGTATTACCAGCTTTATGTATCTGTGCTAATAATGATCTGGAGCTGCAACTTTTACGAAGATTTTGAGAACTTTAAGAAATGCAACCAAATGTCAAACTGACCGAAGCTAAACAACAATGCGAGAACCACTACGTCAAGTCGGGCCAATACATTGTTCGATTAGCGTTCAAAGAATCTACAGATATCCATGATGCTTTGTTATACTGCGCGGCGAAGTACTTAACAGCCATGGAAAAGAAATTCCACAAAAACCAGATGTTTGGAGAAAAATTGTATGGAAGAATATTTTAATCTTGGCCATATGGAGCTCATTCCAACTAATGAATTAACCAATAAGCACGTATACCTACCTCAACACGCAGTATGTAAAGAGATCAGCACAACTATGAAATTACGCGTAGTGCTCGACGGGTTATGTAAGATAACATCAGGTGTTTCCTTCAACGATGCTTTGTTGGTGGGTCCAACGATTCAAGAGGAACTTTTATCAATTCTGCTCCGTTTTCGTAGACACACATAGTGCTATCTGCTAAGTCAGAGAAGTTAGCCCGAAGAATCAGCCCGAAGTTTTGGTTCATTTCTCGGATAAAATGTAGCTAACACGAAAAAGTGTAAATTTTATAAAAAGTGTAGGCTTATCCCGAAGAAAATATTATAATTAAAATGCATCTAGCACGAAAAAATTAAAGTTTAAACCAAATGAAAACTAATAAATTTCTTAAAAAATATTTATAATAAAAAACATAAATTCGTTTAAGATTAAGAGTAATACCATTCAACATATTCTACAAATTCATATACAAATTTATGTTCTGTTGGTAGTGTAGTCATTTAATATGAAGAAACCTTAAATTTTATACAGCCATTACTAGGGATATTGCTTAATGGTTTTATACATGGGCGGATAGGCCATGCTACTAGCTAAGAGATGGCCAACACCCCAGGTTCATATCATGGGGATAAACATATGTTTTCGAAAAATTGGTATTTTTAGTGTAGCGTATGTGTGATATGTAGAAATCTTAAATTATATTCAGCCAATACTAGGGATATTGCTTAATGGTATTTTATATGGGCAGACAGGACATGATACTAGCTAATAGCTGGCTAACACCCCAGGTTCTTATCATGGGGATAAACATATGTTTTCGAAAAATTTGTATTTTGAGTGTAGCGTATGTGATATGGAGAAACGTTAAATTACATACAGCCAATACTAGGGATATTGCTTAATGGTTTTATACATGGGCGGATAGGCCATGCTACTAGCTAAGAGATGACCGACACCCCAGGTTCATATCATGGGGATAAACATATGTTATTGAATAATTTGTATTTTTAGTGTAGCGTATGTGGAGAAACGTTAAATTACATACAGCCAATACTAGAGATATTGCTTAATGGTTTTATACATGGGCGGATAGGCCATGATACTAGCTAAGAGATGACCAACACCCCAGGTTCATATCATGGGGATAAACATATGTTTTTGAATAATTTGTATTTTGAGTGTAGCGTATGTGATATGGAGTAACGTTAAATTACATACAGCCAATACTAGGGATATTGCTTAATGGTTTTATACATGGGCGGATAGGCCATGCTACTAGCTAAGAGATGGCCAACACCCCAGGTTCATATCATGGGGATAAACATATGTTTTTGAATAATTTGTATTTTGAGTGTAGCGTATGTGATATGGAGAAACGTTAAATTACATACAGCCAATACTAGGGATATTGCTTAATGGTTTTATACATGGGCGGATAGGCCATGACACTAGCTAAGAGATGGCCGACACCCCAGGTTCATATCATGGGGATAAACATATGTTTTAGAATAATTTGTATTTTGAGTGTAGCGTATGTGATATGGAGTAACGTTAAATTACATACAGCCAATACTAGGGATATTGCTTAATGGTTTTATACATGGGCAGATAGGCCATGCTACTAGCTAAGAGATGGCCAACACCCCAGGTTCATATCATGGGGATAAACATATGTTTTAGAATAATTTGTATTTTGAGTGTAGCGTATGTGATATGGAGTAACGTTAAATTACATACAGCCAATACTAGGGATATTGCTTAATGGTTTTATACATGGGCGGATAGGCCATGCTACTAGCTAAGAGATGGCCAACACCCCAGGTTCATATCATGGGGATAAACATATGTTTTTGAATAATTTGTATTTTGAGTGTAGCGTATGTGATATGGAGTAACGTTAAATTACATACAGCCAATACTAGGGATATTGCTTAATGGTTTTATACATGGGCAGATAGGCCATGCTACTAGCTAAGAGATGGCCGACACCCCAGGTTCATATCATGGGGATAAACATATGTTTTTGAATAATTTGTATTTTGAGTGTAGCGTATGTGATATGGAGAAACGTTAAATTACATACAGCCAATACTAGGGATATTGCTTAATGGTTTTATACATGGGCAGATAGGCCATGACACTAGCTAAGAGATGGCCGACACCCCAGGTTCATATCATGGGGATAAACATATGTTTTTGAATAATTTGTATTTTGAGTGTAGCGTATGTGATATGGAGAAACGTTAAATTACATACAGCCAATACTAGGGATATTGCTTAATGGTTTTATACATGGGCAGATAGGCCATGCTACTAGCTAAGAGATGGCCAACACCCCAGGTTCATATCATGGGGATAAACATATGTTTTAGAATAATTTGTATTTTGAGTGTAGCGTATGTGATATGGAGTAACGTTAAATTACATACAGCCAATACTAGGGATATTGCTTAATGGTTTTATACATGGGCGGATAGGCCATGCTACTAGCTAAGAGATGGCCAACACCCCAGGTTCATATCATGGGGATAAACATATGTTTTTGAATAATTTGTATTTTGAGTGTAGCGTATGTGATATGGAGAAACGTTAAATTACATACAGCCAATACTAGGGATATTGCTTAATGGTTTTATACATGGGCAGATAGGCCATGACACTAGCTAAGAGATGGCCGACACCCCAGGTTCATATCATGGGGATAAACATATGTTTTTGAATAATTTGTATTTTGAGTGTAGCGTATGTGATATGGAGAAACGTTAAATTACATACAGCCAATACTAAGGATATTGCTTAATGGTTTTATACATGGGCGGATAGGCCATGACACTAGCTAAGAGATGGCCGACACCCCAGGTTCATATCATGGGGATAAACAGATGTTTTAGAATAATTTGTATTTTGAGTGTAGCGTATGTGATATGGAGAAACGTTAAATTACATACAGCCAATACTAGGGATTTTGCTTAATGGTTTTATACATGGGCGGATAGGCCATGCTACTAGCTAAGAGGTGGCCAACACCCCAGGTTCATATCATGGGGATAAACATATGTTTTAGAATAATTTGTATTTTGAGTGTAGCGTATGTGATATGGAGAAACGTTAAATTACATACAGCCAATACTAGGGATATTGCTTAATGGTTTTATACATTGGCGGATAGGCCATGACACTAGCTAAGAGATGGCCGACACCCCAGGTTCATATCATGGGGATAAACAGATGTTTTAGAATAATTTGTATTTTGAGTGTAGCGTATGTGATATGGAGAAACGTTAAATTACATACAGCCAATACTAGGGATATTGCTTAATGGTTTTATACATGGGCGGATAGGCCATGCTATTAGCTAAGAGATGGCCAACACCCCAGGTTCATATCATGGGGATAAACATATGTTTTAGAATAATTTGTATTTTGAGTGTAGCGTATGTGATATGGAGAAACGTTAAATTACATACAGCCAATACTAGGGATATTGCTTAATGGTTTTATACATGGGCGGATAGGCCATGACACTAGCTAAGAGATGGCCGACACCCCAGGTTCATATCATGGGGATAAACAGATGTTTTAGAATAATTTGTATTTTGAGTGTAGCGTATGTGATATGGAGAAACGTTAAATTACATACAGCCAATACTAGGGATATTGCTTAATGGTTTTATACATGGGCGGATAGGCCATGCTATTAGCTAAGAGATGGCCAACACCCCAGGTTCATATCATGGGGATAAACATATGTTTTAGAATAATTTGTATTTTGAGTGTAGCGTATGTGATATGGAGAAACGTTAAATTACATACAGCCAATACTAGGGATATTGCTTAATGGTTTTATACATGGGCGGATAGGCCATGACACTAGCTAAGAGATGGCCGACACCCCAGGTTCATATCATGGGGATAAACAGATGTTTTAGAATAATTTGTATTTTGAGTGTAGCGTATGTGATATGGAGAAACGTTAAATTACATACAGCCAATACTAGGGATATTGCTTAATGGTTTTATACATGGGCGGATAGGCCATGCTATTAGCTAAGAGATGGCCAACACCCCAGGTTCATATCATGGGGATAAACATATGTTTTAGAATAATTTGTATTTTGAGTGTAGCGTATGTGATATGGAGAAACGTTAAATTACATACAGCCAATACTAGGGATATTGCTTAATGGTTTTATACATGGGCGGATAGGCCATGACACTAGCTAAGAGATGGCCGACACCCCAGGTTCATATCATGGGGATAAACAGATGTTTTAGAATAATTTGTATTTTGAGTGTAGCGTATGTGATATGGAGAAACGTTAAATTACATACAGCCAATACTAGGGATATTGCTTAATGGTTTTATATGTACATGGGCGGATAGGCCATGCTACTAGCTAAGAGACACATTGATCACCCAAGATCCTCTCGTACATACATGATAGACACAAATTTAAAATAATACAAATAATTAAATTATAGATAATAACGTTTAAAATTGTATTTTAATTATTGAAATATTTATTGAACGAATTTAGCAAAATATAATAAAATTTTAGAAATTTTCTAAATTAAATACATATATTTATCTTTTGTGTATTTTATTATGTCCGATAAAATATTTTTCTCGTAATTGTCGTGTATTTGTATATGTACATCTACCTACATAATACTTACTCTAAGTATATTTTGTTGAATCGTCAATTAAATAGGTGTGAATAATATAAATGATAAAAAAATCAAAAAATATTCATACTTGCTTTTGTAATAATTAATAATATTAAATATGATCCATACTTGATTTTTGGAAACATTTTGTGTTGTATTATTTATCGTTCTTTCTTTCGTAAAGTTTTCTCTATTTTTGATTATTAGAGTGTTATTTTCGTGAGAGTAACAATTTCAGTTAAAATAAAAAATTCAGTTGGTTTTTGGCTATTGCTGTAATTAAGGTTGTGTAGGAAGTGTGGTATTTTTTATTTATATGAGTAATAAATTTATAGTTCTTACTAAGCCTAATACACATTTACGATTTTGGTCTTGCGTTATTTAACTACTGTTATTTTTAATATCTTATTTATCTAATATTTTTATTAATTAATATAATGAGTTCGAGTAGGTATAATAACAAGAAAAAAAGGTGCAGTGTTGGTTTTCAAAATGTTGAAAGAGCTCTGCAAACATTATCATTTTCCCACAAAGATTTAACTAGATCTGATACAGAGAAAATGAAGCTATTGTGCCAAGAACTTCATGTCAAATATACCAAGGAAAACCGAAGATTAATATATAGTATTTGGTATTTGAAGTTACATAAATTGAAATCTTCTCTTAGTTTTGATACCGACATATGTCTTAAAGAAAAATTAAATTCAGAAAGTTGCATTGGAGCAGGCGCAAACGATTTTAGAGATAACTCTAAGAAATGTTTTACTGAGAACATGACGCCACTGGCAATTAATAAGATTGTGGATCGTACTAATGATGATTTAAATATTAATGTATTCAGTTATTCTGAACCAAATGGTATTAATGTTAAATCATGTATAAGTAGCAACCCGCCGATCTATGAAAATTACAATAATTTTTTGAATAGTAAAAATGAAAATGAAGTGTCTCAAACAGAAACTGATAGCACGGTTATCAAATATAACACTGCTTGTGGTATTAATACGTTATTACCTAGGCTTAAAATGAAACCATCCATACAAATTGTTTCCATCGAAATCCTTAACCCACCATATACTACAATCAATTTACCGTTAAATGAAAAATGCATAGTTTCCGATATTATCAGTGATTCAATAAATATTGCGGACCATTTCGATAAATTTCAAAAAAGTGGCAATTCAGAAAATTCAGTAATGGCTATAGCAGAGCAAATGGATTCTGAAGAATCAAATAATAATGTTAATAAGGTTATATTGCCTCTACAGTATTCAGATGATGATAGCGAGAAGGAGTTTCAAATAGTCGATCGCAAACCTCTAAAAGAAATCAAAGGAAGCTCGCTTCTACATTTTTCTAAACCAAAAATAAAATTTGTTCAGTCACAAACCAATAAAAGGTTTCAATTAATGAAGTATCAGGTTCATATTTCTGAAGAAATATGGAAAAGAATTTTTAATCTAAACGACAAAAAACTCGATGCTTATCATTATACTTACCATGTCACAAATCAGTTGATTCAGTTATCTGGTTGTCTTATAAATATTAAGGGATATGATCTAGCTCGGAACCACTTAACTATTAGAGCTTACTGCGGTCACAAATATGATAACGAAGCATGCAGGAACTTTAAATTAATAAATTCCAACCTTCAATTCGGAACTTTTGACGTCTATAGCACAAAAGAAACTATATCTCATCCATTTAAAAAATTTCAACATACATCTAAATATCAAAGAGACATATATAAAGAAAAGTTGCTCCGAAATACTGTTGAGATAGTCTCAGAAAACTTAACCAACGAGGAGGATCTCAATTTTTTCGCTAAAACAAATACGGCAAAACTGTTAAAAGACAGGCGAGTATTAAGCAAAATTAGATCGGAAGCCCTACTATCTAACGACAATCATTCCGACGATATCGAAGACGTGCATTTGGAAAAACAAAAAAGTGATTTGAATCCAGATGAATCGTACATTAACCAGGTGGGTAAAAACCCATTCTGTGTAACGACATGCTCTAAAACACAATGTTTGGTACTTAAGAAGATAAAGGAGCGTTACAAAAATGAAGAGCTAACGGTATATTTAGATGCTACAGGTGGGCTTGTTAGAAAACCGTATAAACCTTGTAAGTCAGTGATGTACTATGCTATCGTCGTACCTGTCAAATCGCAGCAAAAAGACACCGCTACACCATATCCACTGAGCGATATGATAAGTTCCAGCCATAACACCCGAACAATAGGGAATTGGCTTAGAGAATATCGCCTATATGTTGAAGAAACGCTAAAAAAATGGCCAATTTTTGGAACGGTTGTAGTTGATTTTTCTTACGCAGAAATACATTCGATTTTGGATGCATTTAATCGGATGGACTTAGTGGAATACCTAAAGACTACCCATATGTGGGCAACAAAAGTGAGTTGCATTAAATCACCGGCAGAAGTCATAAAAATACGTTTGTGTTGTTCACACATATCGCATAATATTGCTAAAGATGTTAGTAAAGAATACCAAAAATTTCCACAAGCTTATAAATTTGTGAGGGAGGTTATGGCTTCTATAATTGTGGCAAACAATTATGAGGAAGTTAAACAAATTTGGCGGGAGTTTGTAGTCTTATTAATTTCCAAATATATTACCGTAAACGTAAAGCAGGCATTTGATAACCTAGTTGCCTTAATTGCTTTAAATATTAATGCAACAAAATTAAATATGAGCGAAACTGATTGTCCGGCGGATTTAGGAATTGAGAACGAATTAAATAAAAAGGATTTTTCCTGTCCGATGTACAAGCAAAGCCCCTTTTACAGTGATTTGCAAAAAATAAGCCATTATATCGAATTATCTGTGTCGGAAGATTATGATGAAGGAGCCCTCAATAATTTTTATAATTTAAATTTTCAAAACACATTTTTGAAAAAATATGCTAGTATATTACCACTATTTACGGGAATTCTGCATCAAGGTAAACGTTGGAGCAATGGTCATGTGGAAAATTACTTTGCGACCCTTAAAAGAAGATTCTCAGCCACAAGTCGTACCCAAGAATTAGGTAAGATGCCACTAAAAGTGGGCCGATTCGTGCGTGAATTAAATCGGCGAAACAATATTATTTCCAAAGAAGTATTTTTTGATGTTCCAAAGTTGTCGTTAGGTAAACAAGAAATTCATCCAAAAACCAAATTAACCGAAAATTGTGATCAAACTCTAATAGAAAATCAAAAAAGTACCTCAGTGTGGAAGAGGAAAAATTCATATTCCACCCCTACAAGCTCCAAAAACAAAAAAACTAGCTTTGATTTCGCCATTGTTAAATCGCTTAACAATCTAACGACCAGTGAGCATGATATCGCTGCAATGGCCACATTGAGTCGACATCTTGACGAAACACCAAAAAGAGGAAAGTCGATCAAACCAAAATCAATTTTTACACAACAAAGTAATAGTAGCTTACCACTAATTCGAAATGCTCAACACACATGCAGTTTTTATAAGAATACTTGTGCTATAGATTCTGTTTTCCAGGCAGTCGCTTTAGCTATACAAAAAGACAAACATTTTTTAACAAATCTGGAAAACAGTCGAACAAAACGTTTGTTGCAATCATTAATTTACCAAGATTTAGCAAAGGTATACGAAATCCGAAAAGAAATTTTAGTTGAAACCTCGGGTTTTACATCAGATTGCACAACTGAACTTTTTAATGTTTGTAAGAAATTATTTACCGAATTTCCAAGTGTAGAGGTAACATTAGAATGTTCCAATTCCAAATGTTTAAACAAAGAACACGAAAAGCGACCAATAATTTATTTAGACATGCCTTTATACGAAAAATTAGGTGTTTCAAATATTGAAGATTGTTTTCAGGAAATTCCCCAAAAGTCTTGTAAATACTGTTTTCAGTCCATGAATCCTTCAAACGAAATGTATGGGCAAATTGTTTGTATAGATACTGAAGCGGTTGAAGTGACGTATGTAAAGTTGTCGGAAGTAGCAACTAACATAAAAATTAACAATAAAGAATATGATTTAGCGTCGGTTATTAGTTATACTGATGACGGTTCAGTTATTAAATACCCAAAGGCATCAGAAGGCCATTATATTTGTTTTGGCAAAAGGAACGAAAAATGGGAAAAGTACGATAATTTAAGCACTTATGTACCGGTAATCCGAAACCCAAATTCAATAAAAATCAGGCCTCAAATAATAATTTATAAAAAAAAAGACTGAGTTTTTTTGTTAAATAGTGTACAGAATCACTGTCTTCTAAAACTTATACAACCTTGAAAAATAATATTACTAAAAAAATTAAAAATAAAAAAAATAAAAAATTAAAAAAAAAACAAAAAAATTAAAAAAACTAAAAAAAAATTTAAATTTTTTTTAAAAAAATTAACAAAAAATCATCAAATACAAGATACAACTAATAATGATAATGAATTCCATTTTATCTTGTGTTTTAGTTACTATTATAATTTAACTATATTCTTTTTTAGTTTAGTTGTGGGTAGCAAAGTCCTGATTCTCCTCCTCGTGGTGCTACCTGGATAACGCGAATTAGATCAGGCGGTGTGGACTAAAGATAGATTTTATTTTAGATATACATATGTAAGTCTATCATAAGCAAGGCTGAGCAAATTACATTTCACTGCGTAATTAAAATACTTTTACGAATTACAGCAAACTCCAGGGCCGTTCTTATATATTTAGACGCCCTGGGCTAAAAATATTAGGCGCCTTTCTAGAAGCTAAAAAAAATTTCCCAGTGCAGAAATATGTTCTGTTTTAAAACCAGTACATTCGACACCATATGAAATTCTAGAGAAAATACAAGACATGAAGTTCAAACAGCATTTATAAAGAGAGGCAATTAATTCCAGAACCGAAAAAACGTTAGTGATTTCGACGATCGGAGACGATACAATGAATAAAATGAGAACACCGGATGATTGTGAAAATGCGTACTAGCATTGATACCTCTATCAATAGGCGTTGAGACCTGTAAATGTCATACCAACGGCCATTTGGACCGGTTGAATATTTCTACACGTTTTGTGGAAAATTCAATTTTTTGAAAATCAACTGAACTATAGCCCACAAATTCGATCTTGGACGTTTGGTGGCACCCTAATAATGCGGCGCCCTAGGGCTGCGGCCCTTATAGCCCCATGGTAAAGATGGCCTTGGCAAACTCAGTAATTAAAATACAAATTACAATTACTTTGCATTTGTAAATTGTTAAATTTGATTTGACAAAATTCGTTTATTGGAAAAACGTATTTATCATTAAAACAACGATCATTAACATTAGGATTTGTAGTGGTGGCTCAGAAACGAAATATTAATAAGCCTTGCAAAAATGTATATATAAATTATTCAAAATGATGTAATTAAAATACAAATTACAATTACTTAGAATATAATTCGATAATTGAAATGCAAGATACTGTTACTTGGAAAACGAATAATTAAATCTGTTAACATAATCGTTTTGGCTATAAATAATTTTAGGTTTCTAAAAACATATGTTTATCCCCATGAAAAGGCCCTCCGATGCAGGCCAGGTATCAGCTAGTAGAATATCTGCCCAAACAAAAAACCGATAAGCAATATCCCTAGTATTGGCTGTATATAATTTAAGATTTCTACATATCACACATACGCTACACTAAAAATACAAATTTTTCGAAAACATATGTTTATCCCCATGATAAGAACCTGGGGTGTTAGCCAGCTATTAGCTAGTATCATATCCTGTCTGCCCATATAAAATACCATTAAGCAATATCCCTAGTATTGGCTGAATATAATTTAAGATTTCTACATATCACACATACGCTACACTAAAAATACAAATTTTTCGAAAACATATCTTTAACCCCATGATAAGAACCTGGGGTGTTAGCCAGCTATTAGCTAGTATCATATCCTGTCTGCCCATATAAAATACCATTAAGCAATATCCCTAGTATTGGCTGAATATAATTTAAGATTTCTACATATCACACATACGCTACACTAAAAATACAAATTTTTCGAAAACATATGTTTATCCCCATGATAAGAACCTGGGGTGTTGGCCAGCTGTTAGCTAGTATCATATCCTGTCTGCCCATATAAAATACCATTAAGCAATATCCCTAGTATTGGCTGTAAATAATTTAAGATTTCTACATATCACACATACGCTACACTAAAAATACAAATTTTTCGAAAACATATCTTTATCCCCATGATAAGAACCTGGGGTGTTAGCCAGCTATTAGCTAGTATCATATCCTGTCTGCCCATATAAAATACCATTAAGCAATATCCCTAGTATTGGCTGAATATAATTTAAGATTTCTACATATCACACATACGCTACACTAAAAATACAAATTTTTCGAAAACATATGTTTATCCCCATGATATGAACCTGGGGTGTTGGCCAGCTGTTAGCTAGTATCATATCCTGTCTGCCCATATAAAATACCATTAAGAAATATCCCTAGTATTGGCTGTAAATAATTTAAGATTTCTGCATATCACACATACGCTACACTAAAAATACAAATTTTTCGAAAACATATCTTTATCCCCATGATAAGAACCTGGGGTGTTAGCCAGCTATTAGCTAGTATCATATCCTGTCTGCCCATATAAAATACCATTAAGCAATATCCCTAGTATTGGCTGAATATAATTTAAGATTTCTACATATCACACATACGCTACACTAAAAATACAAATTTTTCGAAAACATATGTTTATCCCCATGGTACGAACCTGGGGTGTTGGCCAGCTATTAGCTAGTATCATATCCTGTCTGCCCATATAAAATACCATTAAGCAATATCCCTAGTATTGGCTGTATATAATTTAAGATTTCTACATATCACACATACGCTACACTAAAAATACAAATTTTTCGAAAACATATCTTTATCCCCATGGTACGAACCTGGGGTGTTGGCCAGCTATTAGCTAGTATCATATCCTGTCTGCCCATATAAAATACCATTAAGCAATATCCCTAGTATTGGCTGTATATAATTTAAGATTTCTGCATATCACACATACGCTACACTAAAAATACAAATTTTTCGAAAACATATCTTTATCCCCATGATAAGAACCTGGGGTGTTAGCCAGCTATTAGCTAGTATCATATCCTGTCTGCCCATATAAAATACCATTAAGCAATATCCCTAGTATTGGCTGAATATAATTTAAGATTTCTACATATCACACATACGCTACACTAAAAATACAAATTTTTCGAAAACATATCTTTATCCCCATGATAAGAACCTGGGGTATTGGCCAGCTGTTAGCTAGTATCATATCCTGTCTGCCCATATAAAATACCATTAAGCAATATCCCTAGTATTGGCTGAATATAATTTAAGATTTCTACATATCACACATACGCTACACTAAAAATACAAATTTTTCGAAAACATATCTTTATCCCCATGATAAGAACCTGGGGTATTGGCCAGCTGTTAGCTAGTATCATATCCTGTCTGCCCATATAAAATACCATTAAGCAATATCCCTAGTATTGGCTGTAAATAATTTAAGATTTCTACATATCACACATACGCTACACTAAAAATACAAATTTTTGGAAAACATATGTTTATCCCCATGATAAGAACCTGGGGTGTTAGCCAGCTATTAGCTAGTATCATATCCTGTCTGCCCCTATAAAATACCATTAAGCAATATCCCTAGTATTGGTTGAATATAATTTAAGATTTCTACATATCACACATACGCTACACTAAAAATACAAATTTTTCGAAAACATATGTTTATCCCCATGACAAGAACCTGGGGTGTTAGCCAGCTATTAGCTAGTATCATGTCCTGTCTGCCCATATAAAATACCATTAAGCAATATCCCTAGTATTGGCTGTAAATAATTTAAGATTTCTACATATCACACATACGCTACACTAAAAATACAAATTTTTCGAAAACATATCTTTATCCCCATGATAAGAACCTGGGGTGTTGGCCAGCTGTTAGCTAGTATCATATCCTGTCTGCCCATATAAAATACCATTAAGCAATATCCCTAGTATTGGCTGTAAATAATTTAAGATTTCTACATATCACACATACGCTACACTAAAAATACAAATTTTTCGAAAACATATCTTTATCCCCATGATAAGAACCTGGGGTGTTGGCCAGCTGTTAGCTAGTATCATATCCTGTCTGCCCATATAAAATACCATTAAGCAATATCCCTAGTATTGGCTGTATATAATTTAAGATTTCTACATATCACACATACGCTACACTAAAAATACAAATTTTTCGAAAACATATCTTTAACCCCATGATAAGAACCTGGGGTGTTGGCCAGCTGTTAGCTAGTATCATATCCTGTCTGCCCATATAAAATACCATTAAGCAATATCCCTAGTATTGGCTGTAAATAATTTAAGATTTCTACATATCACACATACGCTACACTAAAAATACAAATTTTTCGAAAACATATCTTTATCCCCATGATAAGAACCTGGGGTGTTGGCCAGCTGTTAGCTAGTATCATATCCTGTCTGCCCATATAAAATACCATTAAGCAATATCCCTAGTATTGGCTGAATATAATTTAAGATTTCTACATATCACACATACGCTACACTAAAAATACAAATTTTTCGAAAACATATGTTTATCCCCATGATAAGAACCTGGGGTATTGGCCAGCTGTTAGCTAGTATCATATCCTGTCTGCCCATATAAAATACCATTAAGCAATATCCCTAGTATTGGCTGAATATAATTTAAGATTTCTACATATCACACATACGCTACACTAAAAATACAAATTTTTCGAAAACATATGTTTATCCCCATGATAAGAACCTGGGGTGTTAGCCAGCTATTAGCTAGTATCATATCCTGTCTGCCCATATAAAATACCATTAAGCAATATCCCTAGTATTGGCTGAATATAATTTAAGATTTCTACATATCACACATACGCTACACTAAAAATACAAATTTTTCGAAAACATATGTTTATCTCCATGATAAGAACCTGGGGTATTGGCCAGCTGTTAGCTAGTATCATATCCTGTCTGCCCATATAAAATACCATTAAGCAATATCCCTAGTATTGGCTGAATATAATTTAAGATTTCTACATATCACACATACGCTACACTAAAAATACAAATTTTTCGAAAACATATTTTTATCCCCATGGTACGAACCTGGGGTGTTGGCCAGCTATTAGCTAGTATCATATCCTGTCTGCCCATATAAAATACCATTAAGCAATATCCCTAGTATTGGCTGTATATAATTTAAGATTTCTACATATCACACATACGCTACACTAAAAATACAAATTTTTCGAAAACATATCTTTATCCCCATGATAAGAACCTGGGGTGTTAGCCAGCTATTAGCTAGTATCATATCCTGTCTGCCCATATAAAATACCATTAAGCAATATCCCTAGTATTGGCTGAATATAATTTAAGATTTCTACATATCACACATACGCTACACTAAAAATACAAATTTTTCGAAAACATATGTTTATCCCCATGGTACGAACCTGGGGTGTTGGCCAGCTATTAGCTAGTATCATATCCTGTCTGCCCATATAAAATACCATTAAGCAATATCCCTAGTATTGGCTGTATATAATTTAAGATTTCTACATATCACACATACGCTACACTAAAAATACAAATTTTTCGAAAACATATTTTTATCCCCATGGTACGAACCTGGGGTGTTGGCCAGCTATTAGCTAGTATCATATCCTGTCTGCCCATATAAAATACCATTAAGCAATATCCCTAGTATTGGCTGTATATAATTTAAGATTTCTGCATATCACACATACGCTACACTAAAAATACAAATTTTTCGAAAACATATCTTTATCCCCATGATAAGAACCTGGGGTGTTAGCCAGCTATTAGCTAGTATCATATCCTGTCTGCCCATATAAAATACCATTAAGCAATATCCCTAGTATTGGCTGAATATAATTTAAGATTTCTACATATCACACATACGCTACACTAAAAATACAAATTTTTCGAAAACATATCTTTATCCCCATGATAAGAACCTGGGGTATTGGCCAGCTGTTAGCTAGTATCATATCCTGTCTGCCCATATAAAATACCATTAAGCAATATCCCTAGTATTGGCTGTAAATAATTTAAGATTTCTGCATATCACACATACGCTACACTAAAAATACAAATTTTTCGAAAACATATCTTTATCCCCATGATAAGAACCTGGGGTGTTAGCCAGCTATTAGCTAGTATTATATCCTGTCTGCCCATATAAAATACCATTAAGCAATATCCCTAGTATTGGCTGTATATAATTTAAGATTTCTACATATCACACATACGCTACACTAAAAATACAAATTTTTCGAAAACATATGTTTATCCCCATGATATGAACCTGGGGTATTAGCCAGCTGTTAGCTAGTATCATATCCTGTCTGCCCATATAAAATACCATTAAGCAATATCCCTAGTATTGGCTGAATATAATTTAAGATTTCTACATATCACACATACGCTACACTAAAAATACAAATTTTTCGAAAACATATGTTTATCCCCATGATAAGAACCTGGGGTGTTAGCCAGCTATTAGCTAGTATCATATCCTGTCTGCCCATATAAAATACCATTAAGCAATATCCCTAGTATTGGCTGAATATAATTTAAGATTTCTACATATCACACATACGCTACACTAAAAATACAAATTTTTCGAAAACATATGTTTATCTCCATGATAAGAACCTGGGGTATTGGCCAGCTGTTAGCTAGTATCATATCCTGTCTGCCCATATAAAATACCATTAAGCAATATCCCTAGTATTGGCTGAATATAATTTAAGATTTCTACATATCACACATACGCTACACTAAAAATACAAATTTTTCGAAAACATATTTTTATCCCCATGGTACGAACCTGGGGTGTTGGCCAGCTATTAGCTAGTATCATATCCTGTCTGCCCATATAAAATACCATTAAGCAATATCCCTAGTATTGGCTGTATATAATTTAAGATTTCTACATATCACACATACGCTACACTAAAAATACAAATTTTTCGAAAACATATCTTTATCCCCATGATAAGAACCTGGGGTGTTAGCCAGCTATTAGCTAGTATCATATCCTGTCTGCCCATATAAAATACCATTAAGCAATATCCCTAGTATTGGCTGAATATAATTTAAGATTTCTACATATCACACATACGCTACACTAAAAATACAAATTTTTCGAAAACATATGTTTATCCCCATGGTACGAACCTGGGGTGTTGGCCAGCTATTAGCTAGTATCATATCCTGTCTGCCCATATAAAATACCATTAAGCAATATCCCTAGTATTGGCTGTATATAATTTAAGATTTCTACATATCACACATACGCTACACTAAAAATACAAATTTTTCGAAAACATATCTTTATCCCCATGATAAGAACCTGGGGTGTTAGCCAGCTATTAGCTAGTATCATATCCTGTCTGCCCATATAAAATACCATTAAGCAATATCCCTAGTATTGGCTGAATATAATTTAAGATTTCTACATATCACACATACGCTACACTAAAAATACAAATTTTTCGAAAACATATTTTTATCCCCATGGTACGAACCTGGGGTGTTGGCCATCTCTTAGCTAGTAGCATGGCCTATCCGCCCATGTATAAAACCATTAAGCAATATCCCTAGTAATGGCTGTATAAAATTTAAGGTTTCTTCATATTAAATGACTACACTACCAACAGAACATAAATTTGTATATGAATTTGTAGAATATGTTGAATGGTATTACTCTTAATCTTAAACGAATTTATGTTTTTTATTATAAATATTTTTTAATAAATTTATTAGTTTTCATTTTGTTTAAACCATCTTGTTAGATGCATTTTAATTATAATATTTTCTTCGGGATGAGCCTACACTTTTTACAAAATTTACACTTTTTCGGGATAGCTACATTTTATCCGAGAAATGAACCAAAACTTCGGGCTGATTCTTCGGGCTAACTTCACTGACTTCTATCTGCTGACAGCGAAAAAATGTGCCGTCAGGTCAAATTGCATTCCGATGATTGTGACTTCCATAGGATATTATGGGGAAGTAAATTAATTAAAACTGTGCAACACTATCAGTTAAATACCGTGACTTATGGTAGGCGGGTACACCAATTAGTTGATTGTTACAAAAACAAATATCCTGAAGCGGCGGCAATACTAAAAAGGGATTATTATGTTGATGACAAGCTGACTAGATGCGGAAATATGCAGCAGGCAATAACCATATTGAATATGGCAAGTCAAAGCTAGTCGCTGAAGGAGGGTTTAAGCTGCGAGAATGGCATTCAAATAGCGAGGAATTACTCAATCATATACCGATGGTATTACGTGATCACTTTGTTCTAGCCATATTTTCTTTGCTTCCCCTATATTTCAAATTTCTGTTTCTAAATTGATAACTTTTTCGTCTTGCGGATTACTTTTGTATAAATTACCCTTCTTTAGTGACTTGAACAACGATATCACATACCAGTAAATAAGACCCTAAAAAGTAGTTAATTATTCATTTTGAAATAAGTGCGCGTGATTCCACTCAAGGCAACATTTATGATTTAACAAATTAAGATAATTAAGCTATAATGAACTAAAAACTGATAGTGTTAAATCATTTCGAAATTATCTCATAATGCACGAGTAAAACAACAATGGTGGATAGACAATTTAGGCGGAACATTAAGCAAGCCTCTCATTAGAAATGTTGAAATTACCCCTAATATTCGGTAACAGATATGCAGGATGATATGAAATATGATTCTATTGATGATTGAAACTTGAAAGTCAGACCTTCTAGATACTACTGACCTTTTTTATATTTAGATTTACTAATGTGCAAATGTTTTATATTTAGATTTACTAATGTGCAATGCTGGAACTACACTTTGTGAAGGAATAAATCATTCTTGGTATAAAATATCAGGTCAACATTATAAATTTGACTTCGGTAATTTACTTTTAGAATACAGGAAGCGCTATCTATTTCCATATAAAACTCATATTTAATATTCATATTGACACAATAACATTTATTCTTCACGCACCGCGACTTTACAAAAAACACAAACAAATCCCCACTTAATAAATCATCGCGCGCAAAGTGTTAAAAAACTAAAAACGAAAAAAAATCTTAAAACGTTGCACAACACTAATAATCATACAAAATCTTTAGGCAAAAATATCAAATCTAAAAGCAGCGCGCAAAAGAATAAGTCGTCTGCCATAAGTTGATTTAGTCGCTTGTATTTTGTCATTGAGCTTAAATCTTAAAATACAAAACATGTTCAAAGTGTTACTTTCATTATTACTGCTAATAAAATTTTTCGATGGTATCATCGCTGAAATTGAATTTGATGTGATTAAATATGGTACGCGTGAATTTAATGATATGCCGATATACATAGAAAATCATCGAACGAGCGCTGGCCGCGATACAGCGGAACGAAAAGTGATAGTGCATTGGACTGGTCGAAATGAGACGTATACACAAGTTTACTTTGAAGCGCTAAATGTGGGTGAATAGCTATTTATAGTTTATAGATAAAATATTTTGTTTTTGGTTAAAAAAATCTAATTTGTGTATTTATGCTAATTTTAGTGGGATTATGCATCATTTGATGATCCATGGCTGGATACGAATCGTGCCAAACGTGAATTTACCTTACAAATTTATGGAAATGTTGAAAAGATGTTTGTGAATTTAATCTTATTTGGATTTACGGATAAACCAATGCTTACTTCAGAAAACGATATATCAAGTAATCTGGTGTCAAGTGCTCGCGATTCTGTGATTATTAAAAGATAGAATTTTTTTTATATAAATTATAGTGTATTATGTATTACGTACATATATGTCTTACCTATATAATCATAAATATTTGTTTTGTAAGTTTATATTCTTTTGTTTTTTTGTTTGCTGAAGGTTGGTTAGTTATGAAATGTTGGTCAATATAAACACAGAGGAAGGAACAAAAAAATTGTTTGTACACACAAAATTATTATTCTCATGGACACCTGAATTATTTCTGTGATAACATTTAAGCACAGTAAAGAAGATCGAAAGTGATGTGTATTTTGTATATACAAATGTACGTCATATCTTACACAATACGACCAATGTGCGGTGGCAAATTTTCAAACAAAACAAATTTTAAAAACTTGAAATTTTTATTGTATCGAAACATTTACAATGTACATCTAAAATTATGAGGCTCGAGATACACACACCAGATACTTATAATAATTTAACTAATTTGTACTTCATTATGCATACATGTTATTTAACATGTTATTTATAATTATCACCTAACCGTTAAAAATATTTGTATGAGGAATTTTGATTCAAATTGGCTTCACAACCGAACAGAAAAAATTGAAAGTTGCTGAAGGAATGGGCTATTTACCAAAATATAATTAATTCATTTTGTGGCGTTTCGAAACATAGAATATACCAAGACATATTACCGGTTTCAAGTAAGGCACACGAAGAAAAATTCGGATTCATTAAAGTGCTATCGAAGGAGTTGACCGAAAATAGCATCGACGGTCAGGAAATTAAAAAAATGTTGATTATCGCTTAGAGGTAACCGCAGTGAAATTGTTGAAATCGAATGAAAACGTTGTTATTATTGGTAAACACATTAACCTACTAGTCATATTAACCGCATGTGCTCAAGCTGGAAACAAAAAGCCGCAGGAACAGGAAATACCAAGAATGTGTATCCATCGGATCTGCTACAAGGATGGGAACTTGCAAAAAGTATTCTATTTCTACAAGCCTTCATAGTGGTATCACTAATAAAAAAATCATGAGTTGAACTATTCCAAAAAAATAACGCTAAAGCGTTTAATAACTCCGAAGCTTTGCGCGAAGATATCGCCCGGGCAGTTGCGCGTAATTTAAAATCAAGTAAATTGTATTGAATTAACTAAACCAACCGAAAGAGTTGCCAAGCAGTATTCATTTCGGGTGTACCAACTAGTTCAACTAGAAATGAAAGTATATAACACATGAAAATAGGCTAAACTAAATTAAGATTAAAAATCAATTAAAACACTCAGTTAACAACTTCTTTCGCATATATGGGTACAACAGAACAAAACGTTGATGAGAGAAAACATTTTGGCAACATTAATTTTTGATTTCCTTGTAAAATATTAGTCCATTCATAAGCAAATAAAAAAAGCTGTTTCTAGAGATTTGGGTTTAAAATATCGTCGGCTCAGAATAATCTACATCCATTTTACCTTTATATTGGAGAAAATGGCGTTTAATTAAACTTCAAATACAGAACTACTGGTGTTGCCACGTGGCGTGGGCTAAGATTTATTGCGCTAACCATGTAACTGCAGCGCCAATTTTTATAATAGTAGAAATATTTTTAACTAGAAAATAGCTCCATATTTATCAAAGTGAAAAATTTTTAAACTAAAGAACGTAACGATTTAAAACAGTAGCAATATTATGAATTAAATAAACAGGCCAATTTTCCAAAAAAGTTATTGTGGTTATTTTGTAAATTGCAGTTAACAATATGGAACTTGGCTATTTATTCACCGATTATGATGAAATTTGACAGGTACGATGCAAATGTGATTCTTAAATGATTTTTTTTGAATATGTCCAATTAGGCTGTAATTTGGCTATTTTTTAACCAATTTTGATGAAATTCGATGATGATGATAATGGTAAAAGTGATGTTGTTGTTGAATCAATAAAAGTATTTTTGCTGTGAAAGGAAATTTTATTTTCTGGAAAATGGAAAAAATTGGAATACAAATCTCCATTTTTCAGAACATTTCAACACAAATTCTTTGTTTTCCAAAAAAATGTTGGGAAAGGAAGATGTAATTCTGAAATCTTCTGGAAAATGTAGATTTCTATTATAATTTTAAAATTAAATCTTTATTTTCCAGAATTTAAATTCTCGTTTGAAATTTCAATGAAAATCTTCATTTTGCAGAATATTTCAACACAAAATTTTCCTTTTACAATTACCATTATTTTCACCATTAGCTTCACCCACATTCCATATCGATGTTGAAAAGTTTGATGATGGTGGTGGTATTATTAAACGATGGAATCACGGTCGGATAGACCTATCCACATTTGATCCATTTTTTTGAATTAACAATTCCTCTCGACCATTCTCCTAAGCATTGTGATGATATACGGTTGGATATTGAATTGCATAATGGTACCCCACAACCCATGATAGACCAATTTAAGTAGGTATGATCAAGCGCATGTATTGCTATCTCTTTCACTAAAAAATTCTGTCATTTGGTGCTTTTTTCTTGATATACTTTTTTTATAAACACTAGTTAAAAGCAAACAAAAACAAATCGAATTGTTTTGCGGTGATAGTTTTTGTGAAAATTTTGTGAAAACAACAAAGCCTTGTGATTTTATCGCACCGAATGACGATATGCGCAAGAAAAGACGAATTTGAAACAGCTGTCAATCATACCTTATTCAATTGGTTTATCCACAACCGATGCATTTATGCTAAATATAAACATTTTGGTAGCGGTTGTATTAAACGAAGAAATCAATTCGTTGGACCCTAAGACATTCACTTCTATTATTTATAAATAATTTTATTAACAAAGTATATTTATCCACATTTAAAATAAACTAGACATTTGATTCTAAATCAATATTTACACGCAAATGTCAAAAATTCGTTTGTTTTATAAAAATAGATGGTTCTTATCTAGCTAAGAAACAATATGCCTGCTAAAAGTGTGTACAGACCCAAATATTATCGTGATTATCCATAATCGCGATTGGAATTAAAACGATCATAATCGTGATCCATAAATTATTGAAACAGACACAAAAGCTGGATTTTGGAATTCAGGCAAACTTCATTTGGTTATAAATGAAATGACGTTTGCATTGGATCCAACTTCTCTTCATAATAAGCTGTCACAGTGTCAACTCACTCTATTGTTTAAAAAAAATTACAACGAAATATAAAATGAATACGGATGAAATTAATCGAATTGTTTTTATTATAAAACAAAACGAAGCGGTAATTCGACAGTTAAATACCAGAAGAATTTTGATCGAAAACAGTGCCTGTTTTACATGGAGAAATACAGAAGATTAAGAAAAAATAAAAATTCTGTAATTATCAAACAATTATGTGCATCTGCAACATCATTCATAACACGAAACAGAAATGTTTGCTGTTTTGTAAGTTTATATACCGGGTGTTTCTTTTAAACTGAGACGATCAAATATCTCGAAAAATAGCCACTCTACGGAAAAAATGTCCATAATCAAAATTTAATTATACCGCGGGGGAAATACATTAGTGCAAAAAAATAGTCCCCCACCCCCCGCGTTGTAGGTGGGGCGGGGGTACCTTTGTAACTAAGATAGGAACCCCTATTTTTTATTGCAGATTCGGATTCTACGGCTAAAAATACGTATGATTTGAATGAAATATTTTGTTCGGTTCATGATAGATGGCGTTGTAATCGACGAAATTCAATTTTTTCAATTTCTTCTTCTTAGAACACACGCATTCGATTCTGCAATACGTTTGAAATAAAAAACATCACGTTTTCATTGGAAATACTCGAAATTCGTCATCAAAACAATTTATTCAGTTTTGTAAATCACATTTAACGTTTGTGTTATTTCTTATCTTCATGTTTTTCGTAATTGCAAAATAAACGATAAAATACTTTAGAATGGACCGTTTAACTGTGCCAGAGAAAATTGAAATGGTTTTGGTTTATAGAGAAGCTGGCAGAAATCTTGAAAATGCTATTGCCATTTACGCTCAACGTTTTCCGGATAGGATTCGTTCACGTGCTTCATTTGGCCGTACTATCAAACAATTTATTGTTGATGGAAATGTTCAACCGAAAAAGAGGACCCGTAGAGCAACAGTCACTGGAGAAAATAATGAAATTGCTGTATTGGCTGCAGCGACTCATAATCCTCATGTTAGTACACGAGAAATAGTTCGCGATTCCGGATTGTCCCTCACCAGTGTTTGGAGAATTTTAAAACGGCACAAGTATCATCCATATCATGTGTCTTTACACCAAGATCTTCATGGCGCTGATTTCCAAAATCGGGTAACTTTTTGTCAATGGGCACGTGAACAAATACAACAAAACCCCAATTTTTTTCGTTGCGTAATGTTCTCTGACGAATCGTCTTTCACAAACCATGGAACGGTTAATCGACACAACATGCATTATTGGAGTGTTGAAAATCCACACTGGCTTCGCCAAGTTGAACATCAGCGCCCTTGGACTGTTAACGTGTGGTGTGGAATAATTGGCAACCAACTCATCGGCCCCCACATTATTGAAGGCAACTTGAATGGTCAAATGTACCGAAACTTTTTGGAAAATGAACTGCCAATATTACTTGAAAATTTGAACTTAGAATTGAGACGGAACATGTGGTTTCAACATGATGGTTGTCCTGCACACTATTCGTTGGTAGCACGTGAGGTACTTGATCGTGATTTCAATGGTCGCTGGATCGGTAGAGCTGGTCCGATAAATTGGCCTGCCAGATCACCAGATCTTACTTCGCCAGATTTCTTTTTGTGGGGCTATCTCAAAGACAAAGTTTACAAACAAGAACCAACAACACGTGAGAACATGATTGAGCGAATCAGAAATGCGTGTGCTGAAATTCAACCAAACACACTTCTCAGTTGTGTACAATCATTGGAAATGCGTATTAATAAGTGCATTGAAGTCGCAGGCCATCATTTTGAACACTTATTTTAAGCTAAAATTATTTTATTCACCTGCCATTTACATTAATAAATTGTTTTGATGACGAATTTCGAGTATTCCCAATGAAAACGTGATGTTTTTTATTTCAAACGTATTGCAGAATCGAATGCGTGTGTTCTAAGAAGAAGAAATTGAAAAAAATTGAATTTCGTCGATTACAACGCCATCTATCATGAACCGAACAAAATATTTCATTCAAATCATACGTATTTTTAGCCGTAGAATCCGAATCTGCAATAAAAAATAGGGGTTCCTATCTTAGTTACAAAGGTACCCCCGCCCCACCTACAACGCGGGGGGTGGGGGACTATTTTTTTGCACTAATGTATTTCCTCCGCGGTATGATTAAATTTTGATTATGGACATTTTTTCCGTAGAGTGGCTATTTTTCGAGATATTTGATCGTCTCAGTTTAAAAGAAACACCCGGTATATACATACAATAAAGTTGTTCTACCTTTAACCAGATTCTTATGTGATGTTTTATTTTATTTAAAGGAAACTTTTGGAGTTTTTTGGGAAAATGAAGTACCAAACTTTTCTAACAAAAAATTTAAAGGTCGGTTTCAGATGAATAGGGAAACATTTAATTTTATTTGTGATAAAGTGGGAAGTTTTATAAAGAAGGAAGACACAAATTGGAGAAAAGATATCGTTTTACCAAAAAGAGTCGCTGTTGCGTTATACTCATTAGCGTCATCGGCAGAATATGCTACTATTGCTCACCTCTTTGGAGTTGGTAAAAGTGCTGTGGGGGAAACTACGCTAGAAGTTTGTGAGGCAATCAATACCTTATAAAACGAATTTATAAATGGATATCCCCCAACAGAAGAAAAAATTAGAGAAAATATTAAAGGTTTTAATGACACTTGGGGATTTTCCCAGTGTTATTCAGCAATAGATACTTGTATACAGGTTTTGCTAATTTCAATACAGTAGTAACCTATTTTTTATTCAAAATTATAGATGGATGTCACATAGAGGTGAGGTCAAATTAACAAACATTCAAATCAAATCAATAATTTTTCAAAACAAATTAAACATTTTTCAAATAAATGTAGACGCATACAATAAAACTTAGCAAAATAAAATTCTCTGATTAATTTATAATTTGGCTTAGGATTCTCATATAATTCGACATGTTACGAATTTTTTTAGGATTCTCATGTAAAAAAAAAATATTTTTTTGGAAAACCTAAAGCAAAAATTTGTTGGATATTTAGGTATACCTTTTGCAAGTCAAGTTAAATATTTTTCAAGCCAAATTAACAAATGTTCAAATCAAATTGACAAATTTTCAAACCAAATTAACAAATGTTCAAATCAAATTAACAATTTGTCAAACCAAATTAAACTTTTTTCAAATAAATTTAACAACACTTTTCAAATCAAATTAAATTATTTTTTTTTTTTTTTGCAAAATATACTAACCTTAAGAATGGTATCGACAACTTGGCTTAATTCCGGGTCTGAATCCGGTTGTTTTCAAAATTTGTTAATTTGGTTTGGTTCTTGCTTTGGTTTGAAAACATTTTGTATTAACTCTGGGGTTAAAGTACGGGGGGGATTTTGATATTTCTACTTTTTTTTGGTAGATATATTATAAATGACTGGCCTCTTCATTTTTCTGATTGACAAGTCGAAAATGTTGTGAATGCCATTATTATTAATATATTGTGTCTATAAAAAGCCGAAAGAATCTTATTGATTTAATTGACGATTGTAAATGTAGAGAAAGCACTACCTGTCGGAATAAAATAAAACTGAAGCGACCATACAAAAACTAGCATCAGCGCTCGCAGAACGACTAAAATATGGTATAGCGGAAATTTTTTAAAGTGAAGCGGCTATGTATAATGTTGTCTAAAACCACGGCTCCAATCGTCAATACAGACAACTAAACTTCTCTTTCTTAAATATTTTCGCATAATCACATTTTTTGTACATATTTCAATTTATTTTATATCTTACCACATATTTTATGAGCTTTTCCAAATAGTTTTAATTTCTCTTCAAGAAATCCGTAGTTCGACTTAATTAGCTTGAAATTTGATAATGCAAGGACATTTAAGCCAAAAAACATTTTTTAGAAGCTAAAAAGTTTTGCAAAAACTACGTACATAAGTTAGAACAATAAACTAAGAAAAACTTAAAGCCCTAGACAGACTATGATTTAATAAATCCGATTTAGTGAATTTTCGGGATTAGCCGTAGTTGGATTTACGATATTTATACTTTATTTTGAGTTTAGTGACTAAAACGATGTAATGCGAGTGTATTAGTTTCACAAATATTATGAAAACAATAACAGTTACAGTGTATTAACCGTAATTTAAAACGAGTTTAGCTAAATCGGATTTAATAAACCCCAGTCTGTCAAGGGTATAACTTAGAACTAAAATAGCTCAATAGTTTACTGTACATTCTTGGACGATCCGGAGTTCTTCTAGAAAAGCGAATTTTATGATTGCTGTCCTTATTCGTGGGTCCACTGGTAAGAGAATTGGTGAACGTTTTATTGAAAGAGTTAAAGCCCAAGGAATTGTTTAAAGTATAGCATTGAAATATTTGCAGTTCAAAGGGAAGTATATCGCTTGAATTTTTTATACCATGTATTTTAGACCTATTTAAGCGATAAACCAAATTTTCAGACGATTTGGCTTGACCTAACTTTGTAACTCGCTGAAAATGAAGCGAGATTATCTCAGGGCAATTGTTATTATTATGTTGATATTATGAATCGGATGAGTCATCATGTTGGGAAAGGTAAACTGTTTTTTTTATTATTATATTTTATGGTCACATTCATTGATTGTGTTGTCTTTTCAGATTGCAATCACAAATATATAAAATAATGGAAATTTAAAAAACGACAAATAAAATTATAAATTGTATTCTTACTAATTGTTCATTCTTTGAATGATAATGATGCCGGTTGAGATATACATGTTCTATTCTTGCTGCTGGCCTGTACATGGAAACATGAGTACAATCGATGCAACCTATAATTCCGGGAACGTTGAATTTTTCATAGAATCTGAAATTGAATAACGAAAGTTTAAATACAAAATTTAAAAAAAATCAATTCATTTGTTAATTTTTTAAAATATTATACATACTGCATTTTGATGTCATTCATTTCCACCGACGATTGTGGAAATTTGATGTAAACAGGCATGAGTTTCTCATCTACTATTTTGCAAAATTCAGCTATGCATCTGCTAACCACACTCTGCGACACACAGTTTAAGTAGCTCATGCCTACTCTTTTTTGGAAAGTACCTAATTTTGAAATATAAAAAATTAGGAACTTTTGTTTTTAAATATTGTTTTCTTAATTAATTCCTTCTGCCAAAAATCAAAGAGCAACCAGCATTCTAATTTCCTTTGGTATGGATGTGGTTTCTATATGCTCTTCAATTTGCTCTTTTAACCTCATTGCTAATAGTAAAGGTTGATGAATTCAGCTTCGTGCACATCAAACGGATTGGATACGTCTCGAAACACTTTTCTCTGCACTCGCAAATTATAGCGTCTTTCACGCTCATCTGCTTCGATATGACCAATCAAGCGTCGTGCCATTTTATATTTTATTTTTTATATTAAATCCGCGATTATTGGACACCCTTTTTAACACAATAAAATTCAAAAATCACAAAATCAAAACTTTAAATGATAACTAAAAAGTTTGACATTTAAATTTTATTGTTTTGCTTAAAATATGACAACTTTTTCCTAACATTGATTCATCTGGTGGTGAGCATTTGAAATAGTATTTTTTCCCATTGGAAATTATTCCCAATTACGCCAGAATACACTTTTGGGAATTGGGGAATAAAAAATTGGGAATTATTGAAGTTTGGAAATATAGCAATATTTTTCCCAATTCCCAATTCCCAGGGAATAGCCAGAATAGGGCCACTGGTATTGAGGAAGTAAACAAGAGGGAAAACAAATATTTATTTTATGATGGCCAACACAATTATAATGTTTTATTCAATGAATTTGTCTATTTGTTTTGATTTTTTTTTTATCGAGCCGTATTGGCTCCATCTAATTAAAGTAGAATTTTGTTTGTTTTTTCTATTTTTTTTTGAGCAATTTTTTCCATAGTTTCAAAATTTTCCGATGGATGAAGCTAATGGATAATAAATTTTTCTGGTGATGACAAGTTCGGTTCAGTGGAATGGATCGGGGAAAAAACAAAACTTATATAAGTTGTGGACGCGTCATTTTTAACTCTCTTTTTGCCTTTGGATTTTTGATGGTAACAACGGATCATCGGACCGCCATCACAACTCAATTTTCGACTGCGGATCATATTATATTTTTTTTATTGGATTGATCAACGAAGCAGCACACCACCATTGGTATTTTGGAAGAATGGAAGATCATCATTTTTGAGGAATTCCCACAGGAAATTTAGTGTTTTTTTTTTTATAAAAACAGTGCAGTGTGGAGATTATAAAAAAAAGTGCCTCAATTAGTTATTTATTTTGTGTATCGGACCCGTAAGAAATGGCAGGGTGATGCACATTCATTTTTTTTTTTTTACACATTTTAGTACAGCACGTACAATAAAAGCGTGTGGATGTCATGGCGCCCAAAAGGAAAAACAATTAATAATTCTAGTATGACATATAGAAGGGTTTGGAAAAATTCAAATTAAAACAAATTTTAAAATTTTTTTTTGTGTTGTGTAAATCAGTGTTGAAAGAACTTAAATATTTTTCTTTGTTAATTTTTTTTTTTTTTTATTTCTATTTCTATTTTTTTTACCAGTACGATTTGGTTGATGTTTAAATATCTTTAAAAGCTTCGCAGCAGCAGCAATACGTGTATATGATTAAAACAACGATGTGTATGCGATGGAAAAACATAAGAGAATAATCCTAGCTTTTATTTCCATAATATAACCGGGCTGCTAAGGCCATTTTACAATTCCAACACTCCGCCTCAATTCCTATCGATAGTAATACAAGTTCGATCGGCAATTGCAAATATAAAGTTTACATAAATCAAGAATACAAAAATCAAACAGATCAATACAAAGAAAATAATTATACCATCCGAATTAAGTTTAGTTGATTTCGCAAATTTTCAAATGTCGCCTTTGGTAGTCCTTTAGTCATGATGTCAGCTAGTTGTTCATTCGTTGAAATATATCTTACTTCGATGATACCTTTGGCTATTAAATCACGTACAAAGTTGAACTTAACATCAATGTGCTTCGTACGCTGCATTTCTTTTTCCTGAGATGAGATCACAATCGCACCTTGATTGTCTTCGTGCAATATTATTGGTTCTTCGGGAGGTTCTCCAATTTCCACCAATAAACCACGCAGCCACATAATTTCACATGTGGCCAAGCACAGTGAGACATATTCAGCTTCGGTGGACGACAAAGAAACACAAGTCTGCTTACGTGTCATCCAAGTCACAGTTGCGCCAAACACTTTCATCACATTGCCAGAAACCGATTTTCTATCATTGATATCACCGGCCCAATCAGCGTCCGCATATCCAGTCAACACGACCGAATTCTCATCGTTCCGATATTCCAGCTTCAGGTCAATTGCTCCTCTGATGTATCGTAGTATTCTTTTCGCTGCCTTCCAATGCTCTTCAGTTGGACATGATTGAAATTGACTGAAGTAATTCACTGCCGCTGATAAGTCTGGACGAGTCGTACAAGCCGCGTACATCAAGCATCCGATTAATTCGCGGTACGGTTTTGTCGTCAGCTCAGCTTCAGCCTTCCTTTCTAATTTCAGTTGGCATTCCATTGGAGTCGAACTCGGTTTACAATCGGCCATTCCAAAACGTTGCAATACGTCCTTTAGATAGCCGCGTTGGTTAATTCTCAAAATTCCACGGCTCCGGTCACGTTCAATGTTGATTCCGAGAAAACTCTTCGTTTCGCCCATGTCACGCATTTCGAATTCCTTTGATACTAGCTGTTTGATCTTGATGATTTCCTCGATGTTTTCGCTCAATATAATCAAATCGTCTACGTATAACAACAAGTATACCTTTTCGTCTCCATCGTCACGAGAATATAAACAATGATCATATTCTGAGCGAACAAAACCGTTTTCGAGCATGAAACTATGGAATCGTTCATTCCATACACGTGACGCTTGCTTTAATCCGTAGAGTGACTTATTCAGTTTACAAACAAAATCACCTTGCACGAATCCATCCGGCTGTTCCATATAAATGTCCTCTTCAAGTTTTCCGTTGAGGAAAGCCGTCTTTACATCCATTTGATGTATTTCCATGTTACGCTTGACAGAAAGAGCCAGCATAACTCTTATTGTAATAATCCTTGCCACCGGAGAGTAGGTTTCATGAAAATCAAGTCCCTCACGCTGGGTAAATCCACGGGCTACCAGTCGCGCCTTGTACGATGCCAACCTACCCACATCATTTCGTTTTCGGGAAAACACCCACTTGCAGGTAACAACTGATCGATTCGGCGGACGTTCGACTAAAGTCCAAGTTTTATTTCGCTTGAGTGAATCCATTTCACAATGAACTGCTTCCATCCATTGAGCTCCATTCATCTCGTTTTGCTATTTCACCAAATGATTGAGGAACATTGTCAACGTACGCCACGGCACCAAGTGCAAAGTCCCATGTGCTAGCATTCAATGCAAACGCCGAAAAGTACTCCTTCCCGTTGTCCTCATGCAATTTGAGCTTTGTCGGATCGATAATACCGCTATCATACCGCTTCGGTTGTTGACGCTTTCGCTGCGGTCGCGATGCCACGTTGAATGGTTGATCGTTGATTGCATCTGCATCAGTAGATCGAGCGTCATCTTGTTCGACATTCGTCGCATCGCTGTCCGCTGAACTCTCCGCCTCGTCAACACCGTCCGTGAATGACTCTGTTTCAAAGAAAACTGAAGAAGAATTCGGTTGCGATTCATTAAACACAACATCTCGTCGTGTAACAATCCCGTTCTTCGATGGGTCCCACAGGCGGTAACCATTCACAGCATAGCCCACCATTACCATTTTCGATGATTTCATATCAAATTTATTGCGTAATTGGTCTGGTACATGCGCATACGCAGGCGACCCAAAAACACGAAGCCTTGACAGATTGGGTTTCTTGCCTGTCCAAAGCTCAACTGGTGTCGCATCCAAAGCAATCGCACGTGACGGACTGCGATTCGATATATATGCCGCACAATACACTGCCTCACCCCAAAAATCCTTGCTCATTTTTGAATCAGCGATCATAGAGCGTGCCTTCTCAAGCAATGTCCTGTTCATTCGCTCGGCTACGCCATTATGTTGAGGTGTGTACGGTTCGTTGTATTGGATCTGAATCCCGGCTTCATCACAAATGGCCCTGAATTTATTTGAAGTATATTCGCCACCATTGTCGCATCGGATTCTTGAAATTTTCTTTCCAGTGTGCGTCTCCGCCATCGATTTGTACCTCTGAAACATATCAAGAACGTTAGATTTGTTCTTTATCAGATATACAACCGTGAAATGCGTGTAATCATCGATGAATGTCACCAAGAAACGCTGATCATCCCACGTGACTGGCGTAACAGGCCCACACACATCACTGTGCACAAGCTCCAATAAACGACTTGATCGTGCTCCGCCTGAACCGTTGAATGGTTTTCGAGATTGCTTTCCGAAAACACACGGCTCGCAAACAGCTTCAGCATCGTTGTTCATGGCACTCATTCCATCGACAAAAGTCGACAAACGCTTAATGTCAGTGTAGTTCAAATGTGCCAACCGACGATGCCACAGACGAATGCTTTGTTTTGACTTCACTTGCGTACATTCCATTCCATTCGACGCTTTCGCAGCAATGCCTGCGTTTGATGATGTTGTAGTATTCGCTGTTTCATGTCGCATACGCTTCAACTCAAATACATACAGCTTTCCATTACGCCTGCCAACGGCCATATCCAAATTTTTCTTTGTAATACGGACCAAACCATCGTCGAAAATTACTTGGCATCCAGTGCTCTCCAAACGACTCACAGATAGCAAATTGTATTTTAAATTTTCGATAAACAAAACATTCGTGAGCGTGCACTGACGCTCTGTGCCATTGACGATGATAGTTCCCAGAATTGTACCACATTTGGTTGCTGTGATCGACGCACCATTCTTCGCAATACCAATGACGACCGGCTCGGTTAAATTCCTTATCTCACTAAACATTGACTCATCATTCGCCATGTGCTCTGAAGCACCCGAGTCAACTATGAAACGTATTATCGTCTGCATTCCACACTGTAGTGCAAAATCACTCGCATTAGCCACAAATACTACTCCATTCGCATCTGTATTCGACGCGCAATTCGCATTTGGCTTTTGATAACGCTGCTGGTTGGGTTTCCCATTAGAATTGCTGTTCGATGATCCACTATTAGAGTTCCGTTGATTCAATTTCGGACATGCGTCCCTTCGATGACCAGGCTTTTTGCAGAAATAGCACTTAAGTTGCTTCCAAGCACCACTGCCATACATGG
Source organism: Tipula helvola (assembly GCA_963556165.1). Taxonomy (NCBI): domain Eukaryota; kingdom Metazoa; phylum Arthropoda; class Insecta; order Diptera; family Tipulidae; genus Tipula; species Tipula helvola. The sequence goes on along the minus strand of OY744482.1, from coordinate 340,819,760 downwards.
CGACGTTGTCTGAATCACCATTCGGACGACCACTCGAAGTTTTACTTTCCTCGTCCAACAGGCGTGAACGCACCAATTCCATCGTCAATTTAGATGGTTCGATCGTCTCCAATGCTGTCACGATCATGTCATATCGCTTTGGTAATGTAATCATGAGCGACACAACTATCATTCGATCATTTGTCTCAGCGCCACACGCCTTTAACTCCCGTATCAACTTGTCGAATGCAAGAAAATGTGAGGCCAGGCTGTCAGAGTCTGAGCATCGCATCGTCAATATACGCTTTCTGACACCAATTTCGGTCGCCACACTTGCACGTTCAAAAATTGCTTTTAATGAATTTATCATCGCAAACGCTGTCGGCCGGTTCTTCAGATATTCCAAATGTGAATCCGCAACACGTCGAGTTATATGCACCTTGCAAATACGATCCTCCTTGTTGATTTTCTCGACGTCGGCACCGACTACAATTTTCGCTGCGGCGGCATCTTCTTCCAGCCATTTTTCGACACCCTTTTCATCCAAAGCAATTTTCAGGCGGAAAAACCAGTTGTCGAACTCACGTCCTTGAAATTGTTTGCACACAAATTTTTCTTCATCAGCCATCTTGTCTTGATATACACAAAAAAAAATTCCAATCAAAATTGCTCAAATTGGCCCAACTAAACCTTTGTTTCGCACCAATTTACAATGCTGGGCCCATAACCTGTTTAAATATCTTTAAAAGCTTCGCAGCAGCAGCAATACGTGTATATGATTAAAACAACGATGTGTATGCGATGGAAAAACATAAGAGAATAATCCTAGCTTTTATTTCCATAATATAACCGGGCTGCTAAGGCCATTTTACAATTCCAACAGTTGATGGATCGATGCCTTCCCAAAGATGACTCATTCGGGATATCAACACATATTATCACATAATCGTTTTTTTTTATATAACAGTTAAATTCATTTTTTTTTTGTTGTAATAAATAATTTTGGTTATAAGGTTTATAACGTTTTACAAAAAGATCGTTCTTATATTTGTTATTATTTAATTTTTTGGAGTAGAGATTCAATATTTCCTTCTCCTCTAAGATTTTCACGAGTTTTGAGTTTTTTTTTTTTTTGGTTTTGAAATAGACACACTACAACTTGTCGTATAGCGAATGCTTGAAACATAAACAAATTAAACGGGCTGACCCGATGAATCGATTTTGATCGCTTAAATACGTCTAAAATACATATAAAAAAAATTCAAGCGGTATATATACTTCATTTTGAGCTGGCTCGGAGTTGCCAAGCAAGGTGGTTGCTACCATTCTTAGGGTCAAAAAACTAACTTTTCTTAAATTTTCAGCCGATATGAAACTAATTTAATCAAACGGTCACTTATCTGATTAGTCCAAAATTTTTAAAATGAAATGTACTTGACATGATATAAAAACATAGAAAATGCAATTCCATCCCATTTTAATAGCATGAATTGTGTAAACCCTCAAGTTGTACTTTAGAGGTAGGGCCGTTTATGTGTCCAAATTTTTAAGCGTTTGTAGATTAGAAACCATTTTTGAAACCTCTTCAGTTCTCTATAATACAGTGGAGTTAGTTTGACCCACTCTACAACCAAAATAGTATAGATATTTTTTTTAATGAGTGAATTGAAATCCAATAAGTTCTAATTTTGGCTTTCTTTTCAAAATTTGACCAAAAATTTTTCATTTTAATCATATATTTATAATTTGCAATTTTAGTTAACATATTTTAGGTACATATTTTTGATTTTTTAGACCCTAAAAATCCTAAGCCTATTAATAATTAACAAAATAAATAAATTTTATTGTATGCATCAGTTTTTATTGTATATATCGCAAAAAAAAATAAAAAATTTATTTAATTTGACTTGAAAATTGTTGTTAAATCTATCTATATTATATAAAATACAAGAATGTTCAACATTTTCTTAAGCTATAAATTTCCATTTCATATATCAATTATAAAGCATAGTTCAATAGCTCATGTATTAGAGCGATGAGCTATGAAGTTAAAGGTCTCGAGTTCGATTCCCGATAACTTCGTCTTTTTTTTCAATTTAATGTAATTATTTTTTTTTTATCAGATTAATGTTGGCCTTTATTTCAAAAAATTAAATACGTTCTATTTTATTAGAGATCGAAGTCTTTTTTTCGTCGGGGCAACCTGTAGTGAGCCGCCCCGGTGGCACAGTTGTAAGCATGCTTGCTTTAAGCCCCGGAGGTCCCGGGTTCGATTCCCGGCGGGTGATGAAAAAATCACGGCTGGTTAATGTGTAGGATCATTGAGTTAATCACTCATTATCCGTTAAAAAAATGATTACGAAACTTCAATATGAAGCGGCCAAATCCCTCTATGGGATGTAGCGCCAGCGGAAAAAACCTGTAGTGAAGTATTCCTTTTGCAGAAGTTGTTTGTATTTATTATGGCAAAAATGTTTCATATAAATAATAAAATTGTGCAATTGCACAGGGGTCCCCTAGTTTATTTGAAAAAAGTTTAATTTGGTTTCAAAAATTGTTAATTTGATTTGAAAAATGTTTAACTTGACTTGAAAAAGGTATATGTTACCACAAACATTTAAATATTTTCGCATAATCACATATTGTGTACATATTTCAATTTATTTTATATTTTAGCACATATTTTATGAGTTTTTGCAAATATTTTTAATTTTTCTTGACGAAATCCGTAATTCGACTTAATTGCTTAAAATTTGATAAAACAAAGACATTTAAGCCAAAAAACATGTTTAGAAGCTAAAATATTCTACTATTGCATGAAGTACGTAAATGAGAACAATAAGAATAACCAAACGTAGAAATTAAATAGCTCGATAGCTTACTGTAAATTCTTTGACAATCCGGAGTTCTTCTAGAAAAGCGAATTTTGTGATTGCTGTCCTTATTCGTGGGTACACTAGTAGGAGAATTGGTCAACGTTTTATTCAAAGAGTTTACTGCGGCTAAAAATTATGAAAAGGTGTTTTTGTGGTTAAGAATGGTATCAACAACCTGGCTTAACTTCGGGTATGAACCGCCCAAGGAATTGTTCAAAGTTCCATTAGAGTATTCGCAGTTCAAAGAGAAGTATATCGGAATTTTTTATGACATGTATTTTAGATTTATTTAAGCGATAAAACAAATTTACAGGCAATTTTGCTTGATCTGACTTGTTAAAAAATAAAAAATGTTTTATACCGTAATTTTTACAGCATATTTCCAATGCTCTTGAAACATAAAAAAATTAAAGGTGTTGGCCCGATAGATCGACTTTGATCGCTTAAATAGGTCTAAAATACATTATAAAAATTCGAGCGGAATTTTGAACAATCCTGGGGCGGCTCAGACCCGGAGTTGCCAAGCAAGGTAGTCGATGCTATTCTTAGGGTAAAAAAACTACAGTTTCTTAAATTTTCAGCCGATATGAAACTAATTTAACAAAACGTTCACCAGTTCTTAGACTATCTACATATACTCCTTTATCAAAAATGAAATAATTCTCATCCAGTGAGACTACAATAATTCATTATTCAACGAAATAGGGAAATATTTTGGAAAAGGGGGTTATAATCTAGTTGTACGTACGTTGCATATTACTGGCGCATAATGGCCTAAAATAACAAAAAAAACAGAATTTTAAAAAGGGGACTCTTTCAAGTTACATAATATGGAAAACTCGCTTGTTGAGTGTAGCAAGGCTTTAATCGATCAATGGAGATATTTCTGAGTCTACGTCATATTTTTTCCTGGAATGCTTTTTCTTTCCGTCTCGTTATCAAGAAAGAACTCTCGAAAGGCGGCTGTAATGAACTTTTGAAAAGATCGGTTCATTGCACATTACGGCTGCCTTCAGTGTCTTTTGCCATCTTTGTATGAAATCATTGCATTTAGGATTATAGGCTGTGGTAATTTTACGCTCGAATCTCGGCATCTTATCAAACTCGTCGAATAATTCCGACACGAATTGTAAGCCTTGGTTGCTATAGACGATAGGACTCCGAAGCATGCGGTCCAGTGGCTTAACACTGCCGTTGCAGCGATTTCGGCTCGAATGTCTTTCACAGAAACTGTCTCCACCCACCGTATGAATCGGTCTATTATAGTTATACAATACCGCTGGCCTTCGGATATCGGTAGTAGCCCGACTACGTCCATTTGGATTTCAGTGAAACGCGTGCTGACGGGTGCGAAATTTTCGAATGAACTTTTCGTATGTCTCGATATTTTTTATTTCTGCGGCAGGCTATGCAGCACAGATCAATTTATCGTGCGACAAATTATATAAACTGGGAAGTTCAGCGTAATAAACGGTCTCGTTTTTCCGGTTGAGCCTTCACAGGGCAGCGTTTTGTCCGAATTAAAGGTGATGGGAATTTTGAAGAATTTCTCAAGTCGCTTGTGGTTTCTATCAATTTCTTTAGCTCGTCTTCTTCTAACGCTTCTGTGATTTCGTTGTAGTCTATTGTTTCCGAAAAATTAATTTGATCTAATCATGATAGCGCGTCGAACACCATGTTAACCTATGTAATACAGGTATCTGATTTGACGCGGGGACGCTTTAGGTAAGTTTTGTTCGAAGACGTACGCTAGCAGTTTATGATCCGTGTAGATAGGGAAAGTACGGTCTTCCATTGGTGTTTAAATCTATTTACGGCCGTGTAACATATATCGCTAGTAGTTCTCTATATGATAGGCGCTAAATTGTTGTTGCGCCGGGACAACTTCGCTGGGAAGAATTGTTGTGGTTTCCACTCCACCTGAACCTACTGTTGGATGGCTGCTCCAACCGTGGTATTGGATGTGTCGACCACTATTGATAACTGTGCAACAGAGTCGCTTCGCTCAGCTGTTTCTTTATCAAGTTGAATGCTTCCTCAGCTGCGTCCGTCCACTAGATTACTCTCGTCTCGTTTATTCACTGCCTCTGAAGTATTCGTTCAGTATTCCTTGTTTTCTTCTCTCGATTTACTCGATGCACCCCAATGGGTAACTAATTAACTAAACATTGTACAGTAAACCCGTTATTAAATGATTTTAATTATTGATTGGTTAATCTATTTACATAAATTGATGATTGCTATAGTTTGAGAAGTATCTTCTCCGGACACAAAACTTAGCCAAAAACTTAGTCTCACTGATTTTTTTTTATAGGTTTGAACATCAATACGCTCATTACCATAAAAAACCGAAAGAGCTAAAGTATCATATAATGTCTAGTAACATCGTAAAAAATGCAAATTTGTTCATGAACCCAAAACATAAACGCTGTATATGAGAGTAACAAATGGCTTAATTTAATATGCAAATTTTTTATTTCCCACACCTTTCAAACATTCATACATCATATATGTAATGTAGTTTAGTATACATTGGAAAAATGAAATTAAAGTTGAAGTTTTTGTGAATATTCGTATGTGTGTGTGTATGAAAAATAATAAAAATTTGTAAAAACCATTTTTATTATTTAAAGCACTCAAACCGACAATTCATTTTACTTATTTTCAATCTGATACGTTATGGATATGGAAATAAGTAAATACGTATATGAAAATGAAGAAAATAGGAATTTTCCTTTTTTTACATCTTTTTTCATAAAGAACGAAATCACACATATTTTCGCGTGTGTTCATTGTAAATTTAATGACACGACAGACAAATGGATGTTTCATGTATTTCAAATTTTTTTTTTGTCGTTTTATTCCTCCCGACTCAAATACATATTTCAAATTATTGGTCTTACATGCATATACTATATATTGGGTTTGGTAGATAATTGGAATGAGACGTTGGTACACGGATTGCAATATACGGATTTTTTTTTTTCTTTTGTAAGAGCCAAGAAATATTTCAATTGCTTGTATATCACACTTCGATATATAAATACGAGATATTCATATATGTTATGTGACAGTAAACTCGTAATAAAAAGACTTTTGTACAATTTTTTTTCCACACATTTGCTAAATCGTAAAAAAAAAAATCGGAAAACAACTTGATAAGAACCGTGTGAATTCGAAGAACTGTTTAACAATAAGCGCAAAGTGGAAAAAATATAAAATATTCAATCGAATTTTATTTTTTTTTTTGTTGATGCCGTTATTGCTGCTACTGCTGCTGATGCTGATGTCGATGCTAGTTTTATTGTATTTTGATTTTATTTCTTGAGAAAAGCTGGAATAATCTATTTTTTTTGCGATTTACATTATATATAGCAACTTTATGACATTTGGTTGCATTGTATTGTTATGGTTTGACCAAAATCTGTCTGGGTATTTGGAATATCTAATCCGGATCAATTTGCTGCATTTTAAATAATAATTCAAATTTCGAGTTCAATTTGAGTTTTAAAATCATTTTTCTTTTGCAGAATAGACAATTGGGCGGTTATGGAAATTAAATTTGCTGTATTAATACACTGCGCCAATTAAAAAACGGAACAGAAATTTTCTTTCAAAAAAAATTTTTTTGTTTTTAGTTGAAGAAAATTTTGTTTTCTTTTCGATACTGGAAACCGTTTTATTTTATTTTGATTTTTTATGACTTTTTTGAGTAAAACAAAAGGTGTCTAAAAAAAAAAAAATTTGCTGCTGTTTGATACTGTAAACGAACTTGCTCGATATTTCATTCAAAAATTCAAATCAGCCATTTTATAGAGAATTTAGAAACCTTGCAAAATAGTACAAGGAAAATTTCTGTGCGACCACTCCTTGTCGGGTTATACATGCAATGCATGGTACGAGGAGTAGTGAGACGAGCGATGCTAATTCAAATTAACGTTCAAAATGAGGCTGCTTCAGCAGCTCTCCTTCTCAGACTGACAAGATCGGGTGAGGACGTGGTATTAATCCATGAACCTGGGATTGATAAAAATTTGATCAATGGTCTTCAACCTAACTCGTATACAATTTTATCCTTTAGTGAGTCTGGGAACATCAGCTCTTGTATTTAAAGGGGAAAATAATTTAAATCTTTTTCTACTTTCTCAATATAGCAATTGTAACACAACTGCGGTAAGCCTGGAGGTTTTTGCCTGCGTTACCTGCGAATTTTGGCTGGCTTCCTGAAAAAAGAGGTTCCTCTGGAAAACCTGGAGGAGCTGATCCTTGAAGTTGAACAAAAAAAGATCGGTGTAGTACACTGGGAGTTGATGATAATTCGCTTCACACTATCTGGGGAAGCACGGATATCAACGAAACAGGAGAGTCACTTTTTCATTATTTATTGAGTACTAACCTTTTAGTGTAGTATAGAACGGAAACCCACATTTATTATTAGTAAAAGGCAAAAGGTTTTAGATTTGACATTCGCCTCAAATAGTATTTATTTTATATTTTATATGGTTAAAAAATGGAGGGTGGGTAAGGAACACTCCTTTTTTGTCCATCGATATATAACCTATAGCCTTGCTGTTCACCTTGCTATCCGGAAAGCCTTCAGGAACCGATTAGGTGTGCACCTGTCGAAAGGCTTGTAGGATAGCCTTTAAGAAGGAGCTAAGAAATTATATGAGAAAGAGCTAAGGAAGGTGCAAAGGAGGGAATGGAGACTCTTCTGTGATATAATGAAGGAGGTCTCAGATACTTCTCTAAAACAACTCAACAATTATATTTCGTTACTTGGAAGCTATATTCATAATACAAATTTTTAAATTTATTGTCGGAAAGTTTAGTGATCGAAAGTGTTGTGACTGAAATGAGAAAGTGAGACAAACTAATACAAGGAAGAGAACGATAATTTATAGTTTGTCATAGCTTAACTATTATTGTTGTCTAACGAATTTTCGTTAGATTAATTTCGGGTTTCCGGAAATATAGGGAATCTCTGGACCGAAGCGGGTTTCGGTTTGGATTCAGTCTGAAACCCTGGTTATTAGTTGTTTGTCGAAAACCAGTTTCCTCCTCGTTTTGAAGTGTCCTCGTGTCTGAAAAAGCAAGAAAGTCCTTCTGTTGGTCTGGATTGCTTTGCCTACGATATCACAAGAATGGTTTTTTCAATTTGGATGTTTTGTTTCTTTTTCCAATCTGTGTATATGAACAACGCGGAGAATTGAAAAGCTTTCGGAACCTCTACGTCAAGAGGATCGGAAACTTGTTATACTGGGGTCGATCCAAAACCAAGTAATTATACGTGCTATTTACATGTGGTTTTCGATCGAGTGACCAAATTTTGTGTATGTAAATACACAGTGTGAGGATTGAGTTGGGCGTTAAGATGGGATTGATTGCAGTTAACGGTTTTGGTCAGTAGAACTTCCGATGTGTCTGCTTCTTTGAAGTATCCCACTCCAAGTGAAATATTTGAGATCTTGGCATCGGTCATGCCAAATTCAGCAATCACTTTGTTGATATAGGTAGCATGGCTAAGTAAATAATTTCCAGCTGCTGATTTATTTATTTCCAGACCAAGGTAATTTTTAGTTGGTCCCAAGTTCTGGATCTTGAACGTTGTTTTGATTGAATTTTCTGCTTGTTTAATCATTGAAGTGTTGTTACTGGCGACCATAAAAGCGTCAACATAAACAAGTATGTTATGTAACAAACTCCATTCGCATCTCTTTTTGTGTACAAACATGGATCAGACTTACTTTGAAAAATCCAATTGTTATAAGGACTTCATGTAAAGCTTGGTTCCAGCACCTAGGTAATTGCTTTAATCCATATATGCTTTTCTTTAGTCGGCATAGAAGATGTTCTTCGTTTTCTTTAGCAAAACCGGGAGGTTGTTTCATAAATTAAGTTTGTTTAACTATTTGTTTAAGAATTCGAAATGTTGTTTGCTTTACCACAGGTTCGAACACCTCATCATGATCTCCCCCATATTGTTAAGCCTTGTGCTATTAGCTTAGCTTTGAATCGACAAACGGAACCGTCCGTTCCATATTTCATTTTAAATACCCATTTACATCCAATAGGTTTTCGTCCTTTAGGTATTTCAGTCAAAACCCAAGTTTGGTTTTCGCTCAGCGAATCTATCTCCTCATGCATGATACTCTTCCGTTCGTCTTTATGTTCACGTGTAATTGCTTCTTTTAAACTTTTGGGTTCCTTGACCGCATAAACAATATTCATTTCGTTTATTAGCAGTTTTTGGGGAACTCTCTTCTTTATTCGTCTAGGTCTAGAACGTCGTAGCTCACCAGCATCGTTGTTGTCAATTAATGTAACACCGCCGTTTTTCATTAATCAGAATTTAAATCCCCGTCACTAAAATAAACTTCGCTGTCATTTTCAGATGATGAAGCATCTGCTGGTTTAACCGGATTATCTGGAATAATTGGGGCCGGAACCACATTTCAAACGGTTGATTTTTCCGGAACGCTTTCATCATCGATATAATACCAAACTGATGATGCAGATGTTTCTCGTTCCGAATTTTCACTTTTCGTCATTTCTCGCTGCTTTTCAATCCCTTTCATCACCGTCTCTTTAAAGACAAACTTCACATCTCGGCTGATTACGACCATTTCTTGTTCACGAAACGTAGTATCTGTACGCTTTCATTGTACCATAATATCCAACCAGAACCAGCTTTCATTGCTTTCGATTCCAATTTACGCCGCTTTTCGTCTGGTATGTAAACAAAACATTTCGCTCCAAGTTTATGAAAATGTTTAACACTTGGTTGCTTACCAAACCAATGTTCAAATGGCGTCTTTTCTACTCCTTTTATCGGTAACCGGTTTTGTATGAAATTTGCCATGGGAGCTTTTCCCCAGAACGTATATCCAGACCAGCATCTAATAGCACACATCTTGTACGATTCTTACGTTCTGCGATACCATTTTGGTGGCGGGGGGGGGAAGCGGTTCTATGGTACTGAATGCCTTCTTGTGCCATGTATTCTTCAAATTTCTTACCTAAGTATTCTCCTCCTCGATACGATCGCTAGTTTTCTTTTCAAACACTTGTAACAAATCCCTGCGGTATCGTTCCATGATTGTCGAAAAGTCAAGGGCTGTAAATTTCATAAACTCAAAAAGAAAAAAAAACTGGAAAAAAATCTGTCTGATATAATTAATTAATGATTAATTTTATTTTATTATATAAGGAATATAAATTTTTTTAATTATGTACATTAGTCTGTAAGGGGTTATCATTATACATATAAACAAATTCATTAAAAATAAAAATCTAATTGAACGAAAATCTCATAAAATAAACGTTTGAGAAATGCACTAAATAATAAATACCACGGAGGAATTCTCGTCGATCACAAAAAAAAAAAAAAAAAATTGGTACTAACGTCATTATCATTAACAATTAACTGTTGAGAGGTGTATTAGTGTAACGTAACACGAAATTGCGTTGTTGATTCCTGATTGGTGGTACGAGATGAGGTGATATCGAATGGAATATGTTCGGGCTCGGTAAAAATAAAAAATTGGAATTTTTTGGGGAGTTGGCGAAAAACAAGGACGGTAGTTAGACGTCCATGTAAATAAAATAATAAAAAAATTAAAATATGATGCCAGAGAAAAATGCTGGTTAAGTGATTATAATAATAATAAAAACAATAAGAATAATTTATAAGTAATAGAAAAATTAATAATAATAAAATAATAAAACGTGAATTTAAGTTTTTTTTTTGTGTTGGAAAATCAAAAATTCAACAAAGAAAAAAAAAACCTATAAATTATATAAATAATAAATAAATAGTTCTAGTTAAAATAGTAAACATTCTAGTGTAATGGACTAGATAATAACTCGAAGTGAAAAACGTAGTGATGATACGGGAACATTTTCAAATAAATGGAGTATCTATTTTGTGATCAATCGCATTGAGTACAGTTCATTTTAATACAATTTTTTTTATATAAAATAACGTTAAAATAATCATAATATTTAATAAAATTAATTAAACTCATTAGCGGTAATTAATTAATAATAAAATAAGTAAAAACAGAATATAAAATTAATAAGCCCCAACTATAACAAGTGACGATTTTGATCCGTATTGATGAATGAAATAATCGGATTAGTGCTATTTGGGCAATAATAGTAATCGTGCCATATCATATCAAGTACTTTAGTGAAATATGTACATAATGAATCAATTATTAAATTGGTGTTTGGAATGCTGTTCATCGCTAAATAAATGATTACGAATCACCTAAGCTACAGTTCTTCGCGCTTCGGATGCAAATTCATGCCTCCGCCTGTACCTAAATAAGTACCAGTTTTTTTTTCGGGTTCATATAGACTAAACTGCGCTACGTGGAAATTTGTGTTCAGTATAATTATGATATGTGCAAACCGTTGTTTTTTTTTTATCAAACTATTATAAAGGTGGCGGGTAAATTCTAATCATAATTATTATTTTTAGTTTTATTTTTGTTATTTAAATTATTATTATAATTTATTATTAATACTTGATTAAATATTTCCATTATTAAACAGATTTTTTTTAACTTAGTTTATAGATTTTTTTTTTTTCTCTTTTGTTTATAATAATAATTATTTCTAAAATTATGGAAAATGAAGTCGACGCATTTTATTTAGATTTTTTCTATTTTATTTTATTTTTAGAATGAGAGTTTGAGCTCTACTGAGTCGGAGATGAACTGACAGGTGAGTGGGAAGAGTGTCTGGTAAAGATTCGGGCATGTTTTCAAGAGCACAATAAAGCAGTCTATCAAGGTCAGGTGATATTTTAGCAAATCCCACCCCAAACCGCGAGTCTTAGCCAAGCTATCCATGACTGCGCTAAAACCTCTCACCCGACAAACACAAAAATTCAGTGGCAAAATGGTGTTTCTACGAATGTGGGATAAATCCCACATTTTATTTACAGCCCTAGTAAATTTTGTTACACACTCAGAATTCAATTTGGTAATCGTGTTCTTGAAATCATCATTTTCACGTGTTTTTGAATATACATATTTTGGAACTCTAAAATATTCTATTTTGAAAATTTTGCAAAAATATTAGTATCTAGCAATTTGCCAGCCCATAACCTTTTAGAATAGCAGTAGATGATTTAAGAAATGCAAATAATAAGCCTGATGATTCAAAATATTTGGGAATGCTTTTGTTTGTTCTGTATAAAACATGTCTACTTAGTACAGTGGTCGGCAACACTAACCAGAAAAAAATATAAACGAACATGTCATGCGGATGGCAGACGTCAAGACTACTACGTTAGTTTAGTGTTGTCACATTCTGCAAATACAAGTTCATTGAATTAATTAACAGCCTTTAATAACGGTGGGTCCGGCTATATCCGGGAGATTTGCTAAAGGCATGGTAGTGCATTGCAATCAATCAGCTAATCTGAATTATACGTTACCTTTCCAAGGAGCATAATTAGAGATTAACCCATTAACATTTTAATTGGAGAATCAGAGACTCATGGTAAAATTATTCCTTGATCAAATCGAGTATTTTTATTCGAAATGTCGTATTTAGACCGGTGCTTGGTAACTTTCGAATTTTAATCGTCAAATAAAAGTACAAATTCTAGCTTCTTAAATTTTATTTTTATGAAAATTCAAGAAACTTTCTATATTTCAGCTTGGCGCCAAAGAGCCACCAAGGAGCCTCGAACACCGTTTTATTCATAAAAAATTTATCTTTGGAACATTGTTTATTTCCAAAAATTAAACTTCCACGTTATAAGTTAAAATAATCTCATTACATCATACATATACAAACAAACAAACAGACGGCGATAGACTCGTTAAATATATGCCGCTTCATCTACTAAAAAATACATTTTATTAGCGGCTGCGACACTCACACCACTGTTGAAACATCATCTTTAACAAGTCTTATAAGAAAAAAAGGGTTACAAGAATTTTATTTAACAACCATAAACATAAATTTATTTGCGAATTCTACTCTCTTCCGCCTAAGCATAATACTCGTGTAGTTCCTTTACATGATTGACAGAAAATGGTACAAAACATTAAAACCATAAAATTGTCAAAAAATTTTATGGTTACACGCACAGTTAAAATTCGTTAATTTTTTATGGTTGTCAATTTCAGAATTTATGATTTCGAAATAAAATAATTAAAATTATCTGCGCATAGATGTCATAAAGGGTTAAATCTGTTAAATGGTATCAGTTAAATAATTGAATTAGTTTTTGTTGTTGTTGTTGCTATCTTGTAAGAACTCGTAATTAAAAATAACTGATTTCATTTTTTATGCTTTTGTTGCTGATTAACGCACAAAATGATTGTTCTTTTTTAGTGCGGGAGACGAAGTAGTTAGTTAGAAAATATTTGAGAACATCTTTCGTTTGGTACAAAACCATAATTAATCACTTTTATCTTTTTACCTCCGTTTTGAATTGGGTAAGGGGATTTTTATTTATTTTTTTTTTTAGTGAAATCTTATTTTATAACACAACCGATAAAGTATAAAAACTGATTCAATATTAAATTTTGTACCATTCTCACATCAAAGCTACAGGTGTATACTTAAATATGCATACCAAAAAATTTTTAATTCTTGTATTAATATTCGCCGTATTGGTGAGTGAAAGTGAATCCAGACCTGGGTGGCTTAAAAAATTTGGCAAAAAACTTGTAAGTACACTGTGACGATTCTAATTAAAGGGAAAAAATAAATTAAAATTTAAAATTTCATCTAATTAACAGGAACATGCAGGCAAAAATTTTTTAAGAGAAACAGAACGTGCTCTTCCTGATATTCAAAGGGTGGCTACTGTAGTAGCGGTGATTAGTTCGGTGGGGTGATTAATTGTTTTTATAAATTAGTACAAATAAATTATTTTTTTACAAAATTGTTAAGCCTAAATGTTGTCAATTTTTATTCGTAATCGTATTTGCTTATTACGTTATTTATTGAGATTAATGTGTTTTATAAAATGTGAAGAATGTACGGGAAATACCCTTGATCTTGAAATCGTATCAATAGTATATAAAAAGAAATAAGAAACGACGACGATAATCGTTAACTGTTTCTAGTGAAATTATACAAAGCATTGAACTCTGATTGTTTGGTTTGAATAACATTTGACATTGTTCTACGCATGTACATATGAGTATGTGTAAGGGGATTTACAAAAATTGCTTGAGAATATATACATAAACTAGAACATTTCTTAATTTTATACTTTGTTCAGATCTACTTTCAAATATATAAGTTGATCGTAATTACATACATATGTAATTCATTTTAGGTTTAAAGCCCAAAACAAAATTTGTTTCTTCATTTTTTCATTGTTGTATGGTCTCTTCCCAAAGTATTTTTTTGTTTTTTGGAGGTGGAACTATAATTAATGGCAATACATATTTGTAATTGCTTAAAATCTAAATCTCTAAATCTTATAGGAAAAGAATAAAATTTCTGGCAGCTAAATCTCTTGGAAGTCTGTCTAGGTATATGTTTGGGGTTAGCAGTAGTGAAACCCAAATTTCTTAAATTAAACGACAGCAATTATGCGAATTAGAAGTTCAGAATGAAATTGCTACTTCTCAAGCAAAATTAGTGGAAAAAGGTGATTCGTGGTGAGAAACCGGCAGCTTAAACAGCACAAATAAATTAACCAATACAAAGGAAATCGTCGATTGGGAAATGCTTGATGATGTTGTGAGAGGCGCAATCGGTTTGTCTGTTAAAGATGATCAATTGGCACACATTTGTACAGCAGATACATCAAGGAAAATATGGGACTGGTTTAAAAATTACCATGAAAAGTGTATGCTTACTAACAAGGCATACATTTTGGTGCGATCAATTTGTGCATTGAAACTCAAAGAAGGTGGTGATGCGAAAGCAAACATAAATCGAATACAAGATCTATTCACGACCTTGGTGAACGAATATTGGCAACTTTGTTTTCGAAAATATTTTTAATCGGTAGTTTGCCAGAATGTTATGATACAATCATTTCTGAACTTGGAGCGCGTGACGAAACAGAGATCACATTTGATGTGGTGAAATAACATGTGATTGCTGAATACGAGAGGCATGCACAAAGAGATGGAACTTCAAGTGTTTCAGTTATGAATAGACTGTAGTAAAAGTTGATGTTTGTCTTTTCTGCAAGAAACCCAATCATCAAAAGAAAAATTGCCCAAAGTACAATGAATGACTTGAAAAAATTAATAGCACTGATTGCAAATCGACTGATAAGCTGAATAAGATTCAAGATTCGGATTTTTTGTTTTTGATTGGTAACAAACAAAAGAAGAGATTAAATTGGTAGGGGCAATTTGACGTTTTTAGACGAAAGTGGATGCATTAGTAAAGCAAAACCATGTTTTGTATGCACGAAAATTATTTAGGAATGTACTTTCTGTCCGACGGTTGGTGAAAAATAGTCTTAAAGTTGAATTCAACGATCGAATTTGCGAAATCAGGCATAATGGTTAACAAATCGGTGTAGATGACATAGTTGGTGAATTGTATATGTTGCGTCAACCAGATTCAGTTTGTGCGGTGTTAGCACACAATGACAAATGCATACGTGAATGGCATCGAAAAATGGGACATCGTGATCAAGCAGCTATATGGAAAATGACATCAGAAGATACAATTACCGGATTGGAAATTATTGAATGCGGAATCAAGGAAGTTTGTGATGTGTGCATGAAGGGAAAAATGTCACGGCTACCGTTTCCAGATAGATGAGCGAGTGAGTCATCGGCGGTATTGGATTTAATACATATGGACTTGGTTATCTTCATTGACGATTACTCACGTTTTACATTCGTTATTTTGTTGACACACAAATCGGAGGTTGGAGGGCACTGTGAAGCGGTTTGTCGCATTGTGTGAAAATAAATTCAATCGAAAACCAAGGATAATGCGATCGTATCAGGGTGGTGGTGAGTACACATTTTTAAAGAATACACAAACTATTTAAAGTCAAAGGGCATTGAGATCCAGTTAACGGCAGCCGACTGTCCACAAAAAATGGTAAAGCTAAACGGAAGAATCGCATCTTAATCGAAATGGCTCGTTGAATGCTCATTGACGCAAAGTTACCAAAATGTTTTTAGGGCCATTGCAACGGCAAATTTCATTCAGAGTCATGTGACAACAAGAACAACGAACATGACACCATATGAACGGTGGAACGGCATAGAATCAGTAACAAACAATTTTCACATATTTGGTTCTAAGTGCTTTCTTTGTTCATTTATCATCTGAAAATGGCAGCTGAAATGAATTTTCTTGGACATGATGAGCATTCGAAAGCTTATCGTTGAACGAAGAAAGTAGTAGTCAGTCGAGATGTTCGTTTTGGTACACTAAATACGAAAGACAGCGAAATTTCAATTGATTTGGGTGAAAGACAAAAACGTGACAGTATCGTTGAATATGTAAATGCTGCGGAGGAGGTGGTTTCAACAGAAACACAAGTAAATGAATGACAAAATGATCAAGCTCAATCAACGAGACGTGTTTCACAAAGAACAACAACGGGCGTGCCACCGAAGCATTTGATCGATGAAATAAATATGGTTAGAGAGATGAATGAAGCCATTAAAAGCGACGAAAAGGAGCAATGGCTTACTGTTATGCAGGATGCAATTGATGTATATGAACACAACGGTACTTAGGAACTTGTAGATTTGCCGCCAGGAAAACAGCAATTGGAAGTAAATCGGTGTTCAAGGTAAAAACCAGTGTGGATGATGAAGTGTAAGGATACAAAGCCAGATTCGTGACACAAGCATTTTAACAGAAGTACGGCGAAGAATATGGTGGAGGTGTTTGCACCAGTTGTGCTCCATACAACATTCAGAACGTCGTTATCAGTAAGTGCAAAAAGGAAAATGTTTGTTCAAATGTTTCTTAATGGAAAGTTAAAGGAAACTATCTACAGTAAACAGCCACGCGGCTTTGACGATAATAGGTCGAAGGTATGCTTGCTTAAAAGAAGTATTTATGGTTTGAAACAGGCTGCCGGATCTTGGAATTACGAACTTCACAAAGTACTCATCGCAACTGGATTTCAACATAGCTACAACTATCCTTGTTTGTATACGAAGACAGTTGACAATGAATTTTGGTATGTCATTGTCTACGTGAAGGAGCAAATTACAGATATTGAAATAATTTTCAAGCCACATTTTGTGATGCAATTTTGAATTGAATCAATCAGCATTGGTGGGAATTTTGAATTGAATCAATCAGCATACATTATGAAAATTGCATCAGATTTCGGATTCACTGGAGAAAATGGCGAAAACACTAATGGACACCAATTACGGAAAGTCAAACTCGACACAACCATTGGAAAATAGCAAAAAATATCGTTCACTGATTCGACGATTGTTGTATTTGTCAGTGAATTCAAGACCTGATGTTTTGGCCACTGTTAGTATTTTGGCTCAAAAGGTATCACATCCGAGTATGGAAGATTGGGATCAACTTAAGAATTATCGTTGTTTGGATATGCACATGCAACATGGGCCGACGACAAAATCGACCGTAAATCAAACAGTAGTCGTATAATATATTTCAACGGCGGAACAATAAGTTGGTCTTGTAACAAGCAATGGACAGTTGTAGTGTCATCATGTGAAGCCGAATTTATTTCAATATCGAAGGCATCAAAAAAGATCAAATGGTTGGGACAATTATAGGAAGAAATGAGCGAACAATTTTACCCGCCAACAGATATTCGAGGACAATCAAGGGTGCATTGATCTTGTACGTGATCACAAATTCTCATACAAGACAAAGCACAATGACACGCGATACAAAATGATTTGTGATCTTGTGAGGAAAAGAGTAATCGAATGTGAATACAGAAGAAATTGTTGCAGACTTATTGACAAAGCCATTATCTGCAAGCAATCATGATTGTAGGAGCGTTGAATACATGAACTATGTATACTTCAGACTTAACGAAGCGTTTAACATGCATTAATTGAATACATATTTGATACTAGAAGGCTTTTTACAGTCATAAATAAAAATTTCACATTATTACATTACACTTTCTCGTGTTTTTTCTTTCATAAAGATTTTCCACATTATTGGTAGATTGAAACTATTAGATCTAAGCCAAGTAAATATCATCAAAATATTCTACAGAGCTTTAATTTAGTTCTATGCTCCGTATAGAGATCAAAACTTCGAGCGTGCATTATGATTATGAGAAGGGACAAATACGGAAAGTGTGTGACAATAATTTCGCCTTATGCTGTACGCCTCAGATCGATTTTTTTGACTAAAATTTTGACTTTTCTAAATTGTTGACTAACTAGTTCATACCAGCCATTCTAAGATGGCAGCAGAGTCAATAAGGCAAGCTGTGCCTGACATTTATTATTCTAAATTGCGAGTTTTAGAACGTTAACCGAATGTTATTACTATTTGATGGAAATAACCAGGTATACTGCTTAAAATTTCGTGTAAATATTTTACGTCTTAGCTTGCTTGCAGGTTGATTTACAATCTTAATTTGCGTCTTTTGAAATTTCTCAATATTTCGTACAGAAAATTCCCACACGACAAAGAATGGTGACACAACTCAAAAACTCAGACGTTTCAGGATGGCAAAAGAAAATATTTCAATTTCGATTTTACTATTCTATACAGTCGTCCAAAACAGGAAGAACGACACAGTAAGGTCTCTCGTGCTTTATAAACTATTCTATGTAATTTTAATCCGTTTAATTCCAATTTATCGGTCCAATTATTTACCATGGAAGGATTAAATAAGCGTAAATGTATCATTAAGGAGTAAACTACTAAATAATTTCGTTCCCATTTCAAATTACCACTCCTTGACAATCGTTTTACGATACTTTCATATCTACTGTACATGCAAATATCAATCTGTCTCCAGCACAGAAATTCAAATATTTGCTTGTCCAATTACAGAGTGCTGCCCATTTGTCAATTTGTCATTTCCTAGTTGATGACGCTAACTATTTTAAAGTGATTAAGCGACTTACAAAAAAAGAAGCCAATAACCGAAACCTATATTCGTGATTCTGTACTATAAAGTTAGATTAAGAAATGAGACGTATCTAGACTCTGCTACAATTCAGAAATTTCTTGACTTCTTAAGCAAGCGAATGGATGTATTAATTAAAACGGTTTCCAAACGTGTAACTCCTACAGGACATGCAAGACAAGCTACAGTGTCCTCTCACTCTTCTGCTGAGTTGCTTTTAGCTGCCCAATTTACCACATAAACCATAGACAGTTTGATTGCCCCAAAATTCCGAGAAATGTCCGTTGGAGAATTTTAAGAATTGCTTCAGTAATGATCACTTGATTACGAATTGTGGAAGTGCCAAGAGTTGTTGGAAGTGTACAAAGCGTTATAATACTCTACTGCCAACTGGTACAAAAATCAAAACGCTTAATAGTTCTTTAGCCTGATGTTCGAGAGGAAGATCGAGTTTAAAAGTTAAATCTCGTGTCTATCACAATTACAATGTTCAATTAATGCATTGATCATACTTACAATATCATCCGATTTATCTCCAGTTTAAATCACCAATCTGCAGCTTCATAAGCCACTAGCCGATCCGTCTTTCAATACTATACCACGGAAGGTTGACATATTATTAGGAAGTGACCTATTTTTCCAGTCACTTCAAGAGATGAAGTTTATGCAAGGAAACCGAAACAGCCCTTGCTAGAACTTCAAAGTTTGGTTAGATAATCGCAGGCAAAACGAGCAATTATTTATACCCAATTATACGTTATTAAACTAACCATCGAACCCAATTTTCATCCAACAGTGAACCAAATATTGATATTTTTCAAATCGCAGCGACAATAGAAAAATTTTGGAAAATCGAGGAAATATTACCTATTCCAAACCACAAAATTGTATGCCTTAGCTTAGAGCACCGATTATAGAAAGACGATTATTTAAAAAAGCGTATCATCAATTCATGGCTGAATACCTAGCATTGGACCATATGGAACTCATACCTCAAAATGAAATTGATCGAGCCAACCATAAGATATTCTACTTACCACACCACGAGATTATAGAGAAGTCCAGCCAGATCTATAACTAACTATCTAAGAAATTTGTTTAATTTGTTAATTCGTTTACGTTAAAATATTTCGGTAAATTTTAATATCAGACAATGACAAAGAGGTTACCACCGTATTATTAAAAGATGCTCCTAATTCCAGTTTAATGTTTTACCGGTTAAAAACCGTTACCTATTTGGCAGATATATTCAGCGGGAAATTTCCAAATGCCAGTGATGTTCTTTAAACAGATTTTTATATGGACGATTTAATTTAAGGCGCCGGAGATTAAGAATCGGCACAATTGTTACAAAGTGACATTGTCAATTTATTGAAGCTTTGAGAATTTAATATTCGCAAATAGTCCTCAAACAATCCGCAACTATTGGCAAATATTCCGATCGAAAATCGTGAAATGGTATCCTGGAAAATTACAGACAATCAGATGGTTTCGGTACAGGTATTAAATAAAATACTTTGGGATGAGGAGTTGCCAGTACACATATTAGAACAATATTTATCAATAAGCAACCAATTATCTGAACTTATTAAACAATAGTTTCTGAGGTGGTTATATATGACAGAACAACCAGTAGAACGTCACGGATTTGGAGATGCACGGATTTTAGATGCTGACACATCCGTCATATGTATATTCGCGAAAGATTATAAATGGACCACCCCCATCAGTAATTATGAAAGGTAGCTATATAAAACGATATTAAACATGACGATAATAGCACATACGACTTTTATAAAATTGTAAAATCGCAGGATTTTGATTTGAATGACTAAATTAAAAGACAGTGAAAAACAACTCTGTTCACTCGGTTCACTTAGTCACTTGATCAACATTAACTTGTTAGGAGGGAGGACTGTTTCAACTGCCAACAGTGCTTATGTAATTCTGGTACAGTCCTTCACCACAATTGAATAGTATCACATTTCGCCAAGATCAAACTCTTTCTCTTACGATTAATGAATTTAATTTTTTAATATTCAATGCATTTGGCCAGACGAAGCCAGAGTAGTACGGAATATTCTCAGTAACGTTGGAAAAGCTGGATCCGGAACTCAGTATTCTTAGCGACATAAATTCGCCGTGTAAATTTAAGTTTTTCGGAATAATGCATAGTCCAAATAGATATTCTCAAAATTCCGTTAACAGTACTGTCTTGTAGTGAATAGCGTAATGTAGAATTTGATTGTTTCTTGTTTCAGTTAATGGTGTCATTTATATTGGTACAGTTTCAGTGAAATACAAAATTCTCGCAAATATCTAAAATACCGACATTTTTAACTAATTTAGACATAATTTTATTCAATAAATAAATACATTAAAACAACTGTTACAACTAAGATTACGGATCATTTTTATTAACCTAACGCTCCCTTATAGGTGGCAAAAGCTCTAGCCGCTTTGAATGTTCGTTTCCCAACACCTTCCTGTAATATTGTAATTAGGAAATATTTTTGCTTTAATAATTATGGTTTACTTTTATTTATGTATTTATACTTACAATTTTTTTGCCAAGCTTTTTCAACCATCCCGGGTGAGCTGCAGTTTGGCCCACCATCATGATTAGAACAATAGCAGCGAAGATTACGAATATTTTTGTGAACTTCATGATTTAAAATTATGTTACTTTATGCTTCTCTTTTGGCTTGTTTGTATAAACTGATATTGGTTGAAGCTTTTCGATTTGCTTTTATAGTCATTCTGTCTGTTTATGTAAGTACGTAAATAAAAAGAAAGTTGAAGCTTTAGTAAAAATTTGCAAACATCATCGTCTATATAAGATTTGGAGTTTCGGGGAATCGGTAATAATTTGAGAGAACAAAAAATATTAATTCTGAGTCACGGTTTTTTCTGTGGTGTGGTTTTCTCATATGCGATTATATTAATTTTTTCCCCATCTTGGATCCAATCGTTGAAATTAAAATAATTGATATTTATTTAGCGCACTCGAAAACATTGTTGTGAGGCATATCATTATTACTTCGTATCTTAAATTTGACTAAATAAATGTAAATTTATTTTCCCAGTTAATCATTAACAGTTAAGATTCATTGTATCCATTACTTTCAAAAATTACTTCTAAGGCTTTGTGGTGAATATCATTATTCATTACTAACGAATTTACTTTAAATAGATTTCGTTCATTTGTAAAAATCAGGTCTAAAATTCGGTTCAAAAACAATATCGATGAACAGACATACCGTTTCCGAACTAACGTTTAAAGGTAAAATTTCGTCCATTTCTTCGTGATATGACCAGCTAATAGTTGAAAAATCAAAATGCCCCGTGATTAAGATGGTGTCAGATGGATTAGAAGCATTATTTATTTCCATTATTGTGGCGCAGCAGGCCGTGTAATATGAAATCGATGAGCCAGGCGGAACATTTGCAACATATATGAAAATTGACTTTTTGTTGATTGCAATTTTAACACATAATTGCTCGATGGACAGGTTGGATATTTCAACTTATCTTTTAAGTCCGTCCCCGTTGTTTTTCATCCCGCGCGCTTTTATGTTTTTTTTCTTCATTATTTTTGTTATATTTTCTTATTTGGAATATATCCCACATTGTCTTAAATTCACCTTTCGACATCTATCTATTATCACTGCACTCACAGATTTTGGTTGCATGAATTTTTGGGACCGCGAAAATGGAAATCAAAGGATTGATGATTGGAAAATGTAACAAATTGGCCTATTTCGATATCGTGCCTAATATGCTCTTGCTATCGCCAACTGAGATATACAAAACTGTCACACTATAAAATAACAGTTGCATTCACTTGAAGGACAATGTTAGGTGTGATAACAGGAGTCCTTTTATAGAATAACATATAGAGTTGTTTGACTTTAGGGACAAAGCATTATTAAGCAGCAAACAAGCTAACAGGTCTATGTCATATTGCATTACAGATTGAAGGGTACTGTAGTGCTGGTAAACAGAAACAATGGGCGCTTTCAGGTCCGCCAACTGTTGGCAACATGTTGCATAAAATCAACATGTTGAGTTCTGAATGCAATTGATAGATCAACTTTTTTATGGCAACACTGATGTGTTAATGTCATTTTTGCCATCAATTTTTTTTTGTGATACATTCAGCCATCGGTATTTTAGCTTTTTAATTTTTTTTAGGCATATTCAAATGGACTAAGGAGACTACCTTATTAATTATTGAGCAATACAGCGACAAAAAACACAAATTTGGACATCCAAAAAAAAACAAAAGATATGGGTCGAAATAAAAAATGAGTTCGAAAAAGAGGTTATGATATATGTATTACAGTAGATTTACTGGATAGAAAATTCCGTAAATATTTTTTTGTTAAAATTCATGTTGAACGACACTTTAATAAAAAAAAAGCATGAAATTTGACATAAGTTAAATCAGTTACATTCAGGTCACAACTACGATGGCAACATGTATCATTAAATTATGATACCGATTGGTATACACAACATGTTGGCGGACCTGAAAGCGCAAAATCATTAACAAAAAAATTAAAGGGCAGGGCCCAAGAAAGAATACTTGCGGCATACTGGTACTGCATTTCAGTAAACAGCTACTTTCATCTGCTATACTAAATAATTTAAATTATTAGCTGATACTCCAACCAGCAAAAGTTTGTAAAGTAGTAATTCGTGATTAATACTGTCAAATGGTTTTCTGAAATCAATAAAAAAAGCTGAAACTACTTTTCCTTCACTAAGGTTTTGCTGCAAATTAATTACAAGTACATTCTAGAATTTTCAATAGACCCAAATTGATCATTGCTGATTATTCTATTTGCTGCTAGACAACTACTGAGGCGTTCTAAAACTATGTGTTCAATTAATTTGCTGATATTACATAAAATTGGAATTAATCTATAATTTCCAGGATCGAATTTATCACCGGATTTGTATATGGGTACTACTTATCAATTTAACCAGCATTTTGTTAAATATAGCTTCATTAAGAACTGACCAAAGTTTCCTAAAATTAATCTCACCAAAAATCTCATGCGAATAATAATCTATCGATTGGCTTTATTAATAAGAGTAATGATTTGATTACGTAACAATTTAAATTGTCGAATAGAGTAAAAATTATGCGGGTAGTTACGTTTGAATTTGGCGAATAATGCTTAGGGTTGCATTATTACTCCAGGGTTTTTTAAAGTTTGATTTACTCGTAACTACTACGGTGTGCTTTCAAATAGCCGCTGAAAGATTTTTAACAAAATCATCAATATTAGACACCTTATTCAAAAATTTTATTTCACTGGATTTTTCTATAAGTTGAAAATTAATTTTACTGTTAGTATGTTTAGTGCACGACAAGTTAAGATGTCTTTTACAATCAATAGTCCTTTAGCCATATAACATATTTATAATCAAAATTATTGTACAAAATATGATCGATGACGGTTCCGTTTCGATGGATTTAGATAATCTGGTGAAATGCAATTAAACTGAGACCAAATTTTTTTCAATTATAAAATAATTTTTATTATAAAAATAAATTAACAATTATCAGTAATACCTAAATATTATTTAAATAATATATGGCTTAAATACTAAATAAAATATGGATTCACATTAAATCAACCTTGTGCACCTTTGAAAGTCGCAAAGGCACCAGCCGCTTGACTTGCGACAGGAACGACTTTTGCAGCCGCTTTAAATGTTCGCTTACCGACACCTTCCTATAAAGTATATAAATTTTATTAATAAATTATTGAAAACTAAATTGTAAATAATAGTTCTTGAAACTTACAATTTTTTTGCCTAATTTTTTCAACCAACCCGGTCGAGCTTCTGTCTGGCCCATCATTGCGATTAGAACAATAGCAAAGATAATGAATAATTTTGTGAAATTCATATTTTGATTGTTTTATGTTCGTATAATTTAATTTTGATGTTGTGTTGTTCGAGTGCTTGAGCTGACTGTTGTCGATTGTGGATTTTCGTTCTGCTTTTATACAGTAATTTCGCGCGTTTAGTTTATTATGAGATGAACAGAAAACATAAAGAAAGTCAACGCGGGTATTCCCAATAAGCGGTAACTCATCTTCGTTTCTGTGTAACAACAAATTATTTACGATATTGAGATATTGAAACTTAAACACTTGTGTTTACAGAATAATTTTAATAATTTTAAATAACCCCTTACCAAGTTGTCTTGGGGAAAACATTGTTCTGTCCTAAATGTTGAAGTATGTAGAATTCCAGAGTCATTTTTCCTATAGGCCAATAAGACGAGGCCTTTGCTTATTTATTCTATAGATTTACCTTCTAATACGCTTGCACATTTTCATTTGTGCTCGCGATAATTCGGTGATGGCGCCCAGCCCCTAGCCATAAATTGTTTAATTCGTTAGATTGATGTGCGAAAAATACAAAACGACAAAATAAAATTCAATAGAAATTGAATTTCAATACACTGAAATTTAATAGATAAAAATTCGATACGGATTCGAATTCTATAGGCTAAAATTCGTTGGTTTGAAATTCGGTATATTATAACGGTAGTTTTTTAAGACTTATCACAATTCATTACAGCGGAAAATAATCTTCAGATCTGAAACAATAAATAATTTTGTTTGAACAGTGTAACAAGAAAATATTCTAAAATAGCTAGGAACCCGCTTTTCCCACTAGCCGTAATAATTTATCAGCTAATTTTTTGAAAATATACAAGTACATAATTTTGATAAATTGAGTTTATTTTATAGATGATGTGGTACATAATTTTAAGGGTTTTCCCCGCGATTAAAATGAAATGTGACCAACGAGATTTTTGATTTAAGAGAATTCCTTATATAAAGTGGAACTTATAAGCTTTCTTCGATGTAGTTGTAATTTTTAAAGGGATATTTTTATTTGGAAAACTTTTATTGTTTTTGGACAAGATGAACAATTTCTAACATAATTCTGTATCCTTCCAAACATTTTTCGAAAACAGTAAAATTTACCCAATCGTTTAAATGTCCTGTAAACACTTTGTTATGCTCCTGAAAGTACACTGTGCTATTCCTTAATATTTGTTTAATATTTGTGAATCTGCGTTAGTGTTTAATTTTCCTGACTTATGAATTATTTTGTAATCGTATTCGTCTAATTTAATTCTTTATCTGGTAAGTCGTGAAGAAGGATTTTCCATATTCCTCAACCATATCAGATGTTCAAGATCGCTAATTATATTGAATGTTCTAGCATAGATATAAGAACGAAAATGATCCATAGCCCAGATTATGGCACGAAGCTATTTTTCTAGAGTTGAATAATTCTTCAATCAGTACTGTTCGTCTAGTGTGACGAAACTTCACCTATTGCTATGTTGCTTGCATCGCAGGTTAGAATAAATTCCTTTGTGAAGTCGGAAATTGTAAAGGCATTGCCCCGTGCACAAACGGCAAACCGGCATTTCGAACCGTCAAATTTAATTATTGACAAACATTTTTTATTTTCAACATCAAAATTATTAAAAAAATATTTCGACGGAGGGATTTTTGATTCACGGCCAACAAAACATAAAATTGGGCTTTTTTGGAAAAAATTAAATCAATTTTAATAAAATTTCCTTTTATTTATGTCGCCACACTAGAAACTACTCTGTTAAAAGAGTAGGCTAAAGTGTGAGAGCTATGGTCCTTCTACAGGAAGTTAGCGTTGGGTTATAACAGCCCAACCCCCGCAAAAGAATTTTGTTACGAAACCTCAACATGAGCCTCGGATATTTTTGAATTCACAACAACGACCTCGGACCAAAAATTGAAAAATCGCAATGAAAACGTTTGAAAATAGCACAAATATAAAATCGAATCGAACACAAATTGATGTGAACACCGTCAAGCACAATTTGAAATGAAAAAAGGACATTTAATTTCACAAGAAGGTGAATAGACGATTTTTTGAGCAATAATCGATTAGTGATTAATTTCATTCGATCAACTATTGATTTTTTATCGTCGATTATTTTGTAGTTATCTATTTTGAAATTTTTAAACATTAATTGCAACAAGTGTAGGCACATACCAGCAAATCTGTTCCCTTATTTATTCAGTACCATCTTGGTACTAAACTTTTGTCAACCATTGAAAAAATTCTTTTTATTTAAAGATTTTCTTTTCAATTTGGAATACCTAAAATTAAGCAGCCTTACACAGAGGATAGGAAAAGGAAACCTGACCGTATTGTTTACTTTTGCTGCTTCGAGAGAAATAACACCTCAAATGATTGTCTATCCGTATAAATGGATTCCGGCGAATGTTGTTAAACTCATTCCTAAAGATTGGGGGTTCGCTTTACCTGAAAGTGGCTGGATGAAAACAGACATTTTTATCAATTATATTAAAAATGTGCTACATTCTCATTTGCTGTCAAAGAACGTGGAGTTTCCGATAATTTTATTTGTTGACGGGCATAAGTCGCACTTGAGCATAGGATTATTGGAACTATGTGCGCATTAGAACATTGTTCTAGTTTGCCTTAATCCAAATGCGACAAGAATTTTGCAGCGGCGGACGTACCAGGATTTAAGCGTTTCAAAAACGGTTGAAAAAAAGCAATCCTAGAATCTAGGATTCGACGTTACTAAAGCTCACGTAGCACCTATTCTTCAGCAAGCAGTTACTACACATTTGCATCTTACCACAATCAAAAACGGATTTATTCTTGCGGCTTATATCCCTTCAATAAAAATGCCATGGTCCCATTGATTTTTCTCGATGTTTGGACAAAAATAACGTAGCCAGAAGTAATGTATTGGCCTAAAGTGACAATAACTCAAACACAGTCACTTTACAAAATATCATGGATATAATCAGGGCACACAAATTAAAAGAGTTGGAGAATTTTCCAAATTCACAGGCAACTTATTCTGAAGATTTTGTTTTGAAGGTTTAAACTTTAATCCAATAAATAAAATGACCCCATTAATGGACAATACAAATTCTATTGCAACTGGAAATATAGAGGATGAACCAATACCTATTGTTGCTGAAATTGCAGGGGAGTCATAAATTCTTAATTTAACGGACGGGTCAAATTTCCGGATCGAATATCTTCCAGTGGTATTTTTAAATACAGAAAATTACGAAAGTGAGACTTTAGAGATTATGGACTAGCTATTTTGTGTAAAATAAAACTGCAGAGAAAAACACGGCTAGACGTAAGCACAATTCATTCGTCATTTCCTCAAAACTTTGGCAGGAAAACGACTACAAAAAGAAACACACAAAGGAAGAAGCTGAAAAGGAAAAAAAGCACGTAAAATAGCCAATTTATTTACAAAAGAAACAAATAAAAGAAAACTTAAAATAGAGTATGAAAAATGAAAATGAAGTAACGATTAATGATCAAACTTCAGAAGTGCCATCAAATAGAAAGCTAATGGATCTTTCTTGTGGCATAAATAACCTGGCAACAAAATTTTTGAACAGCAACGCGGTAGATCCCATTTCTAGCGAAAACGTTTTCGATTAGAGGATTAATCATTTATCATCGTTCATACAATCGGGCCTATGCTATTTTTTTCATCGGTAATTTTTTTGATGTCAACATATTGGGAGACCTGAATGCACCCCATTATAGTATTTTACTTGCTTTTTGTATTAAAATTGTTTAAGCAAGTAGTAAATGTAATAAACGATTTCATTTTGATTTGAGTTTCATTTTTCATTTCAAAAATTTCAAACAGATACGTCGCTAAAGAAGTTTCATTAAAAAAAGTAGATTCTTCATTTTAAGATTTAAAATCACCGAATTTTGGTTATTTATACATACAACAAGAGAATTAGAAAAAATTCAATTTTCGAATTTTGTATGTGCATTTATGTGCGAATCTTGTAACGCGATTTTTCAATGTAAAAATCGGTATTAAGCGGAAATTCTGTGAAGTTCCACTTCATATAAGGAATTCTATTCCTATTCTATTTGACCAAAATCTCGTTCGTCACATTTCATATTAATCGCGGGGAAAACCCTTAAAATTGTGTTCCACATCATCTACAAAATAAACTCAATTTATCAAAATTATGCACTTGTATACTTTCAAAAAATAAGCTGATAAATTATTACGGCTAGTGGGAAAAGGGGGTTCCTACCTATTATATTTTAGAATATTTTTTTGTCACATACTGTTCAAACAAAATTATTTATTTTTTCAGATCTGAAGATTTTTTTCCGCTGTATTGAATTGTGAAATAAGATAAGCTAAACTTAAATATTCGTTTTTAAATTCGCTATCAGTATTTCCTATATTTTACTTTACACAAACAACTAAGTAAGACAAACACCATATTGCTTTATAGTAGTAACAAAAAGGTGAGTTAAAATTTGACCATAACCAGCTCTAAATCCCTAATAATGTTATATCCGACTCCAATGACGACCCTTTTCCAACAGAACGTCATCTTATAAAATAATCTTTATACTCCATCCAACCCTTTTTGTTTTAAAATAAATTGTAGGTTTTTTGAACGAAATGTAAAAAATTTAAATTGATTCGTTCTGAAAGCAGTTAAAATTTTCAAAATTTCTTTTTCTCGAAATTTGTTTCGTTTGTTCGGATAACAAAATTATGGGAGCAACGAATAAGTATTGGCGTCTTTTATAACTTGCTTTTAAGATTCACAAATAATTTCTGAATCAACATGTGTGCGGATCAACCAACGAATTTTAATATTTTGAATTCCAATTTAACAAATGTCAGTCCAGCGAAATTCAATTTCCGTTGAATCTTATTTTGTTGAATTCTTGTTTCGAACATCAATCTAACGAATTAATCAAATTTATCGAATTAAACAGGACGTTTGAACATTTTGACTAGAAATAAACAATCTTCACATAACTGGTGCGAAATATCGTAAGCACAAATGAAAATTTGGAAAAATTATTCTGGAAGTCTACTTACGTTAGCATTTCGGAAAAATCATTAACGTTATCCTCTATACACAAATGTTTAAGTTTCAATATCTCATTATGTAAATAATTTGTTGTTACACAGAAACAAAGATGAGTTACCGCTTATTGGGAATACCCGCGTTGACTTTCTTTATGTTTTCTGTTCATCTCATAATAAACTAAGCGCGCGAAATTACTGTATAAAAGCAGAACGAAAATCCACAATCAACAACAGTCAGCTCAAGCACTCGAATAACACAACATCAAAATTAAATTATACGAACATAAAACAATCAAAATATGAATTTCACAAAATTATTCATTATCTTTGCTATTGTTCTAATCGCAATGATGGGTCAAACAGAAGCTCGACCGGGTTGGTTGAAAAAATTAGGCAAAAAAATTGTAAGTTTCAAGAACTGTAAATAACAGTTTTTAATAATTTATTATAAAATTTATATACTTTATAGGAAGGTGTCGGTAAGCGAACATTTAACGCGGCTGCAAAAGTAGTTCCTGTTGCAAGTCAAGCGGCTGGTGCCTTTGCGACTTTCAAAGGTGCACAAGGTTGATTTAATGTGAATCCATATTTTATTTAGTATTTAAGCCATATATCCTAATTTTATTTATTACTAATAATTGTTAATTTATTTTTTTAATAAAAATTATTTTATAATTCAAAAAAATAATCGTCTTAGTTTAATTTAGAAGATTTTCTATAGTTTACCGCGATACTTATGTATACTTTATAATGTTTGTAATCAAAAATTTCAAACTCTCCGCGTCTTTTCCCGAAATAGGTTTAGCTTCCCGAAATAGGTTTAGCTTGAAATATATTTCGGTGTCACGGTACGAACCAATCTCCGAGTGTTTGAATTGAGTGCTTCATCGATCATGCAATTCATTAGTGGAACGTTTAGAAAAAACTCAAATTTTATTTTTTGATTGCATTTGGTTTTGGAATAGACAAACTGTCCATTCAATTCAGATTATCGTAAAATTGGCTTCTTATTCTTATTTTCCGAAATTTGTTATCCACACATTTTTCGATTTTGAAATCTTTCACTAATGAATTTAATGATCGATATGTGCGGTTAGATTGCACTCAGTATGACAGCCCATCCAAATCTCAATTTCTTTAATACCTTTAGGAACGAGTCCATTAAAGCAGTTCACGAATAATATACCGATCAATAAGTCATTGCTACCAGCGATACATATATTGAGAAGTGCCTTATGATTAAAATCTGAGAAAAGTTTGAAACCTAAAAGTTTGAGAAACCTAAATTTAAAAATTAATTGACTGGCAGGACGGAAAAAGCATATCGCTGTTTGGTATTTTGGTATTCGCCGAGAAATACGGAAATTTCGAACACAATCTTTTTCTCGAATACAATTCATACCAATTATAACCTCGTTTCAGCTGATTACAGATCAGTCAACATCCATATCATATGGGTGCCAGGACATTTCGTTAGCACGGGGAATATAAAAGCCGATGAACTGGCTCGACGTGGTACAATGGACCACAATTCAAACAGCAGAAAGGATATTCAAATACCTCTTGCGTTATGTAAACTGCTGCTTCAGGAGAAAGCCAGTAAGTTGGCGAATGACAGATGGTCAAATAGTACCTCATGGCGAGCTCCAAACAGCTGATCTCACTTCAGCGGAGTCAGATCAGTGTGGTTGTTGGAGTGATTACGGAGCACTGTCTCATAGGCAGACATGCGAGTAGACTTGGTTTCTTCTCACATGACTACTGTCGTAGTTGCGAGGACGAAGAGGAGGAAGAGACAGTACTTCATCTTCTTTACACCTGTCCTCGTCTGGCACGAAACAGACTGAATTTTCTAGGGTCACCCCTTTTCAACGACCTGACGGAGCTCAGCGGGAGGAACGTTAGGAGTATCCAGTGCTTCATAGCAAGCTCAAAGTGGTTTCAAAGAGTTGGAGGAAAATTTTTAAATTGTGGTATGGCTACGGACCTTTTTGTGTCTATGCCTGGTCCTGGTGGACCGTCACTCAAACCTAACGTAACCTAACCTCGTTTCAGTAGGAAAAGTGGAAATGAGTAGGAATGAAGAAATGAAGACGAAAAAAATGAGTTAGTGAACTGTATTGCGAATTAATCTTTAGATACTGGCGATGTAAATCATCATTTATCATATAAATATTCCTAATAACATACTACACACTTCAGCTGCCACTGCCTACTTGATGCGCCCTTTTGGGGTGTTACGGGACGCGTATTATTGTTTAGAGTATATGTGGTGCGCAAGCGAGCAGTAGTTAATCGAATTAACTGCTCTGATGGACGATTATATTGACCATAAAATGGATGTAGCGCGCGCTGAGTTTCACGAACTGAACCAATATTTTCAAAAAATTTGAACAATTTGCAAACGATGCTCTGGCGTGAGTCTATTCATTATGAAATGGCAAACCAAACTAAACAAAAATCAATTATCAGATGTCAAATCGGGTGTCAATGAAAAAGTGTCGCCAACTTAAAGTTCTATACCTCGAAATGAAACACCCTTTACATTTTTATAATTTCTATAAATTCAACCCTGAAAGTGTTAAGTGTCGAAAGTGTGTCAATTAGTGTGCTCAGCTAATAGCTATCCGTAGAAAAAAGCCCAGGAAAATTCGTTTGAATGAAAGGCCCATATATCATTGAAATATTTGTGTAACACTACAGCTAAATCACTCTCCAGACATGATACTTTAAAGGTTTAATCTAAAATTTTCCCATGCTCACCACAGGAAATTTAATCTAATAATTTTTCTAGGGACAATTATTGGCTCGACACACTAAGTGAAATAATTTCCAGACATAACTTAAAGTGTCATTCAACATGTTCATGTTGAATTTATACAAATTTTTAAATTTTATATGAGCCTTTCACTCAAACGAATTTTCCTGAACTCAAAACATGAAGCATGAGCTGATCATTTTTATAGAGGCAATCGTTAGATATTGGTACACTAATTAAAACACTTTCCAGACACAACACTATAAGAATTGAAATTATTCAAATTTTTAAATTGTACGTGGCCCTTTCACTCAAGCCAAATTTCAGCTCCACAAGAAATTTGCTATGATACATTTTCTAGAGATAACTTTTGGCTAGGCAGACTAATTGAACTTTTTTCCAAACATCACACTTTAAAGGTTGAATTTATAAAAATGTTTGCATTTTTTATTGGGCTCATCTTGGGTGGTCTTGTAGCCAGCCATAAAATCATTATATGGAAATACGAGCTTAAAGTTGTTTGGACAATTTTTCATTTTTTTATAAAATAAGTTTCGGCTGAAATATATGTCGGCGGGTAACTTTCTGCTGAAATAGCCAAGACACTATACGCACTTCCGACATTTTTTTTTCTTCGGTCAAAAAATTTTCATTGGCCTATGGCAAAAATGGCTCTCGATAGTAGAATTATTAGTTCGAAGAAACGCAAGGTTTTTTTTTTTTTTAAACAATTTGGTTAAGGGTATTTAAAATTATTGGGAATACCCGCGATGATTGTCTTTAAGTTTTCTGTTCATCCTATATTCATCTTTATAAACTCAATGCGCGAAATGAATGTATAAAAGCAAAACGAAAATCCACAATCAATAACAGTCAGCACAAGCACTTGAACACCAAAACATCACTCATATCAAAATTAATTAGACAAACACTAAACAATCAAAATATGAATTTCACAAAATTATTCATTATCTTTGCCATTGTTCTGATCGCAATGATGGGCCAGACAGAAGCTCGCCCTGGTTGGTTGAAAAAATTAGGCAAAAAAATTGTAAGTTACAAGAACTATTATTTACAATTTAGCTAACAATAATTTATTAATAAAATTTATCTACTTTACAGGAAGGTGTCGGTAAGCGAACATTTAAAGCGGCTGCAAAAGTTGTTCCTGTTGCAAGCGAAGCAGCTGGTGCGTTTGCCACTTTTAAGGGTGCACAAGGTTGATTTAATGCTTAAGATCGCATATAGAAATTGTATTTATTCCTAATTTATTTTGATAATAAAAATATTATTACATAAGAAACATCTAATCTAAATAAACTTTCTTAAAACACTGACCTATTACAATAAAAAGACAAACAACAAAATCAAGTTTTGTTACAAAGAAAATATTTTCATGTTCAAGTTCAATGACGTGCGTAAACATGCAATTCGCCTAAATGTTGGCTTGAACAAAATTTTATGTCGTGCATTTGTATTTTTAAAATATGAAATGTTATTGTACAGTGGTAGGGTAAATACCTAAACCTTCAAATGCTTACTTACATTCTGTACTATACTTTTAATTGCAGCCATCCACAATATGTGGCATAGAATTATGATTTTTAAACGTTATGTATTTAGAATTTTAGAAGCTCTAATCGTCTATATACTACAAATTTAGGTTTTTAATTTTTGAATTATTTTAGTTTAGTTCATATTTGATTTATTTATTTACCAGCTCTAACAAATAGCGTAGGTTACAATACAATAGAATTTTGTATATATAAAAAAGTGTTACAATTTATCATTATTTCGAATACGACTCTTAAACATAATCTCTTGAAATGTTAAAATCAAAAAATTCTTCAACATTAACTGGCAATCAATTTTAGCCCAAATTGCATCCCGAGCAAATACTGCATGAATCACCTATCCCCCTTCTGAATTCAAGACTACGAAGGTTCTAAAGTGTACAACGACCAGTATAAGGAGGGAAGCTAATTCCGGCGGTTGACCTCGGAAGTCTTCGAAGGGTAAATAATAAGAACATTTTTAATCTGTTTAATACGATCGCTAAAGATTTTATAACTTGAACTCCAGATAACTACAGCGTATATAGTTTTTAGTTAAAAGTTGTAACCTCCAACCATTACTTAAGAACGACACTAAATCAAAGTGATTAGCGAATTTAATAGTTTAATATCCATTGTTTGTATAACATGTACATAAGTTTATAACAATAATTATATTTACGAAATTCTGTTACGAATTTTATTTGTTTACAATTGTGTTTAATTATTGAATTTGCTAAAAAATTCAAGATGTAAAAAAAATTAAACTTTTGGGTTAAAACTAATAATAAAATTGGTACTTTTTGTAATAAACGATTTCAACAGACTAGGGTCAGAGATAAGCAAAAAAAAAAACACAAAATATAAAAATACCCTAACCGATTAACTTTTGACATCAAAGAGCATCATCGATTCTGTATAAATCCAAAGACCGACTTTCTTTAAAGTTACTTAAGTGTAAAACAAAATGAAATTCTCCATAATAATCTTCAATTTATCAAGCCAAAAGAGCAATTAACTAATTGTTATAGGAAATGAATTGCACATTGCAAAACGTTGATACATTGGCGGTACTTCCTAATTAATGTTGTTGTAAATATAACATAACTTAGACCGTACAATTTTGAGTATTCCTCAACTAATGCGGGGATTTTTATTTCATTTCATATTAACCACCATTTATCTCTTCTCATTGCAATCATTAAATATTTATCTGCTTGAAAGTGAAATCAAATAAAATAACAACAACAATACAAATTAAATATATTAGACCTCAAATCATTTCGCGGTGAAGTTCAATGACATGTATACATCGACACATTATTATTATTATTTATACGTAAATAATTTACCTAAATGTTGGTAGAAGAAATACAAAAGTGACGATAATTTGGATTTTTGCGTGTGTGCTACCTTCTATGTTGACATTACATAATACATAATAATTCACCCCTATTATGATTGTCGAGTCGATCGACAATCGACACGACTCTGGCTTGCCTTTTCCTTTTTCGTATTATTTTTATCAAATGAAAAAACGAAAACGCAATACAGAGTCGTGTCGATTGTCGATTGTCGAGTCAATCATAATAGGGGTGATTATTGTTTATTGCTAATTTACTACTGAACTATTTCGGTTGGTGTTGAGCCATCAGCAAGACACAGTTTACGTTGACTTTAGATTTTATTAGACATTTCAAAAGATTAGGTTAAATGTTATAACAGTACATTTGGTTAGCTAATCGTATAACCAACAATAATAACTCCTCTATACTGATCTGTAACTATTGCGACCAACCAGGTCAAAAATGACTAAACCTTAATAAGCAACGTTATTAAATTTTGAATATGTTATGCTGTAAATGATTTAAACAAAATATTGCTATATAAAATTGGTTTGGGGTGACGACCATCCACCGGTTAAAAAACAGATTTTCGGTGAAAAAAAGGTCTAAAAAGTTTCAAATTTTCCTTCTTGTTTCATTGTTTGGATGTGCTGTGAATGAATTCATTGGTAAATATGTTGGATAAGCATCATACGAAATTTCAATGAAATTGATCCATTATCGCAGCAGTTTCATTTGGGGCTGAGATAGAGTTTCTTGTATGAAACATGACCCGAATTCAAGAAATATTGTAGGAAACCAACATGTGTGGAATTTTTATGGATTATTAGTGTAATGCTAAACCTAACTTAGACAACAACAGCATTTTTTAGATTATACTGATTTTGCCAGGATCACTACAAGTATTTTGAGTTTGAACATTCTGTATGTCAACATCAATAGGCTTGCGAATAAATTAAGTGACTTAGACATTTTTTTATCGTTGCTAAATCAATGTATAGATTTTGTTATACTTATGGAAACCTTTTTAAATATATCGGAAACCAAATATTTGAATATACATAAATAATTATACGGCATATAGTACAAGAGAATCTAGAGCTGGGGATTATATTGCAATATTTATTCATCGAGATCTGGATTTTGTCGTAGTGATGATAACTTACCCTAAAATTCTTAATTTGTATGTAACGGGTATATATAAACCACCGCACACTTGTCACTACACATTTTTATCTTTTTTGGACAATCTATTGTGCACTTATAAGAATCAAATTATTGTTGGTGATCTAAATCTAGAAATGTTGGGTAGAACAATTTCACAGGCGAAAATCAGTAACCACAATTCTACACTGCTTATGATCAATTACTCTATCATTAATAATATAACTAGTACGATAATTAATCATCTTATCTAATCACGAAGAAACATTTTTTTCTTTTCTATGGCGATACTAGTCTCAGTGAGCATCGATACATATTGATTAAATATCAATTACCAAAAACGACAGTTTGTTCAACCCGAATCAGAAGAACTATTGACTACGATAACCCTGCAGGGTATTGCACCGCGTTATGTAATAAAACCACGCATTACTTCCAATATCGTCAAAAGTCTGGCTAACATCATATTCCCGTTATTAGCAGAGCAGTTGAACTTTTGGATGAATCAAGGTTTATTTCCTAACTTTCTCAAAATTGCACGTGTTGCTGCTATACTGAAATCTGGTGATAATTGTTTAATTAATAATTACCGGCCAATCTCTATTCTCCCGGTATTCTCTAAAATTTTTGAGCGTATAATTCATACAACACTAGTTAACCATTTAGACTTCAATGAACTTATCGATAAAAATCAGTATGGATTTGAAATCAACTAGATTGCGCAATTTACGAATCTCTTGAAAGTAAATGTGCCACTTCGTGTTTGTTCTTAGATTTTAAAAAGGCTTCTGATTGTGTGAATCATTCTATATTGATTGATAAGCTTGTGAGTTTTGATGACAAACTGTCCGCATTGGCATACATGAATCCTCTGTAAACCTGAAAGGTAAAATTCAATTGTTTGCAGATAATGCCGCTCTGATTTATAGCTCAACCTGTCATGATCAACTTCAATTGGATACGGAAAGCGATTTAAATATTATCACTGAGTGGCTTGAGAAGTTGAGAACAATAAATTAGCATTGAATGTTTCTAAATCTAGTTTTATCATATTCCACTGAAAATACAAACCACCATTAATTTTCCACTGAAAATACAAACCAGATTAATTCACGGATTTCCTGGACCAATCACATTAATGGGATAAAACAGAAAATTTCTCCTGTCAGAGGGGTGTATTCCGGCGAGTTGGACAGTATATATCGGATTCAGTGAAATACAATATATATTATGCAATTTATTCATTCGCATCTGGCATCCTTAATTCAGGTATTGGGTTCCTCGAGTGGAGTTGGTTTAAAATATTTACAAATTCTACAGAATAAAGCACTGAAATCGCTAAGAAACTTACCGATGCGAACTGCAAGTAATCTCCTTTACAATGAGTCAATTCTTCCTCTGTCATCGCTTGATGAACATAAATATGTACATCATAACGATCTATTGCATGGAACAAGGAGGTACAATAAGGAACTTCACGCGAACTTCTTCGAGCTATCCTCTACCAAATTATAAATTTAGTCGGACCCAGCAAAGTATATTTTACAGAGCTGTTAAGCTTTCCAACTTCTTGTCTGATGAGGTAAAGGATGAAACAATTTCTGAGTTCAAGTTTTATTTAAAACACTCATTGTTTAGCAAGTTTATTGATCGTTGTAACAGTTGTCATTAAAATTATAAAGTTTTTTGTATTTAAATACATATTCTCACAATAAATTTTATGTCTGAGGGTTACTTATGCTTTGCAGAATTCCTTGGGTCACATGATCTGAGGTCGTATTTCTTAAATAAAGTAAGGGCGGAATTCAAGAAATATTGCGGAAAATGGTCGGTACCATTAATGAAAAATTAAATTGTTTCATCAAT
Source organism: Tipula helvola (assembly GCA_963556165.1). Taxonomy (NCBI): domain Eukaryota; kingdom Metazoa; phylum Arthropoda; class Insecta; order Diptera; family Tipulidae; genus Tipula; species Tipula helvola. The sequence goes on along the minus strand of OY744482.1, from coordinate 340,781,219 downwards.
TTTTTTTTAAGATGAAGAACAAAACCAGGCAATTTACTAAGTATTCAGCTTCAAATGGGATTAGTGCATTTGAGGATGAATTTTAATAAAATTTTGTATTTCAATTTTATATTTTATAAACATCATTTTCGATAATTGAACTCCTTCGGTCATATCATCTGGGGTTGAATTTCTTAATTAAACCATGGCTTGATTGATTGATTTTGAGTGTACGACCAAGCTGTGGACGCGGTGTAATGCAGGCTTATCCCAGATGGATGGTTTACCAATTAAAATATATTTTCAGGAAACTCAAAATAAAGTAATAGTAACGCATTATCTTTGAGAATCAAAACAACGGCATCAACGTTTAAATTGGTTTGGTCCGTGGTACATTTGGTTCGAACTTGTAAGGAAGTTAAGTATTCTCGACGTAAGCGTTTCCAGAATAGTTGCATCATCTTCTGAATTGATTTCCAATGAGTTAGTCGATTTTATGAAACTTCGGTGATGCCTGGTTGTGGTAAGGTTGTTATTGCATGCCCAATTAGAAAATGTGATGGCGTGAGTGCATCTGAGTCATCTGATGAAAGCTGGCATAATGGTCGTGAATTTAGTAGCCCTTCAATCTGTGCAAACAATGTTTGTAATTCTTCTAATGTTAGAATGTTACTACCAATTACTCGTTCTATAAGGGGTTTTGCAGATTTGAGTCGGCTTCCCAAATTCCTCCAAAATGAGGCGCACGTAGTGGAATAAAATGCCAATTGACGATATATAGCTTTAAAATAGAATTAGAAATTATATTAATATTGTTGTTTAGGAATAAATTCAATTCTTTCAAACGATTGCAAGCTACCTTAAAATTAGTACTATTATCTGAAAAGATATAAGTACACACTCCTCTTCTAGCAAAGAAACGTTTGAGTGCGGCCAGGGCGGATTCGGTAGTTAAATCGCCAGCTACTTCGAGGTGGATCGCTTTTGTACTCATACAAATGATAAGGCAAATATAGAATTTATGAGTTTTTTGTCCACGTCCTCGTTTCAGATAAGATTTTATCGGTCCCGTAAAATCTATGCCAATTTTTAGGAATGGTCGAATCAGCTCTACACATTCCTTTGGTAGCATGCCCATCAACTGTGGTGCTGGTTTAGGACGTTGCTTTATGCATTGTATCTGCTTCTCCTTAGTGATCCAAAATCGCCTTCGTAGAATGCTTAATAACAGTGAAGCACCACAATGTAGATTGACCTTGTGGTATTTATGGATCAATTTTGTAGATAACATAGACTGGTGGCATAGTATTATAGGGCGACGGATACCATATGACGCAACAGCTTACAATCTGGCCTCCTACTCGCATTATACCTCTTTGATCTAGAAATGGGTTTAGTGACTTCAAACTACGTTTGCTGGAAACTGGCTGATTTATTGATAATGTTCAGCAACTGTAATGGATTTATATTTTGCCCTATTTTTTTTACATAACGAAAGAAAGCTTCTAACAATTGTAACTACTCGGATAATTTTGTCATACGTTTCATATTTGTTAATCAGCTCATCTATTAAACAATTATGTAATATTGGACGCGTTGTGATCATAACATGAAGACTGCTTCGCTGTTCGAGATTGGCTTGGGAATTCGAGGTTTGATTTTTTGACAAAGTTTAACGGGCCGTTTCTGAGAAGTTTACCCTGAATCCATTTTTAGCTGCTGCTGCAACTGCACCTGCGTATAATGTTCGTGCAGAAAATATTTCGCGATCGCTGAAAGACGCTGGAATGCAGCATCGAACTCCAGCTAAAAAAACAATGTTTACCAACGCACATCGAGCGCCGCGAGTAGCTTTTGCTGTAGATAATTTAAGCACGGACTGGGAAAAAGTTGTTTTTACGGACGAAATAGTTTTTAGACCCGATCATCATGCTGCACATGAATCGCCCAAATAAACAGAGATATAATGAAAAATATAATAAAAGGACAAGAATAGGTGGTGAAGTATTCTGTGGATGGATAAGTGCAGGTGGCATTATTTAGTTATGTAAAATTTCGCAACACATGAACAGTCGGGAATATTTGGAAATCCTAAATGAAGTAATGATACACTCAGTCACTACTGTTTATCCGGAGGAATTTCCAATTCACTTTATTCAGGATTATTCTGCAGTTCATAGATCACGTGATACTATGAGTTGGTTAAATCAAAACCTGCAAATTCTTCCTATCGCTTTGCTAGCGTATAGCGCCGACATAAATCCAATAAAACATGTTTGTGGTTATGGTTAAGGATTGGAAGTCTCTTTACCCACGAACGAGAAAAGTCTTAGAATGTGTTTCTAAAAAATGAGAAGAGTTAAAAGAACCCAAATTTTTGCCAACAACTAGTATACTCGTACATCTTAGCTGCCAAATCGATTACGTGAAGTAATCGATAATGATGGATACTGGACACATTATTGAAATAATTACTCAGTATTTATTAGTTTATTTACCTTACTGCTAAATGCTAAGCTTTGGAAAAAAATTTCTTTGCTGATATTCTTATGGGCCATTTACTCGGTCCGTCCGTTTACCAAAATGGCGAATTTTATCAACGGGAACAACGCTGATTCACTGTTCGATGACCTGAGAACGATTCTAGACCACGTGTAAATTTTATATTCTGAGTTTGTGGAAGTTGATTTAAAGTTTTCCAGTTATGTTTCTCCAAATTTGATTTCGAATTGTGAAGCATTGCATGGCACTGTTAAAGTTAGTAGAAATTTTCCAGCCGATAATAAAAAAGTTGATAATGCAGATTACGTTATTAATATTCCAGACGAAAATAAAAAAATCAGTGGTTATTAGTCGATAGTAAGCGGGATACGTGGATTGTAAACAACTTTTGTATAGTCTCACGTGGAAAACTTTGTTCTACCTTTTGGTGGAAAATATCGAAAAATCAGAGGAATACACAAACTTGGAATAAAATCAGTCTCTAGAGTGTATATCTGAAGATGAATCGTTTTTATGTGTATTGATAATAGCTATCGCTGGAAAAATATCAATTCGAGTTTCCCTTGGGAAATCTAACAAAAGTTCGATTTTCCAAAAACCATTAGAAAATTTGTATGAAATCAGCCTCTAGAGTGTTACGTCTTTAGATGGATTGCATTGGTGTCGGTTGTCACAACCCGTGTTTCTCATGGAAAATCACAGAAAATGCGATTTTCCAAAAATCATTCGAAATAAAATCACCCCGATGGCTCAGTGATTAGCATGCTTGTTTCAAGCTCCGGAGGTCCCGGGTTCGATTCTCGGCGGGTGATGGAAAATTCATGGCTGTTTAATGTAGGATTAATGAATTAATCACTCATTAAAACCAAGATGATTAGGAAACTTCATCATGAAGCGGCCAAATCTCTCTAAGGGATGTAGTGCCATAAAACGGTTGCAAATTAGCAAAAGTTAACTTGATGCAATAAATTTGTCGAAAGATTTATTCTATACAGATAGTTTACGATTTAATGAGGATGGTCAACCAAAATTTGTCAGTGTAGAGTTTAATAAAAATTCTAGTAAATTAAATTGGTTATAAAGCCTAAAACTTATTGGAACAAAAAATAAACCCTGAGAATGATTCAATTTTGGACACCGGAATATATAAATCAAAATGTTCAGATTGTCCTTCATTTTATTTAAGGCAAACTGGAAGGTAATTTGGGATATACAAGGGATATTGGAAAAATTAGGACAGAATAAATTTCGTTCAACAGTCAAATGATACTCAACATAATTATCAATTGTGTTCCGTAAGCGGAACTATTTTAGAATTGAACGTATAGAGAATCCTGAATTGATGATTTTTGGGTATTTATGGTTAACCGAGGATTATATAGGTATTTATGTATATCGAAATCGATTTTGAAAATCAAAAAATAAAATATTTCGCTATAAGGGATACTGATGGTAAACTTATAAAATAAATAAAAAATTAAAAAGTGTTAAATTTCTCTTGTATTTGTACTGCATTCTGCAATGTATTCCCTTTACAACCTATATAGTCACTATATAAGCAACTATCTGAGATTCGTGCTATTTAGTATAATAGAGAACATAGTCTAAGCGAAATTCATCGATTTGTTAATTTTCTAAATTTTTTTTGCAAGAGCTCTACGGCTCATATCAAAATGGCTTTGAGTGATTTGAATTCCGCAATATATACACTTTACAACCTATATAGTCACTCCATGAGCCAATCTCTTGGATTCGTGCTATTTAGAATAATGGAGAACAACGTCCTTATTCCAAGCGATATTTGGCGATTTGCTAATTTTCTAAATTTGTTTGTAAAAACCCTACGGCTCATATCAAAATATTAAAATAGTGCCAAGTTCTCTGATGTGTTGAAAATAAAATTGGAAGTGAATGTTAGAAATATTTTAGGTTTATTTTATTTGAATAACTTTATTTTTGTTAAGTAAAACATAATTTATCTACAATCTCAAATTTGTCCAAAAACTTCACAATGCACACTCGCATACATTTTTGTCCAGAAAAAGTGTCCAAAAACTTCAGTCCGGTGGTATTTTCTATATGAACAGCTACATTACTGCAATCGATTAATATCAACTTTATAAATTACTGATTTTTCGGACATTCAAATGTGGCACGCTTTTTGAAATAGTATTTTCTTCTTTTTTCAATGATTTTAAAAAATCCCAAAATTTGACATTGACGTATTTTTTAATAAATTATATAAATTAATATAGTCTATAATTTAGCCGTTAGTATTTAACAATTTATGTATTTTGTATTTTCCCTTAATTGAAAGTTGAATGATCAGCACTAATCTGGAATTTCATAAATGTTGTTCATTAATCATCACGTCGTGCTTTTGACCTCGTTACAATTTATTTATTTGTATTTCTGACGTTGTTGAAGTTAAGCTCCCGAATGCATTATCGATCAACGAAACAGAAAAACGTCATTCATTTACTATAACTTTTGTAATCAACATTTAAGCTGTTTTGAATTTATTAACAAAAAAACGATTGTTAGTTTTATCTTGTTATTTAAATTTGGTGCGCAAGAAGAACCATAAAAACTAGAATTTATATAAAAGTAGAAATAAAATCCATAGACAGCATCAGTTTCTTCAAACTAGTCAACAAAGGCTTACTAATAAGTAGAAGAAGATGAATTTCACAAAATTATTCGCTGTCTTTGCTATTGTTTTAATCACCATGACGTGCCAAACAGACGCTCGCCCAGGTTGGTTTAAAAAACTTGGAAAAAAAATTGTAAGTATTAAAATTATTATCTAGATTTATAAAATACTTACCGTTTCATAACTTTGTAAACAGGAAGGTATTGGTAGACGAGTATTTAATGTGGCCGCAAAAGTGGTTCCCGTAGCAAATGAGGCAGCTAATGCATTTGCAACATTTAAAGGAGCCGGTTGATAGGAAGCAGGTTAATTTCGAGTTTATCAACATTTTTATAATTATCTGAATACAACAATAAAAAAAAAATTGAACATAATTATAATTAGTTAGTTAATTAAAACTATCAGTCTTTTGCAATTAATCATTATATTCATAAGACTCGCTGCGTGATGGTTGGTAGATTCAATTGGATTAAGTAACCTGTACTGTATCGGAAAACTGTACATAAATGCATACAAACACATATCTGATATAATATACATTCTTCAAGCTGCGAAACAAGTTTACATCGTAAAGACTAAAACGTGCAATACGTTGTCTTCCCAAACATCATTAATCATTTCTAACTAAGGTCATATTTGTTTGTAAATAAAAGAATTTTTCTTAAGAATTTATTTACATTATGTATTTCCCCATCTTTGGTAGTTCACAGTGATCGCGATTATAATGTTTATATCGAATATAAAATCCCCTAAATGTTGATAAAATTATTTGTTATGGTGATTATTTTAATTTCAATTTAATTGGTGATTTTTAAAATAATTCACAATGTTTTGTTTATTGAACTCTACATAGGAACATTTTTAGAATTGTTTCGATTAAGAAGTTTAGCAAATACTCGCTTTATAGTGGAGAATCTAATTAATCAAAAATCTAACCAGCAAAAACACAAAACTATTTTTCATCAACAAAGGCAAAATTGCCGGTGGTATTTGAGAATTCTCATTATCGCCGTTTATGATGCATTCGACCGAATCATTATTTATAATTAATTTTTTTGCTATTTCATTACTTTCACTCGTAATACAACTAGTGCTCAATTATTATCGATAATTTTTAACGAGTTAAAATTTATAGATCATTAATTGCAGCACGTGTTGTATTTAGTAAGGGAATACAACTTTCCCGTCAGCGATTGAATCAAAATTCATCCATTTGTGTCATGTTGTATGCAAATTATTTGACAAGCTTTTGTTTGCATGGCTTTTCTTTGATGTGTGTATAAAAAATTCAATCATAATAAAAAAAATTGAAATACAATTACAAATTTAGAGATAATTTTTTAGGATTTTCTTGTTGCTATGGTAAAATTTGTGAAACTATCGCGTTGCTATGGTGAAAATCGTAAAACTATCGCGTTGCTATGGTGAAAATCGTAAATCTACCGCTGTAATAACGTGTTGTTGTACGTATTTTGCATGGCAATCTAAATATTATTGCTGTAATAATCGCTTTTTCGTAAAATTCCCCATGGCATATTTTGCGAAAGTTGTATTCTCAGCTGAGTAGAACGTTTATGATGTTTGGGAAAATTTTCTTATCTTCATCTAATTAAGAAAATCGCGATAACTACACGTCTGATATGAACTTATTTAGACTATCGCGTAATCTTTGTCATCTAACAAACCAATGTTATATTTTTTTAAGGGTTTTATTTATTTGAATTATTTTGTTTACTACCCTATGATATTCTCAAGAGGGTATAATTCCACCAGAAATCAAGCGCAACCAATTTATAAGCAAAATCCGATCAAATGTGAGGCAAAAAAAAATGTATCTGTATAATAAGGGAATTGAACGATTTTCCGACAGGTGAGCATTTCGGGTAAATACAAAACAATTAATGAATTTAAAGCCAAAGAGAGATATTTATTTGTATAATAACAATGAACAGTTAAAGAGCTTTTAAAATTACAGATATAATAATCAATTATGATAGTACTAATAAACTTAATAGTACATTCAATTAAATTCAAAACCTATATAAAGTTATCTAGAAAATGTCATAACTCATTTAAGATCTTAACTAAATTATGTATCATAGCTTTATAGCTGCGAAGAGAGGATGAAAACAAATCGCTATATCGTATATCGTTGCATTCTTCTTAAAGCTGATTTCAAGCCAATATTGGTGCGTGATTTAGAAACTGAGAAAGATTTCGACTTCTGGTAGTAATATACGATGGCACGTTAAAATTCAAATTGGATAATAATTAGATATCAGTACAAAATTTAATAATCTTAAATAAAGTTACCTCGTCCAAATACCCGCATTTTGAACTAATGTTCAATTCTGCTGGGATAACACTGCCCGAGACTCCATCTGTATTTGAATGTTGCGCTGGAACTGGTAAACCTTCATGTTGAGTTGCAGTATTTATTCCAAAGTTAGGATAATGATCATATCGAATTTTATCCAAAACACTTTGTTAGTGTATGCTCATTGATCATCATCATTTCTCATTCAGACATACTTAAAATTGTAAGGAGACATCTTCAATGATCTTGCGTTATAAAATAATGATTTTTCCAAGACTGAAATCATATATCACATGAATATAATTTATATGATAAAAGAAAATTAGTCTAAATTGGATCACTCAATTGGATTTAGTCTAAATCACTCTAAAAATCACTTCCTTCTTTTGATATGGAACGCCCACGATTACAGCACACGTAGCATTACACGATTGTTCGAGGTTATAACACCGGCTGCTAAGAAATAAAACTTCACTCTTTAATTTAAGATTCTCGTCAAAAAGCGTATTCACTGTCTAATGATACAGGTTTTTTGTAAATAGATATTAGCAACTCACAGCGATCATTAAAGGTCTTAAGCGTGTTGGGAAATTGTTCATGTTTGGTTTTTAGTTGATTTACCACCTGAAGACGATTTGATATTTCGGCGTGTTGATCACGAAAATCATGAAGTTCGTTTACCAATTTTGTTAAATGAGCTTTTGTGTTATCGTCAATAGGTTTAACACAGTTAGTAAATTTCCAGTTTATAGATTTTGCCGAGGCGTCTACACAAAATGAATGATCTACACTATTGCATATAACACACACAACTGATTTATTGTTACGAACTATTTTGGTTTTGCATATGTTGCACTCAGATTATTTCCTTTTATCACTCAATTTAATAAAATATGTGAAATGATTGTAAAGTTAAATAAATGTTATAAACTCGCTTTCAATGTCATTGTACAATATGACCCATTGGGAGGTAGATGCATTACGTGTTACAGATATAGGAAATGTTGCAGTACTTCAGCTTACCGCACATGAGGTAAATGTGCCATCCGGATCTTATGTTGCGGACACCAGAAGTATAGGGAAGCATTAGAAATTAAATAGCAGTACCTCTTTTAAAGAAGTGGACCGAAGCTCCTATAGCATTTAGTTAGTTTGTTAGCGGCATTTAGTTAGTTTGTTTCAGACGCTGATAAGCAAATATTTTTTAAGGATATAATGGAGGTAGAGTTGAGATTGTGCCAATTTTTTGTTGTGAACTAAATTTAAAAAAATTTGAATTGTTTAAATTAAAACTTTTATTATTTACAAATAAATAATGTACATGTTTAGCTCGTCATTATTGTATTATATCATCCTTGCGCGCCTTTATATGTGGCAAATGCGCCAGCCGCTTGACTCGCAACGGGAACTACTTTTGCTGCTGCATTAAATGTTCGTTTGCCAGCGCCTTCCTGTAAAACGTAAACCAATGTAAAAATATTGTTATGATTTAAAAGTTTCACTATGTAGGTAGTACTTATAATTTTTTTGCCTACTTTTTTCAACCAACCTGGCCGAGCTTCGATGTGCCCAGTCATGGCAATTAAAACAATAGCGAAGATAACGATAAATTTTGTAAATTTCATTTTATTTCTTTGATGTGCTTTGGAGTACTGTCGTTAATCAAACTGATACATTTAATACAGTTTCACTATGCTTTTATATACAAATTCTACGTCTACGTATTCTGTGCGCAAATCAAAATTGTGAATCCCTTACAGAACATTGATAACCATTATTGTTTGTTGTGCACGTTGAGGTTTTATGAAAATTTTAAATTGTTATGATTTGAAGAATTGATTATAGATAGTGTCTTCTCTTATAAGGGATATAATAATCTCATACTTGCATCAAGCTAATTAAATATTCGAAAATTCATTCGGTTATAAGGTTTATGAATTTAACCAACAAAAATTACAGAAAATGTAAATGATTAGTAAAGATTTAAACTGATGACATTTAGGCGAACATTTCTGAATAAATAATTTTGGAATTTTCATTAAATTATGTGTTATTATATTCAATCGAATTGTATTATTTAACAAAATAAAAAATAAGCCAGATTAACCGATATAAATGCACACCGATAAAATAAATTAATTAGAAAAGTGTGTGTCTGTTAAACTACTTTGATTTGTGTTTACTAACTTTGTCAAGATATATAGTGCTATGGGCGGCAGATTTAATTATGACTATGTCAGACACAGAAAATGATGACAATTGTGTGATGTAGAATAAATAGATGTACAGAAAAGTCCATCGAATCTCAGAGTAAACTTTCAGCAGCGATGGAAATATTGCAGTTATGAAATGTCAGAATAAATAAGATGAAAATGTGCAACCCGAAATTGTAGCCATATAGGAATTTGGCCAGATCGATATTGGAATTGTTATCGAATTGTGGTTAAGTCAAGAAAATGAACAATGCTGGTAATTGCACACTTGTCGATCTAGCTGCCTGTGCCAGCTACATTGAATACAAAAATCATTTAATTCAGATTAAATCAAAATATGTAATGAGCTAAATGATGTTTAAGCTAGAACTAGCTTGGTAAAGCAAGGCATGTTTCAGAGCACAGCTCGAACCATGGCACATGGTGGTCATGATACACGTGGTTATATTGCCACGTTGATCAATATTTAATATATGCTGGTTTGACGATTTCGTTGGGGCTCTACTTGCTGGTTGTTAATTGTTAATTAACTAAATTTTTCTGAATATATTTGTACAGTTGATATCGACTTTGAATTGAAGTTTCCAGAGATTCTTCCATATGTACACGTATAAGAATCCAAATTGAAAATAGAAATGCACAATTTTGGAAACATTTTGTATTAAGTAGTTGTAAACCTTATACTTTTTAAGATATTAAAATACATTTTCTGGACCAAGGGAGTGCCCGGGAAAATTCGTTTGATTGAAAGGCCCATATACCATTAAAATATTTGTGTAACACTAGCCGCTAAATCACTTTCCAGACATGATACTTTAAGTGTTGAATTTACACAAATTTTTAAATTTTATATGGGCCTTTCAATCAAATGAATTTTCCTGGACTCATGAAACTTGACATTTACATGAAGCTTGACTCGAAAATTTTTCTAGGGACAACTACTTTAGGGGTTCAATTTATTGAAGTTTTAAAATTGTACGTGGCTCTTTCACTTAAACAAATTTTCAAGGGATCCCCACATGAAATGTGCTCAGATAAATTTTGTATAGATAACTTTTGGCTAGACACACTAATTGAACTATTTTCCAGACATCACACATTAAAGGTTGAATTTAAAAAAAAAATTTTACATTTTATATTGGGCTCCTTTTATGAAATTTAACATGTAGTTACCATGGCAAGAAGTAACAAACCAATTTGGTCTTGAGCCAGCCAAAAAATCATTATATGGAAATACCATAAGTTGATTTGACAATTTTTACAATTTTTTATGAAATAAGTTTCGGCTGAAATATATGTCGGCGGGTAACTTTCGACTGAGATAGTCAAGACCCTATACGCACTACCCACTAGTAGAAATATTACTTCGAAGAGACGTAAATTTTTTTATTTCCAAGACAATTTGGTTAGGGATTATTTAAAATTATTAAAATTATCCCATACGCAAATGTTTTAGTTTCAATATCTGTGAATTTTTGAAAATAATTTGTTTGCAAACAAAAAAGATGATTAACAGTAGACTTATTGGGAATACCCGCGATGATTGTCTTTATGTTTTCTGTACATCTTATATTCATCTTAAGAAACTCAATGCGCGAAATTATGTATAAAAGCAAAACAAAAATCCACAATCAACAACAGTCAGCTCAAGCACTCGAACACCAAAACATCACTCACCATATATCAAAATTAATTAAACAAACACTAAACAATCAAAATATGAATTTCACAAAATTATTCATTATCTTTGCCATTGTTCTGATTGCAATGATGGGTCAGACAGAAGCTCGACCGGGTTGGTTGAAAAAATTAGGCAAGAAAATTGTAAGTTTCAAGAACTATTATTTACAATTTAGTTACCAATAATTTATTAATATAATTTATCTACTTTACAGGAAGGTGTCGGTAAGCGAACATTTAAAGCGGCTGCAAAAGTCGTTCCTGTCGCAAGCGAAGCAGCTGGTGCATTTGCCACTTTTAAGGGTGCACAAGGTTAATTATACTTAAGATCGCATATAAAAATTGTATGTATTTATTCTTAATTTATTTTTATAATAAAAAAATTATTTTGATATGTAAAAAAATTTTAATCTCAATACTTATTTCCCCTAATGTAATAAAAACCTATCTAATCTAAATAGACTTTCTTAAAAACTGACCTGCGACAGTAAAAAGACAAACAACAAAATCAAGTTTTGTTACAAAAAAAATATTTTCACGATCAAGTTCAGTGACATGGGCAAAAATGCAATTCGCCTAAATGTTGGCTAGGACAATATTTTGTGTCGTGCATTTGTAATTGGATTTGTATTTTTAAAATATCAAATGTTATTGTACAGTGGTAGGGTAAATACCTAAACTTTCAAATGCTTATATTCTATACCTGTACTTTCAAGTGCAGCCATCGAATTATGATTTTGAAACGAATTTTATAAGCTCGATAATGGTCTGTGAACTTTAATTTTGGAATTATTTCAATTTAGGTAATTTCTGATTAATTAATTCATTTTTAGTTAAAAGTTGTAACCTGCAATCATTACGTAAGAACGACACTAAATCAAAGTGATTAGCGAATTTCGATTAAAATAATTCCTATATGTAAATTTTATGCCCTTTTATGCAAAACATTCACGATATCAGCAAAAATTAAACTTTTGGGTTAAAACTAATAATAAAAGTGGTACTTTTTGTAATAAATGATTTCAACAGACTAGGGTCAGAGATGAGCAAACAAATCACAAAATATAAAAATACCCTAACCGATTAACTTTTGACGTCAAAGAGCATCATCGATTCTGTAAAAATTCAAAGACCGACTTTCTTTAGAGTTACTGTTGATTTTATTTTTTTGGATTAGTTTTTGGATTTTGTCTTTTTTAGATTTTGTCCCTTTTGGATTTTGCAACTTTGGATATTGTCTCTTTGGGATTTTGGCAATTTGATTTTTGCATTTTCGATTTTACAACATTATTTCAAAAGAAGATAGATTTCTTTGTGAGTGGTATCGTCATCCAAAATAAAATAATCCAGAAAAACCAAAAAATTCCAAAAAATCAAATTTTTTAAATATATTTAAATTCGTTTTAAATCTGAGAGGACGGGGACTTCCGTCCCAAACCCTCGCTTTGACGATTTTTTTTTTTTGAAATTCTAACATTCATAGAGATTGGAGCATTTAAGCATGGATGATGTCAGACAACTTTCAAAAACATTAACATTTGTAATAATATTTACGTTTGTATTTCATATACGAAAATAAAAACTCCCCAAAGCCGCTTATTATTGGTCCTTTCGTTTTCATATTGTAGTTAACAAAAATTTAATTATGTAGGTTCCTTTACGATAAGGCGGTTTGTTTTGTATTTTTCTGTATTTTTGGGGGGATTTTTTCTTTCGGGAATATGATGCTATCACTTCCTTGTTTCCATTTAATGTATCAGCACGAGAATTGGATTTGAAAATGATAAGAGGTTTTAGCAGTCGTCATAATTATTTTCTCAGGATTTAAGGTATAAACATAAGACTCATATGACTCATCGGATAAAATTATAGTTTACCTTTTCAATCATCTTTATAATTGATTGGAGCGTTTCGTAAGCTCCCGGAGATGACTGGGCCTCACCGAACACCCTTATACACACAACAGAAAGAGGGTGATGAATTTAAGGCAATGCGGCGAAAGACGTGGTGATAATTTAGCGACAATCCAAATATTGATAATAAATAAAATAACAACGCACAATCAGAATATGGCGTTTTTCACAAAGTTTTATTTTCTTAATTTAAATGTTAAATGTTGTACGTTGTATAAATTCTGATGTTGCTTTCTCGAACGTTGGTAAACAAAGTAGAATGAAAAAACGATGGTGATGCGTACCATCGGCTGTCATCTCGGTTGTTTTGGTGTAGCTCGATATAAGGTAATTAATTCGGAGTTAGTGTGTATGATATTCAATTGTAGATGTCACTTGCGTTGAGATGTGGGACGTATACTATTTAGCACAAATATTACCGGCCCACCTAAAGTATTAACATCCTTTAGCCATAATTCGAAGTTACCGTTGATCGGAAGCATGCATAATTTTACAACCGGACGTCTCACCGTGTTATTTTGTAGTTTTACAGTAGCAGCTCGAACTAGACCATCAGAACCTGGGTGAGTTTCGGTGATTCTCCCCATCAACCATTTTGATGGAGGGCACTTCTCGCCTTTTAGCAATAGCATTTATTGAAGGTGTGACAGATACTCATTGCGAACCAGATTCTCCAAATCGTTGGTACATACGCTGAGTTTGTTGATAACGGGTGAGGCGGTTTCAGTTCATCTCGAGCACTAATGGTTCTGGTTTAGTGATTAGAGATTCTCCTATTAGGAAGTGTCCTTGTGTAAGCACCATGTGGCCATCAGGGTCATCGGGCATAGTGGCCTTGAATTCAAGCATGATTCAATTTGGCATAGTAGAGTGGTCAGCTCCTCGAAGACTAGCAATGATTCCCCCATGATACGACGAAGATGATGTTTGACCGATTTACCTCCTGCTTCCCACAGACCACCGAAGTGTGGCGAAGCAGGAGGGATGTAGCTCCAAGTGGTGCCATCGTCGGCTAACAGGGGGCGATCTCCGGGTTGACCTTTCTTGAGCTGTATTGATGAAGAAATGCCAATTGACGACTTGAACCGACGAAATTGGTATACGAATATGCTGTATACGAATAGGCAGATGTAACCTTTCGTTGATCGTTCGCGGCACCCGAGGTGATGGGAGTTGAGGGCCACCATGAAACGTTGTGCCGTGAGCTTGTGCGATTTTTAAATGAGTGAGTTGATCTTTCATTGGCAGTATGACAGGATTCTTCCCTCTATACGGCAGATTCGAATTTTTTAAGCGTCCTCCTACCCGTAGAATTACATCTTGGTCGATGAACGGGTTGAATGAATGAAGTGGACTCTTATTAATAAGGTTCTCTCCAGATTGGATCAACCAGACACATAAATCTAGTATGTCGTTGTGGCTGACTCAGTCTTGTGTTATGGATAAATGGTCTGCATAGTATAGTGATGCGGAGTAATTTGCCGACTGCAGCAGATTAATTTTGTTGTGATTCGACGGTACTTTCGCTTGAGTGACTATCTTTGATTTTACATTGCGTTCTTTACTGGGGATATGATTGTTAATTTGCTGGCGTTGCCATTTGTCGGATGTTTCTTGAAGCCAGAGAAGTCCATTCCATCATACCGGATAATCGCCTAATAACAACGGATCGAAACCCCGTGATGCACGCTTCCGCAGAGTTCTAAACGAGGTAGGCTAACGGTCGTTAAAGTTGCTACCTTCGTCTTGGATACCAGAATCGATACTTTGATTGTTCGATCTACCAGAGAAATACGAGCATATACCACGGCTGCATATTGCCTTCTTAGATGCATCGCTGACCTCATGAAATTTTAGATTTTTGATAATTGATGAACATTGGATCTAACGCTCGATTCTGATTTTCTCCAATTGTTTCAAGTTTTGATGATAGGTTGACCATTGCTGAAATAGTGAATTCGGAACAGTATCATCTCATGAGAGTCCAAGCACCCACAGCTCCTGAAACATAATTTTAGCAATTATAACACTGGGCGCTAACCAACCAAGTGAATCGAAGGTTTTCGATGATTCTGCTAAAATGGTTCGTTTGGCTTCAGTATTGGATGCTAATGTGATTTTGAAGCTGAAAGTGTCGAACGAGGGGAGCAATGCAATCGAAGTGCTTTAATTTATTCGTCCCAATTTAGCTCCAATGATGGGTACGGCTCACGAAATCCTTCTGGAACTTGTTCAAGGAGTGTTGCGTTGTTCGATGACACCAATTGTGTTCTTGTGCGATGCATCAAACATGACTCGTAACTTCGGTGTAGAGCGAGAAATTTGTAACACGCCGTAATTAGGTAAATAACAGATTTGTTCGGCAGGCGTGGTATCATCTGGCCGAACTTCTTTTATATGAATTGAATTGCGGTAGTCTGTCATGAATTTAATGTATTCAAGACCTAGTTGTGGATTTCTCATGCAACAATGTACTTGGTTTTATAAACGTATGATGGCGCTCTCGCGGGATGATCCCAGTGATGCTGCGTACCCTATGAATGGTAGGTACACTGTGTATTTTCCTTCTGTATTGCGGAAATGTGTTGCCTGGAAATGATGTTCGCATTTGTCGGCTCGTGGTGCCCCAACATTCTCGTTTTCCCAAAATGATTTGAGTAAATTATTGACCGTGGTATAATTCTCGATGATAGTCATCAGACTTGATAGTTGACTGGTTCATTGACGACCCACCCTTCCGTACAAGACATATCCTCCCAATCTCGTTTTTTGGGAAATAGGAGACCCATTAATACTTCGTATGAGTCCCTCCAACTGGAGCATGCCAATTACATCGACTCCGAGCAGAATTTCGATCCAGTTTGGTTAATGATAATACGGATCAGCGAACTGCAATTCGTTTAAATGTGGCCATCTTTGCTAAAATACCGGTGATCTTCTCGATGACAAATGCAGTGATTGCCGTTGGCCACGATGGGTCAACGCATGCGGCGTGATCCTAATACGAAATTGGCGGCTGAATATGAAGTTGCCGCGTCACTGGCACATATTCCGCTGATTGACACTGATACAGGTTTTCTTCTTAATACGAGCTCACGGGCAGCGCTATGCTCAGAATACAGCAGCATTCTAATAGGGAAGTCCTGGTTCTCCTTTCTAACTATGGGTATAGAAGTTGCGAGTAGAACATCGTCTATTGTTGAGGCTACTAGAGTTGAAACGTCTTGAACGATCGTTGATTCCTTGCCTACAGAATTCGAGTTCGAGTTATTTGTAGTGTTGGTGATGTGCAGCAAGGTGTGATGCTTTCTGTTGCGGGTTCGACAAGAACTGGATCTACACTCGGAGCTACGGCGTCCTCGACGCCGAAAGTTTACACATAACCCCTTCTTTTGAACGAATGTCAACCTCTCTTCGATAGTGAGTGGCTTGAAATGTGAGTGGAACACATTGTGGTTTTTCTCATAACCTGGCCACGCTGTCGAATTCTGGGGTGGCTATCAGCGAGCGAGTTTGTGGGGTATTGAACTTCCGTTGCGAACTTGAATGTGACGCTGATATTGGTGAAGAGAGTGGTTGCGTAGACTTTGGCTTCAGCGAGGAAATCATTTCTAATGATTATCACCGGCTGTCTAAAAAATGCATGAGTTCCTGATACGTTGGATATTGAGCTCTGTTGAGGGATAGTTCCCACTGTCGATGTGTTTCCGTGTCGAGTTTCCATGTCGAACAGCACTACTCAAAAGAAGAATTCGTTTTTGTTGGTTTTGTTTGCCTCGCAGCTTTTATTCTGACTGATCGTCAAATATTTAAACCGACCCTAAGTATGGCAATTGCAGCCCCAATGCATAAATGTTTAAAACAAAATTTAAAACGCCGGTATTTGCATAATGACTCTACTATTCATAGATTTTATTTTAAACAAAGCTGAAGCAAATTTGTTAATCGCTTCGTTCAACCCTTCTAAATTTTGCAAAGTGTCGAATAATATGAGCCCAACATGGTATCTAACAACCAACATAAAATTATGTAAACTTACTTAGCAAATTTCGATTCATATTAAAATACAAACCGATGATTACTATAAAACATAGGAGATATAGGAATTCGGTTGCACTTGGTGCCGCCTATCTCACCTTCTGTGATGATGTAAACTTTGGCATTAGTGGAAAACTGGTCACTAATAAGAAATTGCCTATATTTTGTTGTCAATGGTACATACACAAATCTAATTTAGTTCAATACTTGTGAGAGCAAACATTCCTTAGGTACAAAATAGAACCAAATGATAATCGGGAAAAGCACCAAAATATTGGGGAAATATTTTGGAAGAACAAATACGTATAAATAAGTTAAAATTAAATAAATTTTATTTTTTGTTGCTTAAATAATTTACAAATTAACTGAAATTATGATTAATTAATATTAACCTTGTGCACCTTTATATGTTGCGAATGCACCTGCTGCTTGGCTTGCAACCGGAACTACTTTTGCCGCTGCATTAAATGTTCGTTTACCGGCACCTTCCTGAAAATTTTATAATAATGTTAAAAATGGTTCTTGTCACGTGAAATTTCTCATACTACTTACAATTTTCTTTCCAACTTTCTTTAACCATCCAGGGTGAGCTTCTGTTTGTCCCATCATGGTGATCAAAAAAATAGCCGCAAAGATAACGAATAACTTTATGTATTTCATTTTTGTTTTGTACGTTATATTTCCTTGATTTACTATAAAAAACTGATATTGTTAGATGATTTTTCTTAAGCTTTTATACAAATACTAAATCAGACACAAATCAAAATTGTGAATCCCAGAATGAAAATTGATAATTCATTTAGTTGGAAAATGTGCTAGATTATTAAATTAGTAAACAAGAGCTGTTTAAAAACCCCCCAAAATGTTTTTTTTTAAATATGAGACGGGATTTACTTCAATAGATAATCCCGGGTAATAACTCAACATCTCTTTTTTCCAAAATTCTAAATCAGAATATTGTCAAAAAATGTATAATTGAAAATTTCTCGTTTCCAATAAAAAGTTATTCACATCGGGTGTTCTCAATTTAAAATACAACAATACATCTTCATTCTATATTATCCTTTTTTATTTTGGGTAGGATTCTTCTACTCTCTATACATTTGTTGTTGTTGTTGTCGAAAGGTCTAAAAAAGTAGTAGTGTAACATATTAAATCACCACAATAAATCAATAACTCGAGCATGTTAGATAGAGTTGTATATTTTTTGCCACCAATTCAATTATTATGTAGATGAAAGCATACTCGTATACGGAGACAATACGGTTTACAGTAGAAAATCCCCGCAAGAAACAAACCCAACACACAAAAATATTTTCCAATAATTCATTTCGATAAATTTATGGACGAGTTTATAGAAAATTGAAAATTATTGAACCGTGGATTATTTTTACTCGAATCTATATACGCCATTGTATTCGTTTGGTATTTTCATAATCGGTATAATGTACGTGCTCTGATAAAAATCAAATTTTTCATTTTAGTTTGTTTTGATAATACTATGTGTCTGTGTATACGATTATAATTTACTGGTAGGTACTTCGGTTATTATTTAAGGTATATAATATAGGAAGGAGTTCATAACATTGACAGAATTGTATAAAAATATAGTGCAAGAGAAAAAGGGCAACTCTGTATGATGTCACGTTGGTTGTTGTTGCCGAACTAAATCCAGAGGATTCAATATAGGAAAATAAATTTTTACGTTTGTTATTGTGTTTCAAGTGATTTAAAATTATTTACACACGCACGCATAAGTATTATTTGGATTTTTTTTTTTTTTGCAAGGGTGATTTATGTTCTTATTTATATTACACAACATACTTATGTATACACTTAACTGTTATATTCATAATGTGAATATGAAAGTGTGACTACTTGGGTACAAAAAAGATTCAGAGCATCATTAAGTTAAAATTAAAAGTTAATTGATAAAATTAAAATGAGGTTGTCAAAAACTGTCACAGGAACACAAAAAAAAGTCGTGACCCAGCTGGGAGACCCCACTATTCATACGTTTTCGAGGTCGCTGAAACCGAATATGACCATAAAAAATTATTTCAATTTTCCGTTATCACCCCCTCCCCCCCCCCCCCCCTTGGGGGTCGAAATTTCAATTTTCATTCAAAGTTGGAGTGGATATGCATTCCTACGTTTTTTGGCATACTAAAACCGAAAATGAAAACAAAAAATTAATTCAACCCTTCCATCACCCCTAGTGCCCCTTTACTACCTCCAGAAAGCGTTTGAAATCTCAATTTTCATGCCAAATTGAAATGGATAGATGGATGTGCATTTGTAAGTTTTTTGGGACGCTGGAACCGAAAATGACAACTAAAAGTAATTTCGACCCTTCCATCACCCCCTACCACCCTTTACTACCCTCAGAAAGGGGTTGAGTAGGGTCTCCCCTCTGGGTGATGACGTTTTTTTTTGTGCCTGTATTCAAGATTTGGAAATTTTCAAACTTTTGTGAACAGTCTTCAATACATGTTTATACTTTGAAAATTGTTTATGTTATCGTATTAACCAAAGTTGGTGGTTAATCAGTATTACTTTAACTGAACATGGGTACTTCGAGAAATTTAATGGTTCCAGATTACCCAAAATCCAATCATAAAAATATCCAACTCGATAAATAAAATATTAACCTGTCGGAATAATAACTAATTTGTTTCAACCAGAAAAAATCTTAATTATAATTTTCACTAAATTGACATCAAACAATAATATTCCACAAATTATGGCATAGACACGGAGTGGTTTTAAACAGCGAAACCTTGATGTTAAAGAACAACGTTTTACTTAAATTTATATCTATGATCATTGATTACTTAGACTACATTAAAGATAGAGTAAGAAGGGTCCAGTTTGATAGGCGACCCGAAACACTAAATGTTTCCCATAATGCAACCGTTACATTTAAGCGTGTGAAACTATCTGATTATGCAAGTAAAGCAAGTGAATATTAATTCAAATGCAGTTATGTCTCCAGCCAATTCCACATGAACTGCCTTTGTACTAAAACACATGAACAAACAGATGTGTGCTTTATAAAACTTTTGGCATCTTCCCCGGGTCAAGTGAATTGGAATTGGTCCGGCGTAGTCAATTCCGACTTGTAGAAATGGTCTTATCCAAGTTTCCCATCAACTGTTCCGGCAATTTTGCTTTAAGTCGCGAACATGTTACACATTTGTGTGTTATTTCATTAACTCTCGTCATAAAATATGCAGTAGAAGTGCTGGTGCTGCATGCTTGTTATCGAGATAAACATCTCGGATTACCATAATGCTGCGACACTGTTCTCCAATCTTCCTTTGACACGTAGAATGCGGTAATTGTCCAGGGAAAGTAACGAACTTTTTCGTGTGATTAACTGGTTGACTTGTAGTAGTAAGATTTTGTCTGAATAGAAGTGGAATTGCTCTAATTTACAAATTTGGCCTTGTGCTTCGATAAATTCAATTCTTTGGAAAATTCTCGTTCCTTTGGAACTCTTTGCATTACTAAGAAACCTATAACTAGTAACTACGTAGGTAAATATTTTTTGACATTTCCGAAAGGAAGATTATTTTGAAAGGAACTCATTATCCTTGACCTTCCAGCTGGATTATCGTTTGACGATATGTGATGGCAATGTTTTCGGTTAAGAGAATTGAGAACCTCTCAACTTTAATTTAGTTCCTCTTTAACTAAGTAATCAATTTTGTAAAGAGAACGATACAAAGTTTTAGCCGTGATAAAGTCACGGCAGGAAATTATGATTTGATTTGCATTCGTGAGTTGAGCCCTTATTTGGTTCCATCGATTTGCTTGGCTCTCGGTTATCATCCCAATCTGTTGTTTACCCAAAGTAATTGCATGAATATCTTAACTGTTATTGTGATGGGGGCTAACCAACTAAACGGATCAAAAAGATGACTCGCTTCTGAGAGTCTTAGATAATTGTTGAATGGTGGGTAGATCCGACATGGTTTCATCTATGGATGTGTTCCAATGAACACCTAGCACTTTAACAGAATGAGTTGATTGATGAGTGTTATCATCTATTGTCGATTTTGTCTTGAGGAATTTTCGTATTCGTAATTTTTCGTATTCCAGCATAAATTCCTTGTACAACCTTGGAAATTCCGAATCGCGAGTATAGCGACGTTCCATGCCCCTAAGTCTTGCGATAGTGATGTTTAGACATAGGCCTAACTAAATCAGCAAACCCTTGAATGGCAAGCGTACGGTAAAACTTCCTTGAACAAACGTTATCTTACCTTTAATGGATTTGAAGGTGATAAGAAATTGAATTACCGTATCATTTGGTATCTATCCCAAGCTAACAAATCCAGAAAGGCCAATTACAGCAGACTCTAACCATAGTGGAGCTCATAAAGAGGCAACGTTTCATTGTCTGGCTCATTGGCAGTAGAACATCTGTATGTCAACGTCTGAATTCGACTTGGAGGAATGTTTCATTAAAGAGCATAGCATAAGCGAACACACAAATTTGAATTTTGGGGCGGAACCAAATTTATTAGTTACCTAATGTGGCCGCCCTTCCGAATGAAAACAGCGGATAAATAAACATAAGACGAAAAACCGATAAAAAGGGTTGCTATAGCTGGAAAGTAAGAAAGGCTTAAACCTGTTAATCGAATGAAACTAAAGTTACTCTATATAAGCAGATTACGCTTTCCTCGCTAGAACTGAATGGAGTATGACTTGATGTATAACCAAAACTTATGGACTAAGTCACTAAAGTCTTATTAGAGTAAAATTCATTTAAAGCAAAACCCATACGAATTTGTTCTAAAATAATTACAATACCGTAGAAAAGTGTAGGGAATTTTTTAGGTAGTTCTAAATCGGATGTATATGTCCTTCGTTAATGTTCCGTTTGGTACATCAATATTGCCGATGTCCGAAATACGCTAAGACTCTTAGTTAATGCGGCTTAGATCCCAACTGAATCGACTCTGGATCTTATAGTTCGGCGGGTTTGTGTAGGCTTACTTGCCTAAAATCGATGAAGTATGCCGTCTCAAAGAAAGGTTACTAAAGATGGTATCGATCACCCCACTGACGCCTGTGCAAGGATTTTGTTCAAAAAGTGAGACTTGAGAGTTGTAATTTTTATCGGCTTACTAGATGTACGATAATATTAAAATTAAACCAAACAATTTTTTGAACAAAATCCTTGCACAGATTTTAATTTTGTTAAAATCTTATCATTTCAAAATTAATACAGACTTACATTACAATCGCATTTGTTTGATGAAATAAAATAACAACAATTAAATAATTATCAGATTTCTTTAAGGGATTCACAATTTTGATTTGACGTTGATTTGACTCACAATTTGTATAAAAGCAAAGTGATAGACCATACAAATTATTAGTTAGTTGATAACAAGTCCAGAAGGCATACTGAAGCACAATAAATTAATAAAATGAAATTCACAAAATTATTCGCTATCTTCGTCATTGTTCTAATCGCCATGATGGGTCAAATCGAAGCTCGTCCAGGATGGTTGAAAAAAGTTGGCAAAAAAATTGTAAGTGGTGTGTAGTAATGTAGAAATATTTTTATAAAGGAGTTTATATAATTTACAGGAAGGAGCTGGCAAACGAACATTTAATGCGGCAGCAAAAGTAGTTCCCGTTGCTAGTCAAGCGGCTGGTGCATTTGCAACATACAAAGGTGCACAAGGTTGATAAAACAAAGCTGTTATATGTCAAAAGTTTAATTTATTGTTAACAATAAAATTTTTATTGCAATTTATAAAATTTATATTGAACTTTTTTAATTGTCAAACAAATATGTCAGCTAAATTTGATCAGGTGAAATAGGAAAATTGGTATTAGATGTAAATGGAAAACTATTTCTCTTGTACACTGTTCTTTTTGTGGTTCAGCCCGACCTTACTCTCTTGACCAGAGTTGTTCCTAATGACAAATCTATGACGCACGGCGAACTAAATTTACAATCCATAACCGAACATAATTCGGTGGGTATAAGTATTTGAAAGCTGAAGGTGCTTCAATGACCAATGTGGTTGATATAATATAATTAATTTCCTACAGTATTAAATTTTTTTATAGTAAAGTATTAAAGTGTGGTGCATCTGGAAGGTTGATTTAAATCTGATTTTCTGTGTAGATACAAAATTGGATATTCGTTTTATGTGATTATCGGATTTGATTAGCTTATAGTAGAGTACATATAATTCATGCTCCAACGTAATTACTACCATTGTCACAGTGTATTTGACAAAGTATTCCACGGTGTGATATAAATCGCTTCAGAGCGGCAATAAATTTGCCTCGGTTGTCATGTCAATTACGAGTTATTTTTACACAGCTTTTTGTGGTACTAAATTTGCCTCTTCCTTGTCGGTCTCATAGAATAAACAATCCCCATCGTCGACACCAGAATCCAGGGATGGTCGTATTTTGCTGGTTCTTAATTTTTCTCCTCATGAAGGACAAGAAGCATATTTGCATGCACCATCTTGTAACTTTACGACATCCAGTTATCCAATTTTAAATCTTTGGCGGATAATACTGGTAAGTAATGTTGGTCCTGGATGGAAATTTTCTCGATGTTATTTTTCTATTAAAAGCTTCGTATAAATATGGTTATGTAGCAAAATAATTGGGTGCCTCGTATCGAAACTACACCTTGCATTGAAAATACACCCTCCTACTCGCCTCGCATTATTCCTTTGCCAGCTCGAGACATTAATGACGAAAGTTTGCTTTGGGCCTGAATTTGCTATCCTAATCTATTGAATCTGTCAACACGAACATTGAGTTTATATCTAACTTAACCGATTCATGAACATATTTTAGTAAAACGTAGAGAAATGGTGTGGAAATTGTTTAATTGATGCATCTTTGTTTTTGCGGCTATAGTAGATTGACAATAATATGTGTTCTTCATTGTCTTGAACACGTAAATTTACTGCTGCGCCATAGACAAACTCTGATGCTTCTATAAACCCATATAAGAACGAAAAAACTCGAAATTTCAAATTTTTGTAGATGGTATAATGGTACTCTAAGTTTGCTCCATTTTACTATAATATCCGCTGATAGTTCATTTCACACAACCAACCAAGAGAATCGAAAATTCGGGATGCTCCTGATAGGAAAATCCGTGACCCGTAATGTCCTATCTCGATATTGTATATGTTACTCACCGTATTTACATCATCACAACCTATAAACCATGTCGTCAATATATAAATAGGATTTCAACCAATTAGCAGCACCTGGGTACGTTTCAACCAATTAGCAGCACCTGCGGATACGTTGATCTTTAGCCAATTTATGTAACGTGCCATAAGCCAAAAAAGGAGCACTGGAAGTTCCTTATGTTACAATAGTTAGACGGAATTGTTGAATCTGAAGGCTAGTTGAATCGTGCCAGAGGAAATGTTGAAAATCTCGATCAGCAGGGTGTAGTACGATATGGCAATACATTTTTCTACGTCCGCTGCCACGGCAATTTTGTGTGTGCACAATCGTACAAATATCACAATGAGATAATCTTGAATATTTGATACAATTAAAATCATGTTGTTTAGGGAAGAGATGGTCAGTTGTCGTTTTGCACAAACTGTCGAAAACGACTCTCAAATTAGGTAGCTCTTCAAAAACTCTGCAGAATCTTATTTCTGCCTTGAAGTAATATTTAGCTCCTCAATTTTCTAAAACCGCTGTATTAAGTCAATTTCATTTTCGTTTTATGAGGCTGTTGTGTGCAAATTTAATGAATTTGTGGTCGCGTTAATAATTTGACCACCAAGTACCCAACCAATTTTCACAACCGAGTAGACGTCGAGGTTGGTATTCGGATCCATGAGTAATCATGTACCGTGGACTAAATAATGTGATTAAAAGTTAGTAGCTGAATGCACGACGTTTCTAAGCGTTAAAGAGATTTTGTCTAGATTCAAGTCCCAAGGTGTTTTCATGGTTATCGCCTAAGTAAGATTGAGACGGACAAAATTAGAGAAATGATCGATAACCATTAACAGACGAGCGGGGATAAGAACCTAAATAATGTACATACATCTTTTAGGAGGGCATAGTTATTAGGTTTCCACATTTTACAACTGGAACAATTATTAATGAATTGACGGACATATTCAGCCATACCAAACCAGTAGTAATAACGTTGAATCCGCTCCAGTGCCTTATAAATACTATATTGGTATGCACATTTTCCAGTTCAGTATATCCTCGGCTCTGAAATTAGATTCTGTATTATAGAAATTTTGATACTTTCTAATCCAATTGAAATAATCTTCATCGCGGAAAGCTGATGCACTCATATGAACCCAAAATTTTTATTTTAAATTTTAGATTCGCTTGATCCACTAATGTTTCGAGATCCATTCCTTCTTTTGCAAGTCTCCAGTCCTAGAGAGATTACAAGTTGGATACTCTGTGTAAATCGTTTTATCTTTTCCACATGCCAACGGAAATAATGACCCAAGTTTTTACAGTTCCAACATACCGGAGTATTGAGTGGAATTGTATTGGCTCTGGTTTTGATAAATATTCTGCGTATAGGACTATGGTTATTGTTGTTAGCAAATAACCCAGTATCATAATTTTAGCCTGCGTTTAACTGGTCGGAATTTCCGTGTTTTAAAATAAATTGATTACCTGATGGGGGTATTGGGATAGATATACCACCTGAATTCGAAAGAGTTGACTCATAGGAATGTTGCGTGATAGCATCAGCAAAATTAGGTGTAGATTTAAATGGTGTGAATGGCTGATTTCGATGCATGCTTTGGACATGCTGTGTTCGATTTGGTGTTTTATACTCATGATATTCCAACTTATGGGCAAACCGATCTTTGCTGGACAAATTAGCTTCTCGATTTATGCCGAGTTCTTTCCATAATTGTTTGACTTGAAGACGTTCGATTACCAGTTGGTTTATAGCATTGAAACTTATTAAGCAGCTAAAAAGACCAAAGTATTGAAATCCTGTCAAAAGTTACGAAAAATTTGAAAAAATGTTCATCCGTCTGTCTGAATGCCTGAACGTCTGAATGTCTGGACGTCTGGATGTCTGTACCCATGGTCTCTCGAGAACGGCTTGTCCGATTTGGAATTTGTTTCGCCAATCTGTGACCATAGAGGTCAAGGCGGAGATTTGAAAAGCTTTTAGAGACTGTACGTCAAGAGGGTCTGCCATGCGAATTGACCCAAAACACCTGGTTATATCAATATTTACGATTTTTTTATATATGCTGATAGTTGATTTGAAGATTAAGTTAGGAGCCAAATTGCGGGTTGAGTTGAAGTTGAGTTGGATTTGAGTTTGGGTTGGATTAGGATGTAGTGAGCACTTAACCAATTGTTTATGCTGGTTTGAGGATTGAGTTTGGCGTAGAGTTTGCGATTGAGTTGAGTTCCATTTGCTGGTTGAATTAGGGCTGATTGGGGTTGGGTTAGAGTATAGTGAGCTGTTAAACTGAGGATTTGTGATTTTTTTATAAAAATTCAGTATTTCCAATGGAAATGGGATTCTTTTTTTTCTTTTTTTTTTTTTGATGAAGTTCTGGAATATGGCCAAGTATCATGGAACTTCTCTATTTCTTAACCGATTTGGATTTAAACTGCATGATTTTAAGATAACATTCAAATTTCATAATAATCGGATGAGAAAGAAGCAAGTTCCATCGCACAAAAATCATTTTATGATCCCATTTCTATCACGGATGTCAAATTTCACTAAAATCCGTTATTAAATAGATAAGTTTTATCCTAATTGGCCATTGCAAAGCCTGTATATGTGCAAGATATTTAAACAAATCCACACGCCTTGACCAATTTGAACCAAACTTTACACAAATATTGTTTTTGGAGGTTGAGCTTAAGAGATTCAGTTTGGGATTAATTTGGGAGTACTTAATTTTGAAGACCGACGTTCTGATCACCTAATGAGGTTTCAGCTCTTTATATTTTAATATTCAACGCCATGAATTTCCTTCCAAGCGTCATTTAATTTCTCAATCCTGGTTTCTAGTCGTTTCACGCGTTGACAGCGAGTAGTATCCCAACAAATTTTATTGGAATTAATCGTGTGATTTTTTACAATAGCAGTACTATGATAAATTGCGACAGCTTCATCACAACCAAGACCAGTTTCTATATTCCCATCATTGATAACAAATAATTTTTGTCTTTGGTTATTAACGCCTGGAATTGTATCTGAAAAATGTGCGTCGTCGCACATAACTTTGCAGTCGCTGCTGAATGGTTGGCCAATTTGAAACTTGGGCTCTGGAATCGTATCATAGTTATTGATTTTCTTACATATATCAGTGTGCGTTGGACTAAAATGAAATATTTAGGTATTCTGCAACGAAAAATGAAATATTAGTGTGTTTCTTGACTGATTTGGAGTTTGTGTTTTCTGTCGTTGATGCTTTCTATTGGTTATAATTAGTTTTGACGTATTGTCACACCAAATTTCTTCGGAAGTTCCATGTATTGATATAAAACGTAAGAGCGACGTTATCAATGATGCTGTATCGAAGCTGGTTTTACTGTAAAGTACATTAAGTTCTGCCTTTAGAAATGGTCTGCTCCGGGTATAACGTACTGCTGCTAACTTTTCCGGTTTTTTCTTTGGTTTGTTGAATCGATAGAGAATACAAACTGTACAAGATCTTATGTGGTTTCCGACTATGAACAATGCTGTGAATATGCATTTAT
This sequence comes from Tipula helvola, assembly GCA_963556165.1. NCBI lineage: Eukaryota > Metazoa > Arthropoda > Insecta > Diptera > Tipulidae > Tipula > Tipula helvola. The sequence goes on along the minus strand of OY744482.1, from coordinate 340,753,187 downwards.
TTATTTTACATTTTTTTGGATAAATAACTGGATGCGGTTTTGTTAACGCTTCGTATAGTTGTTTCGTGTGCTCAACCGTCGTTTGAAAAATTTCACAACCAGCGAGCAAATCATCAATGTAATTCGTATTTCTGGTAATGTTTTCTTTCTGACAATGTTTGCCGCGTTGAGTTGCTTTTTCCTGCTCCATTGGATTTTCATGCCACATAATCAATTGATAATTTGTATTGACAGGATTCAAAACGCCAGTGACACTTGCGGACTTATTTTACATTAGGAATAATCAACGGCTTTTAGTTTATTGGACTTACTACTTGACTACATGATGTGACAGATAATACTTATCATTATCTCGATCTGGAATCTTCTGCAAAGATAAATATGTAATGAGGCTTAATGTAGTATAATCGTTCTTGACGGGTTTATATGGCTCAAAAAATTCCGCAATTCGGACATATTTGCTCTCCATCGCTAAAAACTTCTGATGTACTGCGTGAAATGAACTGCCTAGTGATGACTTTGACTCCACAAATGGTAAGCTGACAACAAATCGAGTATTAAGATTCCTAACTGTTATTTGCTCGTCGTGAATGTCAGCGATTTTGTTGCGTACACAATGTTTTACTGACTCTGCTACTTCTTGAACTTCCCACAAACTTCTGTAGCGGCTTATGCATTTTTTTATTAGTGGTTTCAGTGATTAGTTCAGTGAGGGCGTGCAAATTAAAAATGCTTGATGGTTGAGCGTTCCATGTTCCTGCAATTAACCAGCTTTCTGGATTTAATATTTTAATATTTGTTTCTGCTCCTGTATGTCTATCTTATTAGTCATGAAAAATTCTGGATCTGCCAAAGCAAATTCCGCTATCTGTTGTAATTAATTTGGTTTATTGGTAACATGGTTGTGATGTTATTGATTACACTACAAAATGTGTTGAAAATGCAGCGCTTGTCTACACGGAAGTGGATTTTTATGCCAATATCCTCCTTACTTGTTCCAACTGAATTGGATTCAAGATCGTCTAATGTGGTGAAATGTTTAGGTCTAGGCATTGTCCATATGATTCGGTCACTAATGACGATTGTGAGCCAGAATCTAATGGCGCTCGGTATGGCTGGAGTTCTCTGGTACGTGATTCCACATAAACGATGGCTGTAGTACCGTGCGGTTGGTGATGTACCGAAATAGTACAAAACTTGTGTAATAGTCGTTCGGCTCTTCATAGAATTCTGAGATGATACGATTTGTAATCCCTTCGGCGCTTCTGTCATGGGTTGATTGAGTAAGAAGTATGTCGAGGATTTAATGGAATCGGGTTGTGCTTCAACTTAAACTGTGGGTAATAACGTGTGATGCTTTCCATTGCATAAGCGACATGATGACTTTGAAAAGCATTTCGTGGTTCTGTGGCTTCTCCTTAGAAAATGTTTACACAAATCCTTCTCACTTACAAACTTTGTTCTGTCCTCCACTGTTTTATTATTGAATTCTGGACATGAATTTGTGGCAATAAATGACGAGAAAGATTTTGTAGATCCCTTTTTAATGGCTGTATTGCAAATCTCTAAAGCATCACATCTTTTATTTAAAATCCTTTGCATATCCTCGAATGGAAATCCTTTTCGGCCGACTCAGTTGCCCACATTTGTTTGGTTTCTGAGTCAATCTTGCTTAGCAGAATTTGTATCAGCCATGGATTGCGTGTTTCTGCGTTAGGTCCTAACGCGCACATACAACGAATTATTTCATCCTCAGTTTCCATATTGCGGCGCATCTCTTTCTCGATGGATGTGGCAGCTTCACCCGTAAGTACACCTTTCAGCATTTGAAGTTTGTGCACGTTGCTGATATTTTCGTTGCTATGCACTATGCTTATAAATAAATTGTGAAAAGATGCCCACTGCTTATAATCGCCCGAAAACTTCTCAATGTCTATTTGAGGAAGATGCATGTGTTGCGAAATGTTAACGCCCTCATATAAGGTTTGGCGTTCAGCGTGGCATTGAGACCTTGAGTAGCGTTAGTTTGACCTCGATCATGACCATATGCTTTGCTTAATAACGCTCTCACCTTGTAATATACCTCATCTACCTCGTCAGTTATACTGGTTCGTAATTTTTGGCTCTATAATTGTAGTTCGAGTTCATTGAAAGTTGGTATCTACTTTCAAGAATTTCGAGCGTACCTTTACTATCCTCGACGAAGGTATCAGCAGTTATTTTTCTGCGAACAGCAATATTAGCAGCATTTTTTTGCCTTAATTTTGCTATATTTAGTAAAGGAAATTAAACTAAATCTGGATCGATCATACTCTTCTTACTACCAATCTATGACAATTAAAAATTGCGATTGTTATTTTCGTTTTGAGGTGACATTAATAGTGTTGTTTACATAATTTGGAATAATGAATTTAATTTACAAAGATAAGTATTTACATAAAATAATCTTAATATAACAACTGCTTTCCAAAGTTCTATTGTATGCAATATCACACCAAAACCACCGCTTATAATTTATACAAACCATATCGCAAGGAAATTAAAAAGTCCCCATTAAATTATTAACATGTTTTCTTTATGACGGCGGGTAATAAGTTTATTTTACAAAATAACTATTCTTATGACATACAATTTTATCATCACATTTCGCAGAAAAAATATTTATTTGAAGTCGCGGCCGCATGTGTAACCTTTAGATTAGCCCTATAAATGTCGTCTCAAATGTATTTCACAAAATTATTTGTTGTATCCGCTATATTGTGGCAATCTCAATGAAGGGCTTGTCTGAAGGTAGGAAAAAAAATGCTTGAAAAAATTGGCAAAATAATTTGTAAGTATACCTGGACCAACTGTAAATGTAGGTAGTCAGTGGTTCATCATTTTATTATTCATACTTGTATTATTAACAGTTGCTAAAATTTTTGTAGTCACATACAAAGGTGGTGCATATGATTAATATTTTGCGATAGGAGCGCACATACACTAAACCAAATTTATCATTTTGTATTGCATGTAATTTATGATAATAAATCATATTTACTAAAAAATTTAAATAAGCAATTTCGTTTACAAAATTTGTACCCTAAATAAATTCGTAAAGACATAAGACGCGTCTTATTTGTGTGCCTTATCCCAAAGGAGGTTACATAATGTCACAATACAATAAAAATGTATATTACATCGTGATAAATTTATTTACATTTTTAAATTATAAATAAACATTTTTAGTAATCATAATCATAATAATCATAATAATAATTATAGTAATGTACTATAAGCAATGAATGAATCACTTTTTAGAATTTTATTGTAGCACGAAGTATTTTGTTAGCGCAATGACAATAAAATGAATTGCGCCATTTACGAAAGTTGGCTAATTGATTAGACGTTTACGTAAATTGGTATAGTGAATGTGGCTGCGGCCAACATTATTTGTGGTATAAACGTATGGGAGTTCATTCTTTGTCTGCTAAACAAAACATGCGTTAGACATCTGAGGCGAATAGTGAATTTCATTGATGTATAACGTAGTTCAATTGTTGGAAGCACCAGTATTGAAGATTATAAATTGAAAAATCAAATTTTACATTGAAATAATTATTTTATTGTGCATACAAATAAATTAGGATAATTAAATAAATTTCTTTTTTTTTTATCAACCTTGTGCACCTTTGTAGGTTGCAAATGCACCAGCCGCCTCACCAGCAACAGGAACTACTTTTGCTGCTGCGTTAAATGTTCGTTTGCCAGCACCTTCCTATAAATCGTAAAACATTTTAAAAATAGTCATAATTTAGTGTTAAGTACTTACAATTTTCTTGCCAACTTTTTTCAACCATCCTGGATGAGCTTCTGTTTGGCTCATTACGGCAATTAAAACAATGGCGAAGATAGCGAATAGTTTTGTGAATTTCATTTTATTGATTTATTGTGCTTCGGTATGCTTTCTAGACTTGTTATATCAACTAACTAATAATTTCTATGGTCTATCACTTTGCTTTTATACAAATTGTTAGTCTACGTAATTCTGTTTACAAATCAGAATTGTGAATCCCTTAAAGATAATACTAATAAATATTGCTAAGTAATTTTTTTTAATTCATCACATGCAAATGATGCCATAGATGGCGATTCACATAATTTACTGTGTAATATGCAATTGTGAATAAACAACTGTACACACTGTGGTTTCGAGGTTGTCTCATAACCGAAAAACGATCTTAATCTAAGCTCTCTGATGTAAATCTGATTAATTTCACACACATACATTTACCAAACACAGTGACCTAGGCCACAATCCAACCATTAATATCAAAGGCCTCGAAAATTTCAATTAATTCAATTAAGAGTTGTTAACGACTGGTATATAACGTTTGTAATTGTGAATAATCAAGAAGTGATTTATATGTTGGTAGCAGCGAGAGGGTCAAAATCATTAATACCGTTGATGTCTATTCGGCAAACTAGTTCTCTAACATTTGACATTTGGCTGCTAGTCATTGGTATCCACTTTCGTTCAGAATCATAATTCTGGAAACTTATACAGTTGGATTTTTCTCGCGGCATCTCAATTGATCAATGTGCCGGCGTACAACCCGGTAAGAAACACGATGACTATCGCTGGAACCCATTTTGCTTCAGAAGCATAATTTCTGGCTCACACCGTTGACTTTTTGATTAATACACAAAGGTTATTCGTTGTGACTTTCCTCTTTAGTATCGGTATTGCATCTGGATGGACTTTTCCATAATACGACCCTGTTAAAGTTAGCCGAAAGTAAAAAGTCGATAATGCAGATTACATTATTAACTCATTCCAGCCGAAAATAAAAGAAATTTGTGGTCAAGAGCCGAAAGTAAATAGAATACATGGATTGTTATAAAAAATTTTGTAAATTCTAAAAATGGTCTAAGGACCGGTTGCTTGTTGGAAATTACAACTATTAATTAATTAACATTCAAAATTAATCAGAAAAATTTCGTTCACATTTTTTATGATTTGTGGAAAATTGAATTTTCCGTGATTTCCCACGGTAAACGTGAACTGAGACATAACACTCTAGAAGCTGATTTTATACACATTTTCTAATGACTTTTGTAAAATTGATTTTTTCGCGATTTGAATGTAATATCTCCAGACATAACACTCTAGAGGCTGGTTTTATTCCAATTAAAAATATTTTTTGGGTTCTCGCAAGTTTTTCACAATTTTCCACGAGAAACTGGAGCTAGGTTTTGCAATATAAGAATATTAACGATGGTTCTCAAGGCTACTCATGCATCCTTAGTCATTTCGACTTCAATTTTTATTTTCGGCTGGGATAACACAATCTGCATTACCGTTTTTTTTTACTTTCGGCTGGCAACTTTTGGCTAACTTTAACAGTATCATAATATGTACCAATTCTGCGATTGAGCACAAGAAGTTCAGCCGGATTTCATGTAGTCCTTTGTTTCGTGAGCCATTTGCTCCACTTGTCTGTTTGACGATGAGTGGGACGGAGCAACTAGAGTTTGTTGAATTTCGCTATACTCGCAGAATATCTGAAAGTCTGCTGCAAGTTGCGAAGATAGGGCGATATGCGTTGAGGTCGCATTTTGTGATGTGCTAGACATGAGTTGCACCTCCAACCATTTGGAGTAGGAGCTGACTAAAATAAAAAATAATTTGTCTTTTAAGTCCCTTGAAATCAGAAAATATTTGTTGGCCGGCCCAGATGAGTATAGCATGAGATAGAGGATGGTGAATATATTTGTTGTAAGCTATTTACAATTTTTGTGTGTCGATGGTCTGGGATATAACCCCTTGAAGTCAGAAAATATTTATTGACCGGCTCAGATGATTAAAGTATTAGACATAGGTTGGTTTAACGTAGATGTTGTAACCTTTTTAGAATTTATATATGTCGCTGAGCTGTGATATAGCCCTTTGAAGTCACAAAATATTTGTTGGCCATGACAGATGATGAGATAGAGGATGGTTTAATAAATTTATTGTAAACTTTTACTTTTAAGGTAAGTTAACTAAACAATTTTATATTTTAGGTATTAAATATACTGGTGGTGGTGCTGGACATCCCCACCGGCTTAAATCGGTTGATTGACTTACCTGAAGTATATACAAAATTTGTGTATTGTACGCTTTATTTGTCCCTTGCAAAGCCTTGATGGCCAAGTATACAAAGATACAATACTATGGTCACAAATCATAATGGCTTAAGGTGACATAAACCATTTTACGTATTATCTCAAATTCAAGAACTCCAGATTCGATTTCATATCATATCAATTTTTTGTAATATTTCGGTAGCTACAAACAAACGTAATAATCAGTTATAAAACCAAGAATTCAAAAAGCTGATACGATATTGAACGACTTTAAATTTTAGAAACGTTTTCCTGAAAAATGCGAATTTAATACTTAGGCCATTATGATCTGTAACCACACAAATGTAGCTTTTGAAAGTCTTCTGGGCACTTCCTCTAATCGAATGAGTTTGAATTGGACCTGCGTAGTCTACTCCGACTTTGAGGAATGGTCTAATCAGTGTTATTTTTGAATTTGGGTACCGGCAGATTATGCATCCAAAGGAGTTGACCCAGCAAAATTGCAGCAAACTAACCTGCTCCTAACGAAGGGGTTCCATTATGTATGGTGAGTGGAAAGACAGTCTAACACAATTGTGGAGTCAGTCCAAGCGTTGATTTCGGTGATATTAGTTTTTAATGCTTTTTTGATTGATACAAACGTTTGCTTAAGAGAAATGCTCCACAAAATTCCAGAGGTAGAATGGATATTTGTTTTATAGGTGCTACTTTCATTTTTGCTGTTAGAAGCCTCACTATTGACTCTTGTTTAGGTTTCATTACTTCAATGGAAATAACTGCTGAATATGCGTAGGCATCTGAAAACCCCTGTAATTTTAACTTGGTGTCTGAGGTTGTGCCTATATATTCCAGCCTATCTTGATTTTTTCTATTTTCACTAGGTTGTCCTGTATTTTCAGCCATTCTGCTTTTACATCATCTCTTAATGGATTATCCCATCCTAGATTTCTGAGCCAGTTTGGAAAAATATTTTGACTTTAACTGTAAGCAAGCCATCCTAAATGGTCGAACAAGAGACTTACTTCTGACAGGACCTACCGGTTTGTCGTAGTTGGTTATGAGTTAGGTTTACTCTAAACTGAAAAAAGTCGGTTTTTGCGTTCCAGTGTAGGCTCAAGACTTTGGTAGCGTTAGACTCTTCTTTCCCCAAAACGTTCATTTGGTTCTTTGGTCGGGTACTATTTTTGTGTAGCGTTTCGTCGTTCGTCAGCCATTTTGTGAAATTAAAACCGGAACTGGACAATATCGAGCCTATTTCATGATACCTGATAGCATAATGTTGAATCACATCCTGTCATCAAATTATCTACGTAAATATTATTTTTGACATGGCCCTCGGCTTCTGGGAAAATTTCGTTGTATTTTTCGGTGGCTTGCTGTACCGTAGGTGATTGTCTGTAGCTGGTAGGTAGTAAAATGTTGGTTATTTGTTTCTCGCCAAACTATTCGTTGATGTCTTGTGGCTTCTTTTGCGGCACGAACCTGTCTGAACATTTTCTTAATGCTGACATTGAAACACATTGTGAAAGATATTTTAAATACCCGTAATCGGATTAAGATATCGTATAAGGTGGATTGTATTGTTAGGCCGGCTGGAAGAGAATCATTCGGTACTCCTGTGTCGATTTAGCGGAACCATCAAAGACGACTCTTAGCTTTGTTGTGCTACTGGAATTCTTGATTACCCCATAAAAGGGTTGGTGTACTTCGAATCGTCCGGTGTTGTCTGTCATTTTCGTGGTTGTTTCGTAGAATTCTTCCTCCTGAGATAGTTGATTGTATGGATCTTCGACAGTTCCAATTTACAAAAAACCTTCTTAATAAACTTTCTATGCTGTTTTCTGAATCACTCCAACTGACTGTGCTGGATTATCTTGGTTGAGCTTTATTTGTTTTATCTACCCATATCCAGCTTAGTAACGTCTTTTACTTTATAAGTTTGTTCTTCGTCACAATTTTTCCTCAGTGAGTACTTCGAAATAGTGTCTACGCCAATAATGATATCTACTCTCCCTCTTTTATAGAAGTAAGGACCTGCCAACTAGTATTCCTGAAGGGACTTGATATCGCTGAATTCAGAAGTTGCCGCTTCTTAGCAGCAAATTTAGCATTTTTTCTCTTTAATTTGTATGTCTGAACGCAACTTTCGATTCGTTGGGATTCTGAATCTAACAATGCTCTGCACAGTTGTTTTTACTTTGTTGTGTCGAGAAAATGCCAAATACAATGTCCACGAGTTAATTATCGATGCTCATTTCAGGAACGGCTCTAAGGATTTTGATAAAAATTGGTGAGGCAGAAAGCTGGCCAGGCCATGAACCAAAGCCGTTTAAGGGGTCTTAATTTGGGGCCCACGTTCCTATTTTTTAAACTTTTGTTATTTTTCGGGGGATTTCAAAATTAGTTCCGGATATGGCTCGGAGGAGTTCTGAAATTGAATGAAGCTAAGCCATTTCTCAACCGATTTGAATCAAACTAAGTTTTTACGATAAAAATAGGATTACAAAATGAGTTCTGGATGTGTTTCTGGCAAATGGCCAATTTAAATGGAATTAAGCTATTCCTTAACCAATTGGGATAAAACACAGCTTGTACCATGAAAATGGGATTCCAATACGAGTTCCGGATGTGGTTCTCGAAAATGAGTAATTTGAATGGAACTAATCCAGTTGCTCAGCCGATTGGAATGAAACTCGGTCTATATCACGAAACTGGCCAGTTTGAACTATTATATCACGGGTTTTGGAATAAATTGCTAATTTGAATGAAACTACGCAATTTCTTAACCAATTGGGATGAAATTCGGCTTTTATGATGAGATTTGAATTTCAGTATGTGTTCCGGTTCTGGTTCTGGAAAGTGGTTAATTTTAATGGAATCAAGCCATTTATCAACTGATTCATGGGTTCTAAAATTACAAATTTCAACACTAATCCATTTCCCAACCAATTGGGATGTAACTCGGTTTTTATGTTGAAAATACGATTCCAACAGGAGATTCGTATGTGGTTCTGGAAAATGGCCAATTTGAATGGAACTAAGCAATTTCTCAACCATTTGCCGCCCCGGTAGCACAGTGGTTAGCATGCTTGCTTTAAGCTCCGGAGATCCCGGGTTCGATTCCCGGCGGATGATGAAAACTCACGGCTGGTTAATGTTGGATCAATGATTTAATCATTCATGATCCGTTAAAAAATGATTACAAAACTTCATCATGAAGCGGCCAAATCCCTCTATGGGATGTAGCGCCAGCGGAGAAAAAAAAATTCTCAACCGATTAGGATAAAACTCAGTTTGAATGATGAAAATAGAATTGGAATAGGAGTTTTGAATTTCATTCTTAAATGACCAATTAGAATGGTACTAAGCGATTTTGCAACTGATTGCAATGAAACCCGGTTTTCACGATGAAAATGAGATTCTAATTTGAATGGCCTAAGCCAATTCCTCAACCTAGTGGAATAAAACTCGTTCTATATGTTGAAAATGGCTAACACGAATGGAATATGGCATGCGGGTTCTAAAAAATGGACAATTTGAATGGAACTAAGCAATTTCTTAGCAATTGAGATGAAATTCGACTTTTACGATAAGATTTGAATTTTAATGTGTGTTCCGGTTGAATGGGATGAAACTCGGTTTGTATGATGAATGAAAATTCGACTCCAATATGAGTACCTGATATGGTTCCGGAAAATGGCCAATTTGAATGGAACTAAGCCATTTACCAACAGATTCGGATGAAGCTCGGTTGGTACGATGAAAATGGCCTACAAGTTGCCTTCAAAATCGGGGTCAGATTCTTAGAATAGACGAAACTTTAAGTAACCCCGGTGCTGTCAAGTGTCCCAATGATCAGTTTTGGGTTCAATATTATTTTTGATTTATTTTAATTCGATTTTTGATATTGATCTCATAGGATATCTGACTGATTTGCTAATGATAGTTATGATACATCTAAGACTGTTAGTACTTGGGGCATTAGTCATATTCTTGCACATGATCTGGACAATCCTAATTAATGGTTTTACTATAATCGGCTTAATTTTAGCAATAAATCAAAACTCGTACGTGAGGAGGAAGAGTGTAGTCAGGGCCCTACATACATTTTATAATCTTAGCTAAATTTTCCCATATTGTGTTACATTAAGGAAACTATTCCATGCCCTAGAAAAATCAATCTTAATGTATGGCATGCATATCTAGTTGGGGTGGCACTTATTTGACTACTACTAAGGATCTACGTATCGCACAAAAAGGAATTATTAAATTAATTTACAAGCGGCCTCAGACAACACCAACTCGTTTTGGCAGCTAAATTTTTTGCCATTTAGATATCTCTATATTTATAAAATCCTCAAAATGTTTTTTTAATGGAAGTAACAGTTTTCACAATCGCACTGTGAACACATAGAAAACGAGGAACCCAAATAACTTTGCCAGTGTTCGTTGTAATTGTGAACTAACGATATTAAAAGTCTCAGCACAGTGCGTAAATACAAAACGTGAAATTCAATCCTGGCTGATCGGCTTAGAAAACATTGAATAATACTTTTTACTCGTTCTCGTCGTATGTTAAATATTCGTATTTTTATGATATTGTTTATGATTTCTTAACAAATACCTGTAATGAATTCGGTACTCGTAGCGTTGTATTTGAATTAATTTTTACATTTTTAGAAAGTCAGGAATTTTTGTATTCCCGAATACAATGCCTAGGCGCTTTTTTTGGGGGAAGACGGTAGCGTTGTTGGTAGTAGTGAAGTACCGGATTTTATATTGATTTTATCCCGGATATATTCTAATGTGACCGGTATATTCTCGTGAACTAAACTATGATGTTTCCTATTGCAGTGATTACATGTACATTTCGATTTATGGTTGCAGACGCTATGATTGTTGTTCAGGCAGGTAAAACATCGATTCTCTTATTTCGTTTTATCGTATTTCTTTAAATGTATCACATTCGAACAGCTTGTGCTTCTATTCTGGACACACGGCAAATATTGCAGCTTGAGAAATCACACCTTTTATATTGGGTTTTGGGTTGTTCCATTGTAACTGAGACGTTTGTTTGGAATTTTTATGAATTCTAGCGCATTGATTCGCTTAACATAAGGAATTCGAAAAATTGTCTTAATGTTGAAAGATTATCGTCTGCCCTGAAACTTGTGTCCAAAAACTATTGGTCTCATCGTCTAGCTTAGCAATCTTAATAAGGATCAACCAATGATCTCTCGTTTCTGGTGTATTCACTGCTGCTTGATTCGATTGGTTTTTTCATCACAATTATTGATGAAACGTAAAATCCTTGCTGTAATTTTGCGCAAACGAATATACGAGGAATAGCGACGAGTAATATATTCTTGAGGGTCGATAGTAATCGATGCTGAGATATAAGGTTTCTTGATTTCTGAGTCGCTGTCTTTTTCTTTGGAGTCGTATCATAGAGGCAATGATTCTGGCCATTTAGCAGCATCCTCTCTGAGTCAACGAGGTCCACATCACCAGAGCTCCTTATGGCTCAATTGTTCGGTATTTAGCACACGACTTGAGATATCCGCAGGATTATCTGAAGTGGATACATGACGCCATTGATTGATATTGGTAGTGTCGAGAGTTTTATGAACTCAGACAAATGTTTTCCATCGATCTGGATCTCCTCGAATCCATGATAAAGCAATAGTGGAGTCAGTTCAAAAATGGCTAGTTACTGCCTGTGTCGAAATTTGGAGGATTGACTTGACGTATTGATGCAATTTCGTTGGCAGCATAGCTCCGCACAATTCAATCATTGGAATTGTAAGAACCCGTTTTTTTCAATCAAGCCCTACGCACCACTATCGTTTAAGAAACGTTTTGGCGATTATAACAATTGGATTGATCCATCCCAACGGATCAAATATGCGAGCAATTGTAGACAGAACCGAACGTTTCGTGTGATTCTTAATTAATTTCTAGGTCGAAATTGATTTTATAATGAAATTCATTAGTTACAGGGTGCCAATACATACCGAGTGCCTTAATCGAGTCATTTTGTCCGACTAAGAAATCTGATTTGTTCTCGCGATACTCAAATGGAATTGATAATAGTACTTGTGCTGCGTTGCTTGACCATTTTCTTAATTCCAAACCGGCGAAATGTAGACATTGTATTATTTGCTGTTGAAGTTAAATTGTCGATTTGATTGTATGACTTCCAGAAAGTATCTCATCGACACACATTTGATTTCTAAGAGCGACTGCAGCTTGTGAATAATTGTCTTCTTTGCCGTGAGCCAACTGATGCATTACATGAATCGCAGTGTAGGGTGCGCTAGACTTGACGAATGTCACTGTGTTCAATCGATCCGTTTTGATGTTTTCATCCGGCGAATTTCTCCAAAAAATCTGCTGATATTTAGTGTGTTGAGGATACATGTTGATTTTGCGATACATCTTCTCAATGACACTTTGTAAACACATACTTGATGAAATGCCAGTTGATGTTTACAGCTGATAAGTCTGGTTGAAGCACTGGGCCCGTTACCAAAATGTCGTTCAGTGACTGTTGGTTTGACGTTTTTGCTGAATCGTCGAACACGACACGAAGTTTGGTGGTGGAACTAGTAGCCTTAAACACTTGATGATGTGGTAAATAGCAACACTGAATGGCGACTCGGGAGATGTTTCCAATTCTATTTATCCTAGTTCGAGATATTCGTTGATGACTGCAGAATATTGGGAATGGAATGATGGATCTCGATGGAAACGCCTTTCTAATTGTAAAAATCGATCATACGCCAATTTGTAAGATGAACTAATGACTGCATTCGAATCGTAGTGTAACTTGAGTGGCAACTGGACTAAATATTTGCCGTCACATGTCTGAAAGAACTCTTTACAACAATTTTCTTCCTTGGATACTGTTTTTTCGTTTTTGATCCCTTCTAATTTCCAAAACTTGCGTAGAAGTGAATCAATTTCGATTTGAAAATGAAAGCTGGATACATTGAGGGTCGAATAATGCGTTTGAATGATTTCACCTGACAATATCTAGCCCAACGTAGTATATTGACCTATTGGAGTACTAATTTTTCTACGGCATATACCTGGTTGTATGATTGATGCGTGTACTTCGGCCCCTAGGAGTACATCGATAAGGATCGGTTCTGAAAAATGTGGATCCGCTAAAGGTAATTTTTGAATATGGTCCCAATTGGTAAAGTCGACGCTATATGAAGGAACATTTGTGGTCAATTTATCGAGAATCAATGAATTAGTGTATAGCATTCGAAACGATCGTCGTAGTACGATCTGATAGCAATTGAAATTAATGCTTTGATTAATTTGAGAGCTAGCAATGTCATTGGCCTGAGGGCGAATGGATGTCTTGGGTAAGCCTAAACGTTGAGCAGCTGCTTGAGTGATTAAGGGATTGGGATCCTTGATCGACTAAAGCACGAAATGGAATGAGTTGACCGTTATTAGCATGAATATGGACTTTTGCAGTAGCTAAAAATATTTGACGGTTTCGATTTGTTGATTTCATACCGTGATTACAATCACATTGATTCTTTTGGCAGCGCTACTACTGTTTTAGAAGATTAACTTATAATTATGAATAAATCATAAAACTATTAAACGTATTTTGCATGGCGACGAATAAAAATTGCTAATTAGGTACTTCGCACAAGCCGACTCATTATTCCACTCACTGTATTCGCATAAAAGCTATTAAATTAGCGAAACCAGTATAAAAGCTAATTAATTGTCACAATACAGTATCAGTTCGTCAAAGTTGGCATCTAATATGTAAAATGAATTTCACAAAATTAGTTGTTATTTTCGCGATTGTGCTAATCACAGTGACTGGTCCATCTGAAGGAGGCATACCTAAACTGGTTTTCAAACTAGTTGTGAGTATATTATACGAGTACATTCAAATACAATTCAATAATTTATTTTATATTTAATTTTAAAATTAACAGAAAGGTGTGGCTAATAGAACAGTACGTGTGGTTATGAAAACAGCAACATTGGCTCTTCCGCTAATTATTAATGGTACAAAAACCTTATCAGAGGGTTAAATCAAATTTATTTTTATAATGCATGTGTATTGATTGGTAGTTGTACTATATCATCATAATTAGTAACAGTGAATTGAATCACTTTTTGAAATTTTGTAATAGTGCAAAGTACGAATATGAAGTTTTAATTAGCTGCAAATAAATAAAATGTTGGATGTAAATTTTGAGTTTGTGTAATTTCCCGATTAAACAAAACGTATACTTACAGCGATAAGGCTTCCATAATTTAAGATGAAAAATATTCCATTCATGTATACCGGACGTTGGGATTGTTGCAGGATGAGCCGTAAACATTTTTGTTGCGGTACTCGTAACTTGTACCAATGTATTTCATAAATTTTTTTTATGAAGTTGTCACTCTAGAAAGTATGAAAAAAATAATTGTGAAAAAATTGTTGCATCTAATGTATTCAATTGTACAACAATCGGCGGAAAATTGTACAACATTTGATGCAAATTCCGATTGTTATTTATATGGCCAACGCCAGGGTCCGGCCATTTGATAATCTTTTCATCAAGTGCATATTACCAGGATTCGAAAATAATCATTTGACTTTGGGATTTCTGATTTTTGTTGAACAGATTTCGTCGGCGGAAAATCATACAACATGTGATGCAAAAATTGCTCGTTATTTATATGGCCGATCGCGGGGTCCGGCCATTTGATAATTTTTTCATCAAGTGCTTACTACGGACATTCATGAAAAATCATTTGACTTTGGGACTTTTGTTTCGTCGGCAGAAAATCGTACAAAATTTGCAAATACTGATTGTTATTTATATGGCCGACCCCAGGGTCCGGCCATTTGATAATTTTTTCATCAAGTGCATATTACCGAGATTCGAAAATAGTAATTTGACTTTGGGATTTCTGATTTTTGTTGAACAGATTTCGTCGGCGGAAGATCATACAACATTTGATGCAAAAATTGCTCGTTATTTATATGGCCGATCGCAGGGTCCGGCCATTTGATAATTTTTTCATCAAGTGCTTACTACGGACATTCGAGAAAAACATTTGAGAATGGGATTTTTGTTTTACAACATTTAATAGAAATACTAATGGTTATTTATATGGCCGACACCAAGGTCCGTTATTTGATAATTTGTTCACCAATTTTTCAACTTGTTGGTTGCTCTACTCCCACTTTCTTTGTATAAAATGGCTCAAAATTAATCGCTAATTATGTTGACACATATTTGGGAAATTTAACCCTCCTACTCTTGTTGCCTTGGACGATTTGCATATTGCTCAAATATGTTTGAGTAAAACCCAACTGCTAGATTATCCTGAAATCTCAGCACTTAATATCGTTGATCGGGCTTTCTTGTATTAAAAAACACAGGCTTTCACTAACTTGAATGAAGTGGCAGGTGGCAGAGTCCATAAAAACATTCTGATGCGGAAACTTGCCGCTCTTCCAGAATCTTCACGCATGATTTGCAGAGCATGCATGATTTGAATGTTAATTTCATCGCGACGAATTTGACGAATGGCTTGAGTTACACCATCGTCTACATCTGCTGGTTCCGTCTTTGAAATGTATTGGCATTCCAGAACTCGAGAAATTTCTGATTATGAATATTGACTCATTTTTCATTCGTTGTTTCGAATAAACTCGGCGGCATAATACGAGTTTGTTGGCATGGCAGTTAATCGACATGTCTCAAAGCTCGTATCAATTGGAAAGGCACCTGGTCGATTTCTACTTTCCCAATCAATCCATTCGTAAAATCCATTGCCTTTAATCATGTTTCGATTCAAAACATTTGTATGCCATTTGCTCTATGGTAGAATAGCAGCACAAATTAAGTTTGCCACGACCATTGCGAAACATTGCTGTCCCGCATGTCCTGATTGAAAGATTTCTTCATTTTTTTGATTCAAAGAAATACATGCGACTCGCGATAAATCATTAATTCGCATGAAGGTACGCAAGTTGAAGCATCAGTAGCTTAGTCATCAGGTTCGTTTAGTCTTTCTGGCTGAGATGGAATAACACAGATGACATCCTGCGTATTTACTCGATCCTATCGATTTACGCTTACATCTTTGTAGCATTTCTCTGACTTAGCAGATATCGAGAGAAGATAATGTTGCATATCCTTTGAAGACATATTGACCAAATCTGGCTGGAAATTTGATTACTTTAACATAAGGAAAGCACATATGCAGATTTTCGATTTTTGTGGCTCTGAATTTGTGGGCTATAGTTCAGTTGATTTTCAAAAACATTGAATTTTCCACGGAATGTGTAGAAATATTCGACCGATCCAAATGGATGTTTGTGTGACAATTACAGGTCTAAACGCCTATTGATAGAGGTATCGACCTTCGAAATCGGAGCACATTTGCAGATTTTCGATTTTTGTGGCTCTGAATTTGTGGGCTATAGATCAGTTGATTTAAAAAAAAAATAGAATTTTCCACGGAACGTGCAGAAATATTCATCCGATTCAAATGGCTGTTTGTATGACAATTACAGGTCTCAACGCCTATTGATAGAGGTATCAATCATCGAAATCGGAGCAAGTTTGCAGATTTTCGATTTTTGTGGCTCTGCATTTATGGGCTATAGTTCAGTTGATTTTCAAAAAAATTGAATTTTCCACGGAATGTGTAGAAATATTCGACCGATCCAAATGGATGTTTGTGTGACAATTACAGGTCTCAACGCCTATTGATAGAGGTATCAATCATCGAAATCGGAGCAAATTTGCAGATTTTCGATTTTTGTGGCTCTGAATTTGTGGGCTATAGTTCAGTTGATTTTCATAAACATTGAATTTTCCACGGAATGTGTAGAAATATTCGACCGATCCAAATGGATGTTTGTGTGACAATTACAGGTCTAAACGCCTATTGATAGAGGTATCGACCTTCGAAATCGGAGCACATTTGCAGATTTTCGATTTTTGTGGCTCTGAATTTGTGGGCTATAGATCAGTTGATTTAAAAAAAAAATAGAATTTTCCACGGAACGTGCAGAAATATTCATCCGATTCAAATGGCTGTTTGTATGACAATTACAGGTCTCAACGCCTATTGATAGAGGTATCAATCATCGAAATCGGAGCACATTTGCAGATTTTCGATTTTTGTGGCTCCGAATTTGTGGGCTATAGATCAGTTGATTTAAAAAAAAAATAGAATTTTCCACGGAACGTGCAGAAATATTCATCCGATTCAAATGGCTGTTTGTATGACAATTACAGGTCTCAACGCCTATTGATAGAGGTGTCAATCATCGAAATCGGGGGACATTTGCAGATTTTCGAATTTTTGTGGCTCTGAATTTGTGGGCTATAGTTCAGTTGATTTTCAAAAAATTGAATTTTACACGGAATGTGTAGAAATATTCGACCGATCCAAATGGCCGTTTGTATGACAATTACAGGTCTCAACGCCTATTGATAGAGGTATCAATCATCGAAATCGGAGCAAATTTGCAGATTTTTGAATTTTGTGGCTCTGAATTTGTGGGCTATAGTTCAGTTGATTTTCAAAAAAATTGAATTTTCCACGGAATGTGTAGAAATATTCGACCGATCCAAATGGCCGTTTGTATGACAATTACAGGTCTCAACGCCTATTGATAGAGGTATCAATCATCGAAATCGGAGCAAATTTGCAGATTTTCGATTTTTGTGGCTCTGAATTTGTGGGCTATAGTTCAGTTGATTTTCAAAAAATTGAATTTTCCACGAAACATATAGAAATATTCATCCGA